>PISX010000097.1:9173-158790 GCA_004024625.1 Mellivora capensis | reverse complement strand
GTCTGGGCAGGTGCTGGGGGCTGTGGGGCCTGCAGGACTGGCTCTCCCAGCTGTAGACGGCCATGGCTGTGCCAGATAAGGTATGGCTCTTGGGACATTTGCCTGCCCTGGAGGACATCGGGCTAGGAGCCTGAAGGGACAGGCCCAGGAGGGGTTGGTCTAGCCCTGGTGCACCCCTGTATTGATTCCCTCTTTTGTCTATTTATTGCAAATACCAAAGCCTTTTGTTTGCCTCGGCCTGGGCTTAAAAAGATTCCTCCTATGAGGTACGTTCCTCAGAGAAAGTGATAGGAGAGAGAGGAGGTCACTTTTCTAAAGTCACATAGTAGTTTCCTGCAAAGTCCTTCCAGGACTCCCGACTCTCTGTACAGTGCTCTGACCAGTAAGAGCCCCGACTGCTCTGGACACCACTTGGGTGGCAGAGGCCAGCCTGTGTCCATCCCCAGGAGCTCCCTACTTAGTGCATCTACGTCGGCCTGGTTACCTGGGATGGGGAGGGGACTGTGCCCTGCTCAGGGCCTTAAAAGCCAGAGGACATGTCTCCAGCCTGGCTGGGTACGTGTGTGTGCGTGTGTGCGTGTGTGCGTGTGTGTGTGTGTCCTGGACCAGCCAGGGAGGGGTAGCGCCTGTCAGCCATGTGGCTTCCGCTTGCTCAGGGCCATCTCCCTGGATCAGTTTTTAAGTGGGAATGGGTTTCTCTGCCAACTTGTCAAAGTCACTGTGGGGAACATGGACGTGCTTTCTAAAGCGCCCCCTACCCCCCATGCAGACGGGAGCAATGGGGGTCAAAGCGGGGATGAGGGCAGGAAGGTGAGTTCCTGGTTCCTGGGCTAGGCATCTGGCTTGTCAGCTAATAAGCCTGTCACTTCTGGGAAGTCTCTACTAGCCTGTAGGTAGTGGAAGCTGTGGGGAGACCCACCCTGCCCTTGGAGGGGGGTCTCCTCAGAGAGACACAAATGCTGCCTGTGGGAAGTTCCCAGTCTCCTAAACCCAAAAGCTTAAGTTAGGATGGATTTATCTGGTGGTTCTGTGGGCCCCACTGGCCCCATGGCACCCCCAGAAGTTGGTATGTGAGCTAAGCACCTGCCCTCGCCCCCAGCTCAAAAGGGTAGGAGGTCTCTGCCTCTGGGCATGGAGGCTGACCCACTTGGGCTCTCCCAGCCCCTCCACGCCAAATGGCCTTGGAGCCTCCCATGGTGTGAGCCACGTGTGCTGTGTTCACACCTCTGGTGCCCATGCAGCCATGTGTCCACTTCTGTCTAGTCTCGCTCCTTCCACACCTGACCTGGAGTCAGGGTGTGGGGGGACCCAACAGTGACGTCCTTGAGACTCTCACCCTAAGGGAGTGCCCCATAGACAGCTGTGTGCCTGGCTACTGCAGACACTCACACACACACACACACACACACACACACATGCCGGCCTCTCTCAAGTCTCCGTGTTGCTGGACACTCAGAACTACAGATCCAGCCTCCTGAGACCACCTGCTGACTGATACCCCCCAAATGGGCCCGTGGTCCAGCCTGGGCAGCCCCATCCTTCCTCATCGGCCTCAGCATCCACGTCCAGGTGGCTTCGGGCCTCAGGCTGCACCCCAGAAGGTTCTCCTCCCTGCCATGGGCTCTGGCACTGCCAGCCTAGTCCAGAAAGATGTGCAGAGCCGGCTTCGTATCCGGCTCAGCCTCCCAGTGCCGGGGAGGGTGGTGGGAACCGTGCTGAAGGTCAGGGTTGGGGCCGGCGGGGCCTGGGAAACTGCAAAGTCCACGGTGGGTCAGGAGGGCCCAGCCACTGTTTGTTGACCCTGCGCTGTGGACACAGGAGAAAGCACCACATCCCTTCCTGCATCTCCTCCCTGGACTGCCTTCTACCCTCCTCCCATCCCTGGTGCCCTGTGGTCACGCGCCCTGCCCCCACCCCACGAACCACGCTTCTCCCCTTCTTGCCCATTTCCCTACTCACTGGTCACCCCACTCCAGGCCCACTCCAAGTGGGGCTTACATGTAAAAATATCCCAGCTTTTTTTAAGCTTGTTATCTACTATTTTTATCAGACGGTCCAAGCAAAGCATGGCCGAAAAAAGGGAAAATCATACAGCTCTGTTTGCCAAGCTCAATAGAAATAGCAACGGGTGGGCTATTTTTAACAAGATGAATACCCCTGTCCTCTGAGGTCTCCCCTGGCCCCACACCAGCGTCCTTTGTCTCTCTGCCTGGACAGCAGATTTTAAAATACGCCCACAGTCTCCAAACCACTAAATGCTCCCAAGACAGTGACTGAGGCGCTTGGAGCCAGGGAGGACCATGGGGGGTATTTTTTCCCTTCCCCATGCCTCCCCTGAAGGAAATCACACTCTTTTGTTTGAAAAACCTTCCAGGTTGGTTTTCGAGGCCTTTTCCTGGTTGTCCCACTCCCACGGGAACAGCAGAGGTTACTCGGAAACATGCAGTGGTTTGGGCAAGTGCGCGCCCAGAGGCCTGGCATGGCCCGCCGTGGACTCCCAACGTGGACTCACAGAACGAGCCCACAGAAGCCAGGCCCTGCGGCAGTAGGGGGGACTGCCTGAGGCCAGAGGCACCCAAGGGGTCTTCGCTAGGCCTCTCCACTGGCCAAGGCAAAGCTGACGCCTCGAGGCTCCTCCCAGCTGCGGTCCGTACAGAAAAGAGTCACACACCTGTGGCCGTGGGGAAGCCACCTCTTGTGTGGGCCGAGCAGCATGGGAGGCTCAGGGAGAGAGCGAGTCACAGCCTCACTTGAGGTCTCCGTGTCCCCCTGTGTACCAGGAGGGGCCTGCTGGACTCGCTCGGGCTCTTGGGAATGGGTGGTTGGGGAGGAAACGGAAAACGGAAACAAAAGGTAACTTGCATTGAGCTCTTAGGGGAGGCATTGAATGAAACACTTTCTATCCCATTATTCTTCCCTGACTTAATCTTCATCCCAACTCTGTGACTGCTTCTGCTGAGGTTTACAGAGCATCCCTCTTCCCTGGGGGTGGAGGGAACACCCAGGCAAGGCCTGGAATCTCGTGCCCACCTGGGGGTCCATCACTCAGGCCAAGGGAGTGGGATCCTGTCATTGGCTGTGTCTGATCCCAGGCCTTCCCTGCCGCCAGGTCCAGGAGCTAGGGACAGCAACTGCAGGCAGTTGGGGACTGATGCTGGGGAGAAAGGGGCAGGGGCTGGGCAGAGAGACCAGGAGTGCCCCCTGCAGGTGTGGGAGCAGGACACCCACTCCACACACCCTTCTCCTGGTGCCCTCCTGCTGACACTGTCTGGAAAGCTATTCTGCTACAGGTCTGGGCAGAAAGAGGGAGAAGTGGGCCCTGGGCAGGAGGAGGTGACAAGGGCCCGAGGGCCCTGGGTGTGACTCCGCTTCAGGCATTCCAGATCCCTGAGCGCCCTCCCCACCATGCCAAGCTCGATCTTTGTCCTTCTAGCAGCAGTATGGCCCCCCATCTCCCCTTCTCCATTTCCTAAGCTCCCATACATTAAAAAAAAATTATTTAAATTCAGTTTATTATCAAATAGTGTATTATTAATTTCAGTGGTAGATTTCAGTGATTCATCAGTTGCAAAGAACACCCAGTGCTCATTCCATCACGTGCCCTCCATAATGCCCTTCCCCCAGCTACCTCATCCCCTCACCCCCCTTCCCTCCAGCAACCTTCAGTTTAAAGACCCATCTCAATGGCCTCTCCTCAAGGAAGACTTCTCAGTTTCCCAGGCAGTTCAGGGACTCTGAGACCCCTGCCCCTAAGCAGTAGCGTATGGTGACTGCCTGCCACATGCTTGCCTGGGGGCCGGGACCAAGGCCCATTTGGTCTGTTCCCATAGGGCCCGGCATAGGGTGTGAGTGCAGAAAATGCCTGTGGAGTGGATGAAAGGGAGAAGAGACAGAGGAATGGGGACTGAGAAAGAAAAATGAGAAGAGAATGGAGTGGAGGGCTGGGGGAGGGGAAGAAAGGAAGTGCAGTCATAGGCCAGGGCCTGGGAGGGCGTGATTGCAGGGGAGGGAGGGCCTGAGCACAGGTGGGATCTCCCATTCCGGAGGCTCTGGCCTGGGTCCCTGCTCCTGGGGGGCAGTGGCATTAGTGGGTAGACATCACCTGCTTGTTACGTAGTAGTATCTGTCTACTGACTGACTATTGTGTGCCTGATGGTGTGCTGCCCACAGGGCCCCTCTTCTCCAGGGCTTCTCTAGGGAGGTGCATCAGAGTGATGGGGAGCAGGGCCCTCATAGCCTTCTGCAGCCCTGAGGAAATGGATCTGCCTGTTTCTGGACAGTGGGTATCTACTCCCCCCTTGCCCTGGGTGCCTAGGTTGGCGCACTTCTCAGAGCACATTGCATGGCAGGGACACCCCTAGAAGCCAGGAGGGTCCTGTCAGCCATGCCCTGCTGGAGTCTTGCCCAGTTCCCCACCCCCGCAGTTAGCCCTGGAGGGGAGCTCCCACTCAGGCTGGCCCCCCACACCACTCCCACTGCAGGAAGGATGGAGATGGGGAGAGGAGGGAGTCAGTTGACCAGCTGCTGCCCAGCCTGATAATGAATTGTCCCAAAGTTTGCTGCCCCGTCTGAATAGCTCTGCTTTTGAAAGGGGTTTGTGACAAAGGGTACATTGAATGCCCGCCACTAGACAAGGAGGGCCGCCTGCACGCATACACAGAGGAAGCCCTTTGGGGAGCCTGCGAGAGATGGCAAGAGCGATCCAGACAGGGAACAGCATTCTGTCGCTCAGTCTGCCTGGTGGGCTTGGCTGGGTGCTCCTTTCTGACTCTGGGACTGAAAGGGCTCTCGCCTGGGGTGTATGAAGAGACAGAAGATCTCCTTGGTGCTGTCTGTGGCCCAGGGACCAGCAGAGCTGGGGTGGGGGCCCGGGACGGGGTGGAGCAGAACTGGCTCACAGAGGGCCTCTGGCCATTTAGTTGGGAATGTGAAACGCAGCTGTCCAACTGCGAGACACTCTCTCCTCCTAGGATCCTGATGGTCAGGATGCTCCCTGGGCCTCCTCCAGACCCCCGCCCAGGTAGACTGCATTCCTGGAGGCCAGGGTCTCTCTGTCCTGCCTCTCTGGGATCCTCATGCCCACACCTCCTGGCAAAGCAAGTGGCTGAGAGTGGGGGCCCTAGTGCTCACAGTTCTGGAATTGATTATGATTTTATTTGTTCAGAAATTATTGGGAACAGTATTTTCTGTTGATTCGATTTAATGTGCACGTGCCTATGCATATTTGGTTTTCTCCACCAAAACTTTGGTTTTGCAGAGCCTGGGTTAGTGGCCCCACCTTTAGTCCTGAAGTCATTTGTGTATTTATATAGCAGATTTTTTTTTTTTTTTTAATGAGCATGGGATGTACCAAGCCATGGCTGAACATCTGGAGTTCCAAGGACTTCCCTCACACACTGGGCCACCCTGCGCCCGGTCTCTTTGAATGGGAAAAAAGGATCACATGAGAAATATCCCCGAGTTTGCCCGTGATGAGGCCATGAGGACAGACGGATCACAGCTGTCCTGGGTTTGTAGCCATACGACATCATAGGACATTCTCCAAATGCTGATCTGGGGGCAGGTGCATGTCTGCTGTGACTTGGTCCATTTACCCTGCATGCCACGACACCAAAATGTGTCTGCATGGGCTCCAGCCTTCCTAGAAGGGGCACCAAGCACGAATCCTGACTTGCCACTCACCCGGGTGAGGATAACAGCACTATCTCTATGGCAACCGATTCTCCCAGTGCCTCGGTTTTCTCATCTGTGAAAGGGAGATAATGGGAGGGACCACTTCACTGACTTGTTGTCAGGTTAATACTGTGAAACACTCAAGACAATATTTTGCACGTAGTAGGCACTCAGTAGATATTTGCTATTACTACTATGACTACCTCCACCTTAGAACGTGTCTTAGGTCAAGTTCGCCAGAAGCAGATCCTGAGAGGGGATTCCTGGCTCAGTGGTTTCCTAAGGTAGTGCTCCCCGGGGGACTGGGGAGGAATCTGGACAGAAACTGGGGGATGGGAGAGGAAGAGGCCGACAAGGGTACAGAAGATGGCTTCAGCCAGGGTCCTCCCCATGAGAGATAAGGGAGCTGGGACCTCCCTCTTCTGCACTGCAGTCATTGGCTAAGGGCCACTTTTGGGGGGGTTGTAAACTTCCAGGTACTCGGGGTTCTGCAGACAAAGCAGCTTCTATAGCCTGGGGTTGTCACCCAAGGGAGCCAGAGAAGGTAGGGGGAAGGGCCCAGGCCCGATACAGAGATCTGGGGGACCCTGGGGGACCTGAGGGTGACATCAATAGTCTCCTCCACTGAGAGACATCACGAGAGACCCATGAGCAGGGCCTGTACTTGGCAGCCCATGGTCCATGGTAGTTCTAGTCTCTGCCTCACCAGCCATAGGTTGCTTTTGGTCCCAAGGCAGGGACACCCTACGGTCTGGGAGGGCCTAGGCAGGCCTGGAGCCTCATCTGTTTGTATAGGACAGTGACTCCTGCTCTGACCAAGGAACCAGTGAGAAGAGCCTGTCTACTCTGGCTGCCTGAGCGAGGTGTTAGCAGGGTCAGCCCTGCCAGCTGGCACAGGATCCCTGGTGTCTGCCCCCGGATGCTGGGAAGGAGGAAGAAGCCGTTTCAACGTCAACAACTATGTGGATACCCTCCTGGGCACCAAGCACCTGCTACCTTGTCCCTGCCCTCTGCCTGATTTCTGATTTCATGTGGCCAGTCCGGCCCTGGATGTCCCTGGGCCCCATGGCGCTGGGCAGCTCTGACAAGGTATCAGCCTGGGTGTCAGACGGAATACTGGGGAACATGGCAGGCCCAGCAAAACTGGCTTTGTGAACAGTCCAGACCCTCCTAGAAAGCTCCCACGGCCAGGGAGGCAGAGGCAGGAAGGCGGCCTGGTGCGGGTGACTAACTCCAAGCTGAGGATCACGGGAATAACCTGCTATCACCTACGACGTGTCGAGTCATCAGTTTGTTTCAAACGGATCCCTCTGTAGGTACCATTTTATTTAAAACCTGACACAGAGCTGTGAGGTCATAGCTCCCAGGTCCTCCTTTTACCGGAGTGGACTAACTCTTGCAGAGGCAAAGTTTCAGACTGGCTGACACCGTTAGTCCATGGCCACTCTCTCTCCAAAGCGGCTTCTATTCACTCAGGGTAAGAGCCCTGGCCTCACATCCATCCCTCTGCCTTTGCCTGATCCGGCTTCCTGGAGACCCCAACCTTCTTTCCTACCATCCTCTGCTCGTTGTCCCCACTCCAGGCCATCAGCTGCCTCTTGGCTATTCTTTAATATGTAGCATACTAGCACTGGCCTCAGGGCCTTTGCACTGGCTGCCCCCTCTGCTGGCAAGACTCTGCCCCTAGCTGCTGTGACTCCCTGTCTCTCACTTCCATGTCTCTGCTCCAGTGTCACCTCCTGTCCCCCTACCCGTGTTCTCTATTTCCTTTACTCTGCTAGCTTCTTATTTTTTTTTTAGGACCTCTTAAATATCAATCTGTGTATTGCCTGTTTCCATTAACTAAAACACCAGCCCCATGGGACGCCTGGGTGGCTCAGTGGGTTAAGCCGCTGCCTTCAGCTCGGGTCATGATCCCAGGACCCTGGGATCGAGTCCCGCATGGGCTCCCTGCTCAGCAGGGAGCCTGCTTCTCTCTCTGCCTCTGCCTGCCTCTCTGCCTGCTTGTATGCTCGCTCTCTCTCTCCTTCTCTGGCAAATAAATAAAATATTAAAAAAAAAAGAAACAACACCAGCCCCATGATGGCTGCAATTCGCTTCTTGTTCCCTGCTGAATCAAGTCCTCTATTGGTGAGACATGTAGCCAGTGTCCCATAAACATGTGCAGAATGGTTAAGGGTGCCAAGACTTGGCCTCGAAAGCTCCAATCATCAGGCATCTTCGGGTTGGCGGAGGGTAGCCGACGAGGCCAGGCTGAGCCCTGGGGTCTGTGGTTCTGTGCAGGCTGTCTTTTTCCACAGCCAGAGGGAACAGAGAACAGTGATCTTCAGGAGAGTCTGGCCCCAGGCACTCCACTCCTGTGCCCAGTTCTGTTCAGCGAGGCCACGAGGAGCCTGCCTCGGGCTCTCGGCAGCCTCCTCTGGGCGGCTCGGTCCTTGGCCCGCTAGCACTCACTTCCTTCCTCTTGACTCTGAGGCCTGGGGGAAATGCTGCCCTTTCTCTCTCAGTCTTGGATCCTTCCCGAGTTTTCAAGTCCAGAGGAGCTTGGTTTCCTCTAAAGTCCACATCTAGAATTTCCTCCGAAAGGCCTCCTGCATCATCTGAACACTTGTTCACTCAAAATAATACTAACCAAGCATTTCCTATGCTCCAGGCACCCAGACAATGGGGGGATCGACCCAATTTCCAGCTCTTTGTGTTACTGCCAGGCCAACCTGGCCCAGGAGGCCTTATAATGAGTGCCTGGAACAGAAGGGGCTTGGGATACTGAGGCGGGGCCCAGAGCTATCCTCCCTTAACCGTACTTTCCTGCCAAGAATGTGGGGAGCAGAAGAGGGAGCCCCAAGAGGCAGCCCCACCCCACACGGCTCCCTTGGGGGAGAGAGGCAGCTTCTTGGGTCAGCTGGGTGGAGAGCCAGCCTTTCCGAGGAGGGAGAGCAAGCCAGGCATTTGATTTGAGGGAGACCTGCCAGCCTCCGTCCTCTTCCTTGAACCCAATTCTGAGAAAGCCTTCCCTCTCCTGTCTTCCCCATCCCCCCAGATGGTGACCTCCTTTCCCCCCGAAATGCCTGCCCAGGGCTGCTATGGCAGGGGAACCATGGCAGGGGTGTGGTCTCCCCCAACACCCCCGTGTCTCCCCAGGAGGGAGGTGGGCAACTTCACTTGTGCCCTTGGAACCCAGGCCACAGGCTGCCACCTGCCCCTGCCCCACGTGTACACAGGCTTCCTCATTCCAAGAACTCATAGACTTTAGGCTTCTGTCCAGGTTTTTCCACGTCTTCACAGGCCTTTGGCAATGAGTCCTGGAAGGGAAAGAGAAATGAAGGCCTTCACCGGGACAGCAAATCAGCGTCATGAGAGTCCTGAGGAAGGTGAGGGAGGGGTAGCTACTGAAACCAGGAAACACACAAGGAGAGTCCCAAGTCTGGTGGGGTCTGTATGGCAGGAGTGGTATCTGGGCCTGCTAAAAATCTCAAAAGGGCATCAACAGTTGACCATGAACTTCCTCTCTGGGCCTCAAAATCCTAGAAGGGCCCCCGAGTGGGTAGCAGTAGGGTGTTCGACATAGCCCCCGAACGGCCTCGGGGGTTGCGCCCCACCACTTCCTCCAGGAACAGAGGCCTCACCTCAGCTCAGCAAGGCTGAGTCGGTATTCAGCAGGTTAGCCCTGCTGGGGACCCCCCGCCCCCGCCTCCCCACACTGTCTCTTGCTCTTCAGGCTCTGTTCTGTCAGAGGTTGAGTAAGTTCCATATGGCAGAAGCCCCAGCCGGGGCTGGTGGGCCTTCAGTTCATGCACCTTGAGCCCTTGCTGCCTTCTCCTTGGATGCGGGGGCCTCCATCCCCACCCCAACCAAGGCGACCTCAAGGGTAGGACCCAGTGTGACTGGCCTGTGCCCCCAAGCCCAGGAGCAAGGGGCACCATCGCCAGCCAGTGGCCCGAGTTCACATCTTACATCCGGCACATTCTGTGTGACCCGAGTCCTAGGTTTCACCCCTTTGCTGCCTCAGTTTCCTCCTCCATAAAATGGCTGAAATGATAGACCTATTTCATACAACCGTGGTGCCCTTAAGTGGGGTAATCCAAGTGGAGACTCAGAACAGGCCGGCAGCACGTAGGTGGTGTTCCGTCAGTGTTGACACTCCGTCCTGAGCCGTGAGGGATTCTGGGATTGGGTCCAGGTGGGCTTTCTCCCCAAGATGACCTGATCCTTTAGGAGACTCCTGAGGAGAAGGGGGCCCTCCCAGCTGCTTCCAGGCCCCCGGGGGTTGCAGCGGTTCTGGAAAGCCCCGACTCACCACACTGTTTGGATTGGGTTTCTATTCCCAACACCAGTGAGAGGCCTGCTATTTATGGGTCCCCCATCCCACCCCCCGGTCGGCCAGACAGTGCGTGGGCTGGGGACCACATGGCCGGCAGCCCACACCCCCCCTACCCGGGATCTCTGACCGGGGCACGTTCCACACGCTGGTCAGCCTGCTGGCTCTGCCGCCGTGTCCCCAGCTCTGTCCAGCCCCCCAGGGGGAGAAACAGAGACGGCAGGGATGTGAGGGGTCATTGGCCTCTCCATCCTGGCCTCTGGCTTCTAGAAGGTCTCCCTGAGGAGAGGTGGGTTCTAGAGGTGCTGGGGATAATACTTTCTATTTCCACCCTGAGAATGACACATGCTGCCTCTTATAGCATCTGGTTGGTTAAAACACGGGCACTAGAGCCCGACTGCCTGGGTTCAAGTCCTCCTTTGAGCCCTCATTAGCCACCCTGCGCTAGTGCCCCGACCCCTTTGTGCCTCAGTTTCCTCAGTTGTAAGATGGAGCTAGTGCTCTCACCTTCCTCGTAGGGC
Organism: Mellivora capensis; assembly: GCA_004024625.1. NCBI lineage: Eukaryota > Metazoa > Chordata > Mammalia > Carnivora > Mustelidae > Mellivora > Mellivora capensis. Next base: position 148,278 of record PISX010000097.1, on the reverse strand, counting down.
ATCATGAGGGTCAAGGGGACTGGGATGGGTCAAGTATTGAGCACTGGATCAAGGTCGCCATTACTCCTGCCGGGTCTGGTGCGAGATGGCAACTCTGGCCTTCTTCCCATGGCTCCTGCTCTTGGACTAAGCAGGCCTACTGTCCCCTCTGTGCAGATGGAGAAGCTGAGTCCTGAATGGGGGGAAGGACTTTGCCAAGGCCCCATACCTCAGCTGCTTCTTGATCTTTAACCACTAGAGTCTATCCCTGTCCCTCACCAAATAGATAAGGAGCTCCCAGCAAGAAAAGGAGGGGACCTGACAGGTGTGTATCCAGTGGGAGCCAGGCTGAGCTCGCCCCCTGGGCCTGCCCGCCCCTTGGTCGGTGCCTCCAGCCTGCCTCCTCAGGACGGAAGCTATTTTTAGCACGTGGTGTTTGTCGGGCAGTGGGGGATATTTGCAAAGGGTCAGTCTGCCGGTGTCCTTTGGCTTCCAACTGGAAACAGCTCTCGGATGTGCAGCTGATTGGCTGAGAGCATGAGGCTTTGGCGAGCCTTTTCCCTTCTTTACAAAATGTGGCCATTTCTCCTTCCTGTCCGCCCTCTTGCCAAGCCCACAGCTTCTGTTCCTGGCTCCCCGCCGCCAAGATGGTGACAGCTTTCCCAGGTCTGGTGGGATGAGCAAATGAGGCAAAGTGTGGTTTCCTGGCCCTGGCCCGGCATCTTCCCTCCACTAATAAACCTGTGGCTAACCATCCGTGGCCTCGCGCTCCGTGGGTTAGAGTACCACGCCAACAAGGCCAAGGTCACACTTTTCCCCAACCAGGCTGGCATTGCAGGGAGGTGTGCTCTGATCCATGGCCTTGGCTTCCCACCCTTGCCAATGCAGCAGGGACTGGGAGCAGGCCTGGGGAAGGCTGTGGGTCAGGGAGAGTGCGTGTGGGTGTCTCTGTGCCCCTAACCCTGGGAGGGCCCGACTGAGCTGGTCCACATGCCCACTGAGCCGGTCCACCTGCCTGCCAACGAGCAGGGCATGGAGCCAGGCAGTTTCCTACGTGAAGGTTGGCACGTGTGTTGGTGGGAAAACACTGGAGAACAAGAGAGTGCCAGGCTGTCAGGGCCAAGGCTACTGAGTCAATCTTCCGAATCCATTGGGGAGGGCTCTGGAGAGGCGGCAGAGTGGCAGAGTGTGACGGTTAAGTGAAGAGACTGGGTTCAGGCAAATCCCTGATGGGACACTTCGTAGCCATGGAGTTATGTAAGGACTCTGGGCCTCAGTATCCCCATCTGTAAAACAGAGACAGTCCTAGACCTATCACAAGGATGAAGTAAGCCAAGGCTTGGAAGCACTTAGCACAGTAACTACTACATAAGTGTTAGCTCTGGTCACCACTGTAGTATCTCAACCCCCAGCCCCCCTTCTATGACCGCTGTACCCCTCAGCTCTGGCCCGACATCCCTGTCCCCCACTGCCTCCCTTAGAACAAGCCACAGCAGTCACCGGCCCCAAGGCCTTTGTGCTTGGAAGGCCAGGGGTACGGGGAAGCCAGACCCCAGACATGTCTTGCCCTCACCCCTGCCAGAAAGAAACACAGTGTCTTGGGAACGAGTTGGCACGGGGCAGGTGCCCTGCTCCGCTCCCGGGGCTCCTGCCCAGGAGGGCGCGGCCACTGAGCTCAGGTCTATAAATAAGGTATCTGGGAGGAACAGCTTTAATTTGCACTTTACCTATTGGTGTTTACTTTGCTATTTCCAATATGGTAATTTAATTCTGCAGGGCGCCTGGCCGGGAGGTGGAGGGGGGCACCTGGGACGTGCGGTTACCTGACCGCACCAGGAGTGACTCCCGTGTCCCCGTGCAGCTCTGGACACAGAATCCCCGGGGGAAGGCCATGATCTGTGGAGGCCCCCAGTGTGGGCATGGCAGGAGGGGCTTGGCTGGACATTGAGACCCTTCTGTACTCAGACCCACAATTCCCCCCTCTCCATTTGGCTTGTTCCTGGACAATGGTGGCAGCGTCCCCCTTCCCTACTGCCTCCATATCTCTCCTTGCCTCGGGTCGGGGCTTCCATGTCTGCTGAGATGAGGAGATGCCCTCCTCCAGCCATCTGGGAGCTCTCTCCAGGCTCCTCTGATGGCCATACGGCTAATTATGATACAGCCTGTTAGGGCTCTTCCCCCTAGCTGCTTGTTGTGTTTTAAATTTTTGTATTTTGTCTTTTCTGTAAGATTGTGGGCTCCCCCTCAGACTGGGGCTCCCTGAGGCAGGGCTGTGTCTCCCCTCAGCCTGGGGCTCCCTAAGGACAGGGCTATGTCTCCCTCCCTCACACTGGGGCTCCCTGAGGCAGGGCTGTGTCTCCTCCTCAGACTGGGGCTCCCTGAGGGCAGAGAATTGGGTTTTCCCTCAGAGTAGGGGTCTTCTGAGGTACAGGGCTATTTTTGTCCCCTGGTCTGATCTCCCCAAGGGCAGAGGGTGAAGGGCTCCTATTTCATGTGCCTGTTCCCTTTTCTTTTTTCCTTTCCCACAATTCCCAGGGTGTATAGCCCCAGGAGAGCTTTGGCCCAGGTGTATTCCCTCTGGTCAAGGCTGTCCATTAGGACCACCAAGAGTGCCTTTGCCCTACCCTCAGTGAGTGGCGGCACTGGCCAGTGGGATCACATTATGAGTTTTCTGGGCCATAGGCACTTTTGCCTTTGTGAGCCCCTCCCTCCACAATTACCAAAAATTATGTTATATGACTGTGTTGGAATAAAGACAAATATATCTATATTGTAGGAAAATATGTTATTTGACTTAAGAAATCATGTTTTCCTCTCCACTTTAAAATAAATGAAAACATCGGGGGTCTGGGTGGCTCCGGTCATGATCTCAGGGTCATGAGATTGAGCTGTTATCTGGCTCTTCACGCAGCATGGAGTCTACTTGAAATTCTCTCTTTCCCTCTGCCCCCTCCCCTGCTCTCACTCTTGTGCGTTCTCTTTCTCTCTAAATAAATAAATAAAATCTTAAAAAAAAATTAAAACATTTTCACGGACCCCTAAATGTCTCATGGGCTAACACTGTGCTGTGCTCTGGACCGAGGAGCCTGCGTGGACCAGGAGCTCAGTCATCTCTGTCTGGGACGCCTTGCCCATCCCTCAGTTCTTACCACCCTCACAACATCCCCATGAGCCAGGTAGGCTCACACCCTACCTGGTGTGACAGGTAGGTCACACCCATGGTAGGGTCACAGCCACTGCTAGGGGCAAGAGCCGAGGCAGGGACCCCGTCAATGGCGCCCTGCTCCGTGCCAGGCGCTGCACTGAGCACACACTCCCCTTAATCTTATCTAATCCTCACAGCCATCCTATGAGACAGGCACTGGGATTTTTTTTCCCATTTCCCAGATAAGGAAAATGAGGCTCAGGGGGGAAAAGTGACAGGTTCAAGGTCACCCAGCCAGTCAGTGACACGGTGGGAATGGAGGACCCAGAGGTCCTGGCTTCCTAAGGTCTATGTCCTTCCACGGCACAGAGGGTGAAGGATGCGTCAAGGTATAGCTGGGGGTCAGCCACGGATATCGGTTCTGATGGTGGGTCAGAAGGAAGGTGGCACGTACCTTGCCCTAGAATTACCTGTCTGCTTTCCTGCCCCCTCTCCTCTCTGGCTTCCAGCCCCTCGGGGGCTTTTTTGCTAGGGGTTATAGACTTGATTCCATGGTGGGGAAGGGGTATGGGGATTCCCGATGAGCCACGCCCGTCCCCTGGAAGTCTGCTGGCTTTCAGGTTCTTGTCCCTCCCCTTCAAGTCACCTTCTTCCAGAAGCTGCCTGGGAGGCTCACCTGGGCTGGGAGCTGAAGGTCCAGAGGGTAGGGGCTGACCTCTAGGGTGGCATGGGGAGTGAGCTCAGTGTGGGGGGCAGGGCTGATGGAACCCTGCTCATTGAGGGAGTGGGGTTGCTCAGGGGCCTGCCTGCAGCTTCCACCTGGAGCTGGGACGCCCTCTCTTGACTTGCTGGCCCATCTCCATACCCTTAGAGCTGTCTGCCTCTTTCCTCCTCTTTGCAGTTCCCTCTTCATCTCTGGCCTGGCTTTAAAAATATATGTTTCTCTCTCTCTCTCTCTCTTTTTTTTTTTAACTTGTCAATCTCTCCTTCACATTCTTGTCTTCGTCCTGTTCCCCTCTCCCTGTTCCTATCTACCCTTGCCATCTCCACATTTTCTCCCTGGACATCTCTGCCCATCTGGTAGGCTTCTGCTGCCCGGCTCTCCTCTCTCACTCTGTCCACTTGTTTCTCCTCCGCTCTCTGTCTCCAAGAGCTTCTCCTCCTCCTGCAGCCGCCGTTTCTCTGTCATTCCATGTCACTCTTTGTCTCTCTCCCTCTCCCACATGACTGGTGCCTGGCTCCGCAGGGACAACACGTTCCATAGTCTCATTACCCAACAGAGGTGGTGAGACAGTGCATGGAGGCGACCTTCCTCAGGTGCCTGGTCCCTTGGCCCAGCTGTGCGGGTTGTGGAGGGAGGGGAGGCCTAGGAGGCGGTGGAATGTGGGGGCCAACCCCCTCCCCCAACGCCTTCCTGGAGGGGCACTGCTCAGGAGCCCTGGAGAGGAAGCGGGAAAGGCCAGGCCGTTTGTGCAGACTGGCTCCACTTGGCTTTCAAGCAGCACGTCTTTCTTCCAAAGCCAATCCTTTGATCCCTAGAGACATAAAAGGAGCCATCTGCATTTGTGTTGCCTACAGGTAATAGAGGTGGGGAGGGCTGGGGAGAGAAAGGGGGAGGGCAGCAGACATCTGGGGGCTGCTTAGAGGGGTCACACCAGGCCTTTTGAGCCCCACATTTGGGACCCACTTCCGTACCTTCTTGAATGCGGGACCTCCCTGTCAATGCACATATATAATAACTAAATAAATGGGCAGTTTTCAAGACCAAATGAGATGATGTGTGTAACAACAACAACAAAACCCAGTAAAGGGACTTTGAGGGATTTGGTGTGGTGAAGAGCAGAGCCACACCTTAATTCTAAAGGCTCTGTGTCCTCAAGGTGAGTGTTCTCCTCCAGGAGGCTCCTAGGTTAGCCCGGTCCGCACGGTTTCTCAGCCACTGAAGCCCTCCAATGCCTAGGTGCCTCAGTCACCCTCCATGTCAGAATGGATGCTGGTTGTTTCCATCTCCCTAACACACCCGAGGGTGGCAAAGGGCAGTGCCAGGCCTTTCCTCTCCCCTGCGGCCTCACGGCCAGACCCAAGTGGGATGCGTGGGATGTCTTTGGTCCTAAGAATGCTCTCCCGTGGTCCCGAGGAGCCTCTGATGTTCAAAGTACTTTTGCAGATGCTATGGGACTTGATCCTTGACCAGCCCAGTGAGGAAGGTAAGGCACGGATCAGCGTCCCCATTTTAAAGGCAAAGAAACAGGTTCAAAGGGGTCAAGTAACTTGCCCAAGGTTAGTTAACAAGTGGGATTAGTAAGACACCCAGAGCCTGTCTGCAATCCACATTTTACAGAAAAGGAAACTGAGGCAGAGAACAATGGAAATTCAAACCATAATCTCTGGACCACCCTCCTGACCCCATGTGGTAGACACTTATCAGGGGATACCAGGATTTCAGAGAGGGTTTGGGAGGCCCAGGGCTATGCCAGGGGGGCCTGCCAGGTGACTCACTTGGATAGAGTTCAATGCTATGCGGATCCCAGATGCATCCTCGCGAGAATAGGCCACTGATCCTGCTCATGGGTGACATGGGGCTGAGAGATGGGCTGGATCACCCCTGTCCTTTTCTCTCCCTCTGCATGCCAGGCTGAGCGCAAGCCTCTGCCTTTGGCTGCCAGGAGGGTAGAGCCGTAGGAGACAGAGACAGAGGGCTGATGCCATGGGAGCCTCCCACAGGCCACCCCAGCCCGACCCCACCGTCCCTTTAGACAACACAGAGTGTCTCACATGTGGTCTGAGAGCCGGGGAGAGGTCTGAGGACCCACGGCAGGGCAGACCTCTCTCCAGCCATCATGGCTCTCAGGACCTCCAAATTCTAACTCGGAATCCTCCGGAGTCCTTGATCTGGGGCTCCTCCCTCCCTCAGCCCCAGAACTTCAGGATTAATGCCCTGCCTACGTTCCATGTTTTGTCTACCGAATCTGCCGCTTATGTCCTTATCCGTTTCCCCATTTTATTAATGAAGGAAGCCTGTTCCTGAAATAAGCAGTTTCCGGTGTTACTGTACTGAGAAAGTGCCAGCGAAGGGCAGACATTTGACATTTGAGTTAGAGGCTGCAATTGAATGAGGGAACTGGTAGGATTTCCAGGTCAATGTTTGCAATACGGAAAAGAGCTCAGGGGCGGTCCTTACTCTCTTCGTCCTGTGATGGGGGCTTGGGCCCCCATGCCAGGGACACTTAAGAGCAGTCATGGGGCTCATGGGGCGTGCATACACACACACACACACACACACACACTCATGCCCCAGAAGAACCAGCAGATTGGGCCTGGGATGATGTGACTTGCTTGCCACCCCAGTCCCTTAGTTTGACTTGTCTCCTGGCTCCAAGTCTTATGATTTCTCACTTGGGGCTGGTTCCCTTTAAGCCCTTCCCAGAGCTGTGAGGTGGGTCCTGTGCAGGGACTAACCCCCTGTAGACTGAAGTCCCAGCCCAAGCAGTGCCTGACAGGTGCCCTGGGTAGGGGGAGATCCAGGAGATGAGCAGAGCTAGGGGCTGTGTGGAAGGCTCATCACACTAGGATAGTCTCCCGGTGTGGTAGGTACCTTCAGGTCCTTTCTTGCTCTGCAGGAGTGGCGAGGAGTCCCAGGCTTCTTGCCGCTGACTGTCCCCAAGCCTCACATATGTTGCCTCCAACTACACTCGAGGATTTGTTTTTGCCGGTAGATTTATCTCCTTGATTAGATTTGACTCCAGCTAGTTTTAGAATCAGTGTTCATTCCTTAAGAAGGTACCCAAACAGGTTGAGGGGCCTCAAATGTGGGCCCAGACCTGGGAGAAGGTCACCTGGGAGGCAGTGACCACCACAGGTAACCCTTGCGCTGTGCCATCCTCCTGCCGAACAGAATTCACAGCCCCGGGCAGGTGCTGGGAAGATGGTAGAGCCTCCACCCCGGCATGGGCGGGTGCAGCTCTTCAATTCAAGGGCCGGTTTTGTCTAACTCTTTCATTTCACAGATGTAGAAGCTGCAGTCTGGGGTAGAAAGTTACCTTCCCCCAAACCCCCCGCCAGCAGGAGATCCAGGAGTCGAACATGCCTCCCCTGTGTTTGCCACGTGAAGCTTCTTCCCTCCTATAAGTGAGAACAATGAGAGGGTGTGAGGATGGGCCTACTTTGGCCAGCCCCTTCCTGACTTGTCCCGTATCCTCTCTGGGTCTCAGTTTTCTTACCCATAAAATGGAATGCGTGGCCTCCGTGAACGCCAAGGTTCCAAGATGTAACAGACTAGAACATTCCTCTCTGGCTTCTGAGGCCTCAAAAGATGGGATGAAGCCAGAGTGAAGCAACGGAAAACCGTAACTCTAAGACCAGGAGGCGCCTGGTCCAGGGGAGAGGGGTGGTAGGCAGAAAGCAGCAAAGTTAGTGCTGTGCCCTGCACCCCAGCTATTTTTACCCTAGAACACTGGACTGCAAGAGGCCTGGCTAAAAATACCAGCAGCCCAAGCCCGGAGCATCTTCCCCCTAGAGAGGCAGCGTGGGGGCTGGCAAGAAGCAGGCTGTGGGGACCGGGAGTTCCAAGGGCATCCATCCTTCCCCTTCCCAGGGCTGGGATGCTGGGGGCAGGGGGCAAAACTGGGAGGGAGACATTTCCCTTCAGAGGGCCTTTCCTTCTAGATAGCCCAAGAATAAGCTTGTTTTTTGGCAATTCTAGCCAGCCCTGTCCACACACACACACACACACATATATATTTTTTTACCCAACGTCATCAGAATCTGCTACAATTTTACGTTCTGTTCTTTTTCTCACTTACTCTTCATAACCATTTCATGTTGCTACCTGTCATTCTTAATGGCTGCATAATATTCCATCCTGGGGACTTCTCTCTTCTCTGATCATGATGCCTTTGATGGCTTCCAGTGTTCCATTAGTAGAAACAAAGCTGCCTTGGACATCTTTGTGCCTGTGGGTTTTTTTCTCCTTGTTAATTATTTCTGTAAGTTAAGTGCCCAGGTCAACGGGCAAGGCTGTTTTTGTGCTGTTTGATGTGGCTTGCCAAACTGCTTTCCAAAAGTAAATGAAGGAGGTTTCATGTAAGGATCTCACACTGGACGCCAAGTACAGTCAGGCTTCAGGGAAACTGGAGCTGAGAGCCAACAAGAGCTCAACTGGCCGCCTCCAGCTCCCGGGGCCTGCCTGTCCCAGCCTCTCCCTCTCTCTGCTCTTCCTGCCCAGGTATTTCTTTTCTTTTCTTTTCTTTTTTTTTTTTTTTTGGACCTAGAAGAGCTGTCATCTCTGAGCACATATCATTTTGAAACCCACCACGCACATGTCCTAAGGACTTACTTTGTCCCAGGCCCCATACCAATCATCTTTATGGATTATCTTAATTTTCACAACCACTCCTTGGGTGTAGGGATTATAATAGTCCCCATTGTACAGATGAAGAAACTAAGGCATGGAAAAAACTGATTAACTTGTTCAAAGATGCAGTCGGTAACTGGTGGGACCAGGTCCCACCTCGCTGGCCTACCTCATTTCAAAAATGTACTCAAAACCACTGTACCAGTCTCCCTGGGAACACAGAGACCCCGAATCTGCCAGCAACAGCCTAGCATTTCTGTGTCTCTGAGTTAGAATTCAGAAAAGGGAGAATCTGACTGACTTAGCCCAATCTATGGGTTGGAACCCTATAAGTCAAGGTCCTGCCCCCTGCGATGGCCACAAGGCCAGACAGGGGATGCTGCAGAGTGGGCTAAGGCCCAAGGGCAGGCCGACACACAATTCTGATGTCCCCTGTGTTAGACTCTGTTAAAAAATATGAAAAAGGGGGGGCGCCTGGGTGGCTCAGTGGGTTAAAACCTATGCCTTCGGCTCAGGTCATGATCCCAGGGTCCTGGGATCGAGCCCCGCATCGGGCTCTCTGCTCAGCAGGGAGCCTGCTTCCTCCTCTCTCTCTCTCTCTCTGCCTCTCTGCCTACTTGTGATCTCTGTCTGTCAAATAAATAAATAAATAAATAAATAAATAAAATCTTTTTTAAAAAATATGAAAAAGGAAGGTAATTGGCGCAAACGCTAACTTGCTTGCACTGGCCTCTCACTGGTTCTTTGTAAGCCTGAACACATTCCCATTTGTTCCTCTCCTTCTGTGCGTGCTGTCCACACCCACCTATCTCAGTCACACTTTCCATCTCACAGACGTGAATGCCGTACAGAACCGCAATGTGCTGGGAGGGGTTGCGTGTGGAGCGAGGATGGTTTCTCACTACATGACTTCTCTTTGGTCCTAAAGGCCTGGGGGCAGTGGGATTGACCAGCTTCCTAATCTGTGTTTCTGAGAAACTGCCTTCTCCCTCCCCACCTGGCGTGTTATTTGAACTAGACTTTCTTTAATGGGGACATCCCCCACCAGGAGGGTCTCTGCGTCTGCCCTCTCCTTTCGGGCTCCTTCTCCCGAATGAATTGACTTCTGTAAGTTTCCAGGGCTGAACCAGTATGCTGCTCAGGCTGTGGGACTTGTCCTTGAGCTGCCTCCCACATCTGCCCTGATTGCGCTTTCGCCTCATCTTGATACTGGGCTATGGGCCCACTTTGGTCTCCAAGCCCCGGGGACAGAGCTCTTGTATCAAGAACTTCCACTGTTCTTGGAAGCTGTGCCACTGGACTGCTCAGAGGCTACGAGTCCTCTCCCACGGTTGACCAAGTGCCCACTGCTGTGGCTCTGAAGCGAAGAGCCTTCCATCAAGGAGCAGAAAGCCGGGGAGAGATGACATGCTGCAAAGAAGGCTACACAGCTGGCACAGACAGTGAGGGCCCCAGGCCTGGTGGAAGACACATGGCTAGGTTGCTGGCAGAGCCGAGGCAGGAGAAGCCCCCGTGGGCAGGGATAGCTGGCAAATCTCGGGTCAGCCTTTCATCAACAGCCACCTGAGCTGCCGGCTCTGGCCAGCTGTTCACAGCTGCCAGCTAGCTGGAGGACAGGGTGGTGATGGGGGGCGGAGGGGGCGGGGTGGGGGTGGCACCAGAGTCGTTCTCTGAGGCCAGGGATTCAGGTTTACTAGTGGGAATCCACTGTGGCCCTCTGCATCCCGTCCCAGCCCTTTGGAGCCCACAAACACCCAGTGCTTTGGGATCTGGTGGAGAGTTCATGGCATCCTCTTTGGAACTGTGAGTGGTCTCTCCGGGGACCCTCCCCTGCCATAAGCTGGAGATGCTCAAGGGCTGTCCATGGCAGTGAAGTTGATAGAACCAGTAGGAAATGGTGCTCCTAGGAGGTCAGCTGGCTTCTGATGGTGCAAAGCCCAGGCTGCCTGCCACCCATGAGCCATAGTTCAGGGTCATTTTTAAAATCTCTGCTCCTGTTGTCAGGAATATGGTCCCTTCTAACTCACAAGATTAGCAGACTGAATGTGCTGGGGCTAGTCATTTGTTTCCTATGACAGAGATGACCAATTATTCCTTTATATCTCTTCTCCTCTTCTATGGTGATAGAAGTTTTGGTCTCCACCAAAGACTATATTTTCCTGCTTCTCTTGCAATTTAGATGTGGCCCGTGACTAGGTCCTGGCCAAGGAGATTGCAAGGAAGGAGCACTCCCTTTCACCTTTCCGTTTACCACTGGTTGGAATGCACATGTGATGACCAGAACTGGAGCAGTCGTTTTGGACCACACGAAGAAACCTGCACATTGAGGAAGGCAGAACGACAAGTTGGAAGGCAGAACGACAAGTTTGAAGGCAGGTGTGGTGTGTACCTACATTATTAAGCCACCAATCATTCTTGAACTACCTAGTTGGATGTTTATATGTAGGACAGATCAACTTTTATTCTGTTGAAGCCTCTGTATTTGGGAGTTTCTTTGTCCTGGCAGCTGGACTAGGCACTCACTGTATGAGTATGGTAGAATCGCCATATCTAGATATGTCTGGTCACTGGTGAGACTGGGAACCCCAGGTTTTAGTAGACTATTACTTTGGTGGTCTCTAATAGATCATCCTTCCCAGTATTCACACCCTTGAGTGACCTCTGCTCACAATGACTCTGGACTTGGCCATGTGACTTGCTTTGGCCAATGGGGCCTTAGCAAGTGTGATGGCTATAAGCAGAGACTCGGCAAGCATTTGCATAGTGGGTCTTGTCCTCTTGGAACCCTAACTCTTGGGATGCCTCTTCTCCAAACCCAGCTGCCAATCTTGAGAAGCCCAACATAGCCATAAGGCAAGGCCACATGGAGGAGAAGTGAGGTGCTGCCCTTGGCCCCAGGGGATCCTGCACCCATTTGCCAACAGGTGAGTGAAGCCATTCAGGAAGTAAATCCTACAGTCTGAGGTGTGGACCAGATACCAGCTGTCCCTGCCATACCCTGTTGCAAATGCAGAATTGGGATCAAATAAATAAATAATTGTTGTCTTAAGTCATTAGCTTTTGATGTAGCTTGTTATGCAGCACAAGGTAACTGAAACACAGGTGGATGGCCCCAGGCCCTTTGTACTGTCGGAAAAACAAAATCCACCATGCTTCCTTTACTCGGAAACACCAAATGTCTCTTCCTTACACCTCGAAACTAAAACGTGACCTGGGAAGGTGCTAATGCTCTGGAAATATATAGGAGTGGCTACTCTTCCCTCCAGGCCCTCCCCTCAACCCCTCCCAGGTGTTCATCCTTTCCCCTCCCACTTGGATTTGTTGCTTCTTCAATGGGGGCAGGCTCCAAGGACCACCCCTGCTTTCCATAAACCTGCTGACATGCCCTATCAGTTAGATCAAGATTGGGCAGCGTTTGCAGCCAAAGACTAATTGTGTCTACAATGGCCTCCTTTGTGCCCACATAAGTAAACGTTGGTTGAATAAATGAATGAAAGAGCGAATGAATGACTATGACAAAAAGGAACCTACCTGGATCCCCGCACAGGGTCAGGGTGGGAGAGGTACAAAAGGGTCTCCATCAAGGGCAGGGTAAGCAGAGAGTCTAGGTCTAATGAAAGATTGCTTTAGAAATACGTTAACCCTTTTAAAATATAATTATAGTAGCTGACATTCTTGAGTTCTTGCTATGTGCCAAGCACTGTGCAAAGTGCTTTAGGGAAGTTACTGCATTAATCATCTCAACAATCCTGGGAGGTAAGTCTTAGAACTTTCATCCCATTTTATAGATGAGGAAATCATGGCCCAGGGAGGTTAGGCAACTTGCCTAAGTGGGGATGGGAAGATTTGAACTCAGACAGTGTGGCACCAGCACCCAAGGGCATAGCCCCCACGCTCTGACAGACAACAGGAGTCCCATATTCCACCCTTGGAGAAAAGGCCAGAACCTGGAACGCTTTAGGGTGCAAGCCCCAGACCCAAGTCTAGGAAGTGCTCCTGGGAACCTCAGAAAGCCCAGGTTAGAAGAGAAGAGGAAGGAAAAAGGGGAGGTGGGTCTAGGGTCCATGTGCCAGGCGCAGGGATGCTAGCATTGGGCCCAGAGACAGCGCCACCCGCCCTGCCCGAGAACCTTCACCCGCTGCTCCCACTCACTCCCCAGAAATGAGCCTGGCCCGTTCACACGTGTCCCTAATGCCAGGTTCCAAGAAAGCCACCTAAATACCTGGTATTTGAGATGTAAAGAGACCGGCTCCCTGTACTTAGCGCTTTGCTAACTTTTCCAATTATAGCGCCCTATTTTCCAAAGTCTAAAATGGACATATGTTATAACTGTCTTGGGCCCCAAGGTTTCAGAAACACCCTTAAGGCTCCTGAAATACAATCGTATATTTTAGACTAATTCCTAAAGGGCCGAGTGGGGTTCCCTTTAACACCTGCCAGTAGTCACACAGATCTGGTCTTTGTTTGCCATTGAGCCTGGGTCCTGGGTCCAGGGCAGCCTCAGGTGGCTCTAGCTCTGTGCCGGGCCGCATGGGAAGACGTGCAGAAGGTAGATCCCAGGCTCGGCTGCGGTTGGGGGTTGAGAGGGAGACACAGCCCTGCCCTCAGGGAGCCCCAGTCTGAGGGGAGACACAGTCCAGTCCTTAGGGAGCCCCAGTCTGAAGGGCCTGCCCTTGAGGGACCCCAGTCTGAGGGGGAGACACAGCCCTGCCCTCAGGAAGCCCCAGTCTGAGGAAGGACACAGCCCTGCCCTCAGGGAGCCCCAGTCAGAGGGGAAGCTCCCAGGCTGAAGGAGTCAGGACTATAGAAAAACACAACAGAGACCCTTGGAGTGGCTGTGGGATTCACTCCAGCCAGCTCTGTTGTCATGGGTGGGCTGGTGGCGAGGGGGCAGGCAGGAAGGCTGCCTGGTGCCCAAAGGGCCTGGAGGCAAGCAGATTGGGTAGGAGGAGGCCATGGAGCTGAACTTTAATTGTTCCCTGGAGCCTGCGTGGCTTCGGGACTGCCAACTGGGGCATTTTCTGGTCAATCCCAATTGTCATTATTAAACATTTATTATTGCAAGGGAGATGTGCTTTTCTGGTTGCAGCGTTTGGCCAGTGGGCTTGGTGAGTAAATGGACTAGAACTAATCCTGTAGCTAAATAGTGAGCGCCTCAGAAAAGTAAATGCATCACTTGCCTAATAGCTCCCACGGAGGAGAGAGATATAAAGTACCAGCCCTTAGACTGCCCCTTTTCCCCAGGCTGCCTAGCCTGGCAGCCAGGCCCCCAATGGCTTTGTGAACAGCTGGGGCAGAGATGACACTGGAGCTAGTTAGAAACTCCCAGATTGGGAGTTTGAGGAAGTCATATGTAGTAGGGGGCAGAGTTCTGCTTGGCATCAGGAGAGGTGGGTTTGAGTCAGCTCAACCCTTAATTTGTAGGATATCACCTCAGGAGTTGGGAGGGGCATCCTTTCTCCCTAGAGGCCAGAGCCTGGAAGAGGAAGAAAAGGAGAAATTCTCCACTCTGACTGGAGACATGGCCCTGCCCTCAGGGAGCTCCATTCTGAGGGGGGAGACACAGCTCTGCCCTCAGGGACCCCCAGTCTGAGGGGGGAGACACAGCTCTGCCCTTAGGGACCCTCAGTCTGAGGGAAGACAGCCCTGCCCTCAGGGAGCTCCAGTTTGAGGGGGAAACACAGCCTTGCTTCAAGAAACCCCAGTCTGAGGAGGAGGTACACCCTCTCCTTGGGGAGCCCCAGTCTGAAGGAGGAGGAGAATAGCCCAGGGACTCAAGAGAGAGAAGCACCAAATAAGCTAGGCCATTGGGGAACAGGGCTCATCCCTGTCCATCCACTTCATTACTTGTCCAGAGAAGGCCAAGGGCTCCTCAGATAACCATCTGGAAGGAGTCATTCTGAGTCTGGACAGAGACCAGGATGGGGTAGGTGTTCCACCATTGCCTGGAGCCTCTTGTTGGCAATGCCAGCCCCTTACCTCGTGGGAATCTTGCCAGACATGCCCAGAGTGGGTGTCTACAGGCTCAGCAAAGTTTTACTTGTCAGGCCATATCCACCCCCCCACCTCCCCAAAAGGAGCTTTACTGACCCTGTTAGGGGAGAAAGACCAGGAAGGGGGTTTATTTGAGTCTGGAAAAGTCTCCTTGCCAGACCGGGTACTTTAGTCCTAGGCTAGAATGGAAACTCCCCAGGGCAGAGATTTGGACCTACCTTGTACACTGTTTTACCCCCAGGGCCTAAGACCCAGCTTGGCATGTGGTAAGTGCTCAATAAAAAAATCGTTGAATTAATTAGAATCCATTTGCCTTTTCAACAGTAACTTAGACTCCTCTCCTATCGAAAAAACTCCATCATAAAACTTCCCCAACTTGAGTGACAAAAGCTCAAACTCACTTGCAAATATAACTAATTGAATTCCAACAACTGTCCATTTTGAAAGGGGAAAGCCGTGAATTTAGACTATTATTATTGCTGTGTAATAAGAATTGCCCTAAACCAGTTGCTTTAGAGACATTCTATCGCTTAATCCTTGAAAGAAGGCCCTGGTTTCCAAAGGAGAATGGGGCTTGGGAAGATTACAGAGCAAACCTGAATTTACACCTCCAGGGAATTGTAGAGCTGGAATTTGAAACCACTCCTGGCTCAGGCCATCCCCCAGCTTTTCTTCTGAATCCTGTGGAATTCTTTTTTTCCAATGAGTTTTGTCATCCCAGAGGTGATTCTACAAAGCTTTGTTTAGCTCCTGTGTATTGCCCCACACTGGATAGGGTGCCCATTAGAAGTCCTAGTCCCTGGAGCCACCAGGCCAAGGGACAGCAGAGCATTGAGCCTAGCGGAAGCTCCTGTGACATTTGACCCAGTCTCCCCGCAAGCCCTGCCAGCCAGACTTAGGGACACCTGCCATGAGCACCAACACCGGATTACCCTCCAAAGTGGAGTGCAGGCCAGCCTTCTCCAGTTCCTCCAGGAAGTAACCCCGCCCTCCCGGCCCCCTCCCCACACTGCTGATGGAGTTGGGAAGGGGAGCTCCCTCTCTCCCACCTTGTTCTTCCTGGGAATCTTCTTGGGGCAGAGCTGAAGGGACTCACCCTGCAAGCTGTCTGTGTCTGAACTCTTTGTATGAGCTCAAACGTTGTGATCGGTCTCTTGTTTCTGCCTGTGTTTGTAAATGCTCATCCCCCCATTATTCACTTCCAGTAGGCACCAGTGCCTCGCCCTAAATTATTTCTAATCTTCATGAAAACTCTACCATTATCATGCACAGGAAAGCTAAGATTTGAAACTTGGAGATATCATATAAACTTGTCAATGTCAGAATCAAAATTCAAATCCAGAGCTGTGGGCTCCAAAGAAGTTCTCTAAATCAGCCTTTTCCAGAGCTAGCTGTTTATCAACATTAGCGGAGAAGCTTTATACGGGTACATCTTCTTTACAACAACGTCATGAAAAAGAAAGCGGCAGCTCTCTACACATCAATATGGTGCTGTGTGTTTCTAGAATCTCTGCAGAGAGAAGGCAAATAGCTATCCATTGGTGTTCCTGGGGGACAGTCCGCGGGAAGGAATACAGGAGAGGGACTTGCTTGTCACTGTATTCTCTTCAGTACTGCTTGGTTCTTCCTCCCTCCCTCCTTCCCCTCTTCCTCTTTCCTTCCTCTGTTCTTTTCATCTTTTCAAAAATATATGAAAATAATTTTTAAATCAAATAAAACTATAGATTCTGGGGTCCCTTGTTGGATTTCTTATAAATTAAGGTCTCAAAGGGTTGGGTCTTCAGAAGCTGTATTTTATTTTAAGTAGGGTCCACGTGCAGCATGGAGCCCAATGCAGGGCTTGAACTCAAGATCCTAAGATCAAGACCTGAGCTGAGATCAAGAGCCAGGTGCTTAACCAACTGAGCTACCCAGATGCCCCGGGGAATTAGGCTTTAAAAAGCACCCTAGGAAGGCGCTGGAGCCTTCTGATCCCAGCCTCTTACAGGGCCTGACCAAGCCTTGCCTCTCCTGGCATGTCCCCACTTCCCTTGATCCTGAGCTTGGTACTGTCAGCAATGTGTGCGACCGAAGGCTCCCTGAGACCTCTGAGGGTCCTCCCCTCGGTGTCTCCCTCAGGACCTTTTCCAGCCTGATGTCACGATCTCCAGACCGGCCAATAAGCCAGTACCACCTTGGGCTGCAGCCCCTGTGTCCTGTGTCTGCCAAAGCTCGGAGGTCACACCTGCTCTCACACCTGGAGGCCACACATCTGGGGCCTGCACACCCCTGCCTCAGGGCTCCCAGCACCCGTGGTCAGCCAAGGCTATGTTATTCGGATTCCCTCATACAGTGGGCTCCTGACCACACTCTTCTGTTCCTCGGCTTTTTCCCTTCCAGTCTATCCAGGAGATCTGTTAGCATTCTTCACAGCACACGGAAGGAGAGTAGCCCAGTGTGGCCCTGGGTTGAGGTGTTGGCATCTATCTGGGAGTGGTGGGAGCAGGAGTGACGCCGGAGCCAGAACTCCTGGGTTCAAAGCCCAGTGCTTTGGCTCTGAGCCGTCTGACCTGGGGAGAGCTCTTTATCTCTGTGACGTGAGGTTGGGAGGCGTGGGGACACGTAGCACTGTGAGGTAATGGCTGGCACGTAGCAAGTACACAGCGAGTGTTCTCAGGATTCCTCCTGTCATTCGAGCCTCAGAGGGAAGGCGAGGGGGGCTAGTGAGCAAAGCCGGGCCTGGGCATTCGACGGCTCAGCCTCTAGTCCCCGCTCAGCTTCTTTCTAGCCCTCTTGCTAACTTCTCAGAGTCTCTGCTTCCTCGTCTGTGAGACGGGGATGACTCCTGGCTCACAGGAAGGAGCAGGACGGGGCGTGGCACCAAGCCCACACGTGACAAACATCTACAGGAGGGACGACGGAACGGAAGTGGGGCCAGGGCAGGCCGGTGGGCACAGGCGTCCCGCCCCCCACCCCCTGCCTCCACCCCTAGTGAGGCCTTATGGGCATCGGGATTCTGGCTGTTCCTGGCCTTCCTTCTCCAGCGCGCCCAGGGGACTCACAGCCCAAGGAAGACCCTAGACCACCCGGACATTCATTAGGGGAGGGAGATGGGCGAGCCGCTGCCCTGGTCAGCACCACCCACGCACCCCTCCTCCTGAGAAGCCAGACCTCGGGAGGCAGATCGCAGTCTGAAGCCGCATCATTCACATCCAAGACAAGACGCTCTCACAAGGGCCAGGAAGTCTCCTCGGCCACCTGGTGGGTGAGGGCTCTGGGCCTCAGGAACGCCGGGACTTGGCCGAGAGCGGAACAGAACAAGCAAAGTCTAGGCTGCATGATTGTGTCTGGGGACCTGCGCTCCCCCGAGCACTGCTCACTGGCCTGGGAAGGGCGCCCCCCCCCTTGCCTCCAGGGTGCCCCCTTCCAAGGCCCATCCAGCCCCTTCGGGCTCTCCAACCACTGTGGGGATTCAATCGGCTGGTCCGCTTCGCTCTCCTGATGGAGGCAGGAGGAGGGACTGCTCTGGGCCTCCCCGAGCCCGCTGCCCATCCCCGAGCCTGCTGCCCATGGGCTGGCTGTCCGTGAGCAGAGACTGTTAGGTGCTCCCCTTCAGACACAGTTACCCCGTTTTTGCCTTAGTCTAGTACTTCCCCATCCACCCAAGCTCCCCTCAATAGACTGAAAATCCCATGGGGGCCGACGGGCGAGCTCTTACTCATTATCCTTCCTAGGGATTCAGTGGCTGAAGCTCCAGTGCAACACAGTTATTTTTAACCCCCCAGAGGTCAAGGACAGAGCAGTAGCTAGATGAATTGAGCACGTGGCTCAGGCCTGTGTTGAGCTCTTCACGGGTGTTAACTCGTTAATCCTCACAACCCTATGAGATCAAGGCCGTGCAGTCTTCATGTATGGAGAGGAAACTGAGGCACAGAACATAGATTGACTTGTCTCCCGAGTTCACACAACTAGGAGGTGCCAGGATTCAAAGGCCTGAGCCCATTTTCCAGTAGAGCAGGAGTACTCGGTGGGCGTTTGTGGGGTCCTTGTGGGAACGGTAGGCCGCCGGGCAGGCACATGGGGAGGAAGGGCCAAGAGGGGCCAGGCCTAGATTTCTGGACTGGTTCGGGACTGACCTCAGCAGCTTGGAATCCGAAGGCCTCTTGGCCCTGCTCCTCCTCCCCCTACCACTCACCTGGGCCCGCACAGATGACCCAACAGTAGCTAGGGTGCTGGTGGGGACAGGGACCCCACCCCTGTGGGGACCTGGCCTCTCCCTGTCATGTCCAACGGGGTCATGCGGTGTGGCCTGGCTGCCAATGGCTCCCAAAGCCCTGGGCCAGGTGTAGCATCTCTTTCTCCACCTGCTCCTTCACACGTTCTAGAATCTTCAGTGGTGAAAAGCACGGACTCCAGGGTCAGACTGCCTGAGCTTAAGCCCTTGCTCTGTTACGTGGCCTTAGGCATGTCACCTAACAACTCTCTGGGCCTCACTTCTTCATCTCTGGATGGAAGATTATGGAAATTAAAACAGATCCTTGTAAGGATGGGTGTGAAGATTAAATGAGTTAAGATATGTTAAAGGCTTAGAACAGTGGCACATCTGGACCAGCAGAAGGTCTCGTGACTCTTCCTTACATTTCTTCTCACCCATGCATTTAGACGGATAACTAAATAGGCAGCAGAGAGGCAGGGAAGGGCAGCCAGAGTAAATAATGGTCTGCCGTCAGCATCACTGGAAAACCAGAGAGGAGTTGCCAGGACACCCCCCTGCTCTTATCCCCAGGTGCCCAGTCATCCCCAGGTGTGACGGGGGAGGGAGAGCCACCCCCCACCCTCCAACCCCCACCCCCCTTCACCGTAACCCTGGTCCTGAGACTTCATGCCGGCGTCGTCTTGCCCTCTGCTGAGACAGCCAACAGCACCTCGTCCAGTACTTAGAGCTCAGGCACGCCTGATCACAGGCACAGGTCTCTACTTGATGTATTTCAATGGATTTTTAAAAATCTGTATCAAAGTCGCTTATGAGTCACCTGAGAATCACTCGGCTCTGTAAGATTCTGTAAGGTAAAAACAACAGTCTCCCTCGGCAGAGGTGACCACGTTCACTTGCCATGACAGATTCTTCTGGTCCCTGCGGCCACACTCCTAGGCGCAGCCTTCCCCACCTCCGCCCCCCCATAATCCCCATGTCATTCTGGTTAGATGAGAATGGATGTGACCTCGTGAAAGCATCATCCAGCGGTGAGCCATTTAGTAAACCGTGATTTTTTTTCTTTGCATAACGTTTTATTCTCTCTGCAATTGATGATGGTCCTTTCGGTCGTTCACTTAATTTTCTACGTACTTAGGAGAAATTCAGTGGCTCCTCTCTTTATTATACCTACGATCTGTTGGGCCTTTCCTATGTGCCAGGCCCCCTTTAAGTACTTTCCGTGTATGAACTCACTCCGTCCCTACAATAGCCCTCGGAGCTGTACACTACATGATCTTGTTTTACAGATGAAGAAATTGTGGTACAGGGAGGTTAAGTGACTCTCCCACGATCCCAGGTCAAGGAAGTGGCAGAGCCAGGATTTAAAAAACCCTGGCTCTTCCCACTGCAGGATCTGTGCCCACCTGGCCCCTCCGGGTACCTAGGGACCCATCTGCATCCTGAACTCCGCCAGGCCCTTCCTTGTGCTCTTGCTGACTTCTGTCTCTGCAACCAGACTGTACACAGGACGGGCCCCAGGTCCTCTCCCCTGCAATGCTGGAGGCAGGCCCGACCCAGCAGATCTCCCAGCACTTAGCAGGATGGTCCTGCCCTCAGCGGCCTGCTAGTCTACGTGTTGCTCCAACTGAGGGCTTGACAGGTGGGAGGCAGGGCGGGGAGCAGA
The DNA here is from genome assembly GCA_004024625.1 of Mellivora capensis. Lineage (NCBI taxonomy): Eukaryota > Metazoa > Chordata > Mammalia > Carnivora > Mustelidae > Mellivora > Mellivora capensis. The sequence continues at coordinate 127,949 of PISX010000097.1, read as the reverse complement.
GCTGGTGTGGTTACAGCTGGGCCTCCAGAGGCTCAGAAAGGCCAAAGAAGTGCCTCGAGGCCTCACTGTCCAAGTACTCAGGTCTGAACCCCCTCCTCTGGCTGCAAGCCCAGGGCTGTTCCTAACAGGCTAGGCTGCTTCCTACAGACACGGGCTCCTACACACCACACACGTTACACGTACAAATATGCAAACATATAGATACATTACTCACACACGCTAATCATGCACACACATTTCCACACAAGCATGTAATATACGCATACAGACAAACATGCTTGCCTTGCATGCATACATCTGTGCACACAGGCACACACATGTACACACGTAACACACAGGCATGCCAATTACACACAGAGGCATTCTAGCCACAAACATATGTTAACACAGAAACACATGATACAAACACATGCTTTATTTACAGACACAAACCCAGCACATTACATATGCACACATACGTGGACTCACATAGCGTGTACACATATGGCACATAAAAACACACAAATGTGTCGATATACGTATCTACACCCATAAACATACAACCCGCAAAATTGCATAACATTCTCACTCACACATAGTCACACAGACGTGTGCACACACTTTTCATACAGTAAAACACACAGGCCTCTGCCCAAAACACATACAAATAAGCACACAATATACGCAGGCAAATATATGAGCACATGCATGCAGCCACGATGTGAAAACGTGCACAAACACACCCACACTTGCACGTGCATGCAAATACACACACACAGGCACGCGAGCGCGCATACTGGTTTGTGCCTGCCAGGCCTGGCATGCCATGGAGCCGTGGGAGAAGGCCCATGTGTCCGGGCCCGCAACTGTCAGCTGACTTGGGGGGGAGTGTGTCTCCCGACCCCCTTGGGGTTGCATCAGAGCGTACCTCCCTCAGGCAGGACTTAGGGCGGTGCCTGCCTTATTGCATCAGTGGCGGGGGGGGGGGGGCCGGGGGAGAAACACGGGCTCCAGCCCATGGAGGGTTGAGGGTCTCCCAGACATCCTGCCTTGCTCTAGAGCCCCACTTAGGGTTAGCACTGGTCCACTCCCAGGGAAGTTCCAAGAAGTGGTGAGTTTATACGCTTACAAATGAGAAAATGGAGGATGAAATTTTGTGAAAGCCTGTTAAAGGAGAGAGGGGATTTGAACTTGAGTCTGTCAGAACCTAAAGCCACCACCCTATGCCGATCCACGCCTGAGAGTCTAGGCTTTCTGCACCTGTGGCTCTGCATACAGCAGCAGCCGTAAAGGTGTGCAGGGAGCGGACAAGGCTGTTGACCCTAAGGGTAGCAGCACTCCAGGGCCTGGGTCTGGCAAGTGGGTAGGGGGCTACAGAGAACAAATCCCAGAATTCTGAGGTGATGTGGACCTCCTGTGTGTTTGGAGACCCTGCCTACATGACCCCTAGCCCAGAGGTCCAGCCTCAGTGCCCGCTGGGGACCAGCAGCCCAGGGAAGCCCGCTCACCCAGAGGCCCCTAGGCTTGGTGCCTTCCTCTCCCTCTTGGCTTCCTTCCCTAACCAGGTCTCCCTGCCAGCACCAGCACTCCCAGACACATTCCTCTCCCTCAGACATTCATTTCAAGGGCCCGGCAATTTCTTTGCAGGATTGGATTTGCCGCTCAGGCATTTCCTCGAGTGGCCCCTCGGCGTTCGCCCCCATCCAGATGGCATCCAGATGCAAACATCCCTCCTTTCCCCCCAGCTCTGGCTCCTCAGCTGGGGGAAATTAATCCTGAGCCCACCTCACACCCCCTCCCGACATCACTGGCTTGGTTTCTCGGCCCGAGGTCAAGGCTCAGGCTAACACCTCTGCCTGCTTCTCTCTCCAAAGCCAGGGCCTCTGGCTGACCTGTTATCTGCGTCTCTCTCGGCCTTTGTTCAATTTAACAGGTAATTGCTCTGTGAGCCAAAGCAAATGTCAGCACGATAATGAGGGCGATATGAGGCAGTGGTGGCCCCGGCCAGAAGGGGGGACAAGCAGGGTGTGCGATTGTGTTCAGGCAGCTGGTGGCAAGTGCCCTGGACCTCCAGTGGGGGTCCTGAGAGAGGACCGAATGCAGTGAGGACATCGAGGCGCAGAGAGGGGGACAGGTAACAGATGTGCCGACAGTTACGGACCGATGTCTGCGGGCAACAACACAGAGAGCAGCCTGCCTAGTCCTGTGAGTGGGGTGTGATCGTTTTCATTTTACAGATCTGGAAACTGAGGCCCAGGATGGAGAGAAAAACTAACCAGAACAACCACCTATGGAATAATTTCATTTGCCAGGCACTAACAGAGGGATAGGAGAACCTAATCTTTGGGAAACTTTGAGAGCTGGACATAATTGTCCCCATCGTATAGATAACTGAGGCTCAGAGAGGCCTAGTAATGCACACAAGACCGTATGGCTGCTTAAGTGGCAGAACTGGGCTTTAAACCAGGCTTCCAAAGCCCATGGGGCCTCCTGTGTGGCCCTGCTGGGTTGACAGAGCCCTGTCTGGGTGCAGCAGCTGTCAGCCTGGTGGGAAAAATCTCCAGGAGCCTGGGGGACGGTCCTAGGTGGGAAATCCTGTGCCTGGGGGAGCCTGACTGCTCCTGAGGCTAGGTACCAGGCCTCCCAACTCTCTGTCCAGTGCTGGACTCTTGCCCCGGTGAAAGGGCCAGCAGAGGCCAATCCCCAGAGGGACAGCTCTCCACTGCCCCAGGAGAGGAGGGCAAGGGCTGCTGATCTCTGCTCAAACCTTCCGCTTCCCCTTCAAAATTAACATTCACACGCCTTCCACAGTGGCGCTGCGAGGCTGCCATGGACATCGAAGTGGCCAGAAGGGCTTCCCTGGTCCCGGGCCCCCCAAATCCTTGTTGGGCTCCAAGTGGGCCCACTGGCCTCCAGGCAGCCAGAATGATGGGGCAGTCGTGCTGTGCCAGATGGACTTTACTCTTTTTAAATTGTGCATAGCCTAGCTTCCCTGACAGAAAATGGGGCACTTGGCTCACGCCCAAGGTTGCTGCACAGGCATTTCCTAGAACCCCAGGGTGTTGGACCCCAGAGGTGTGAGAATAGGGGCCTCAGGCAGCTGTGGGGATGCCAACGAGTAGGATCTAGAAGGTTCTGAGGTGTGTCGATGGAGCTGGGTGGGCACTTGTCCCTCTGTTCTTCCCAGCCCCAGCAAACATCAGAGCTGGACACACAGGGTAAGTTGGGGACATGTCCTGCCTGCCTCTCCCAACACCTCCAGGTGGCTTCCCAGCTTGCTGAGCCCTGAGTACCCCCATTGGCTAGACTCTCTCCTCCCCCCGACTCCTTCCCTTCACCGTTCATTCCTTCCTTTCAGACTTGAAGTGAACTTGGCTTTGCAGCAGAAGGATGGGCAACCCGAGGAACCCAGGCTCTCTGAGCCGGGCTCTTGCCCCAGAGGAGGGTCCGAGGCACTGTTTTCAACCAGGAGCTGGGCTGACCTGGAAGCTCAGAGAGTTTTAAGGAAGACTCCAGGCTGAATGGAGGGAGGGTCATCCTCCCTCCCCCTGCAGTTCCCAGTCCAGACCGGTGCTTGGGGTCCTCAGGGAGGTGCTTCCTGCCGAGAGCATGTGGGTGAATGTCTGAGAGTCACAGTGATGGTCAGGGAGAAAGGACACCATCAGCAGCTGCACATTGGTGGCCAGGTAGCCTGGGAAGGGACACCATGGCCAGAATGCCAGGTCCTACAGGTTAATGTTTGACTTGGAGCCACGTGTTTTTCCACTGGGTATTTTTATCCTCTGTGCCTGGCAGTGGACATCTGGGTGCCCTCCTCAGTGGGCAAAGGAGGGAGGGAGGAGGGGTCCAGGTGGGGCGGCCCTGGGCAAGACAGAGCTGCAGAGAGGCCAGAGGGGCCGGCTCGGGGGTGAGGGACAGGTGCGGGGGTGAGGGGAGCAGGAGGGGCCGCCCCAGCGGCATACCTGGTCCCTCAGTGCCCGGCCCAGCCCCCAGCTCCTCTCCCTGGAAGGGCAGGCAGAGGCAAGGGGAAGAAAGAGATCTAGGAAAGACCAAGTTTGCTTCCAGGAGTCTGCAGCTTTTCAGGAAAGAGTTACGCTCCTTGGTAATGGATCACTCTCAGATCCCAGACAACCACAAGTTAGAGATTTTGCCCTTCTGGAGACACCTTGGTCTTATTCATATGGTGGGAATAAGGCAAAGCTGATGGGTCCCATCTCCCAGGGCTATCAGATGGGGACCACTCCCCTGCTCCCAAGGAACCCTCATGTAAGGGGTGGAGCCTGTGTCGTAGGACAGAGAGTTGTTCCTTTATATTCAGGAACCTAAACCTGAATTAAAGACACCCACTGGGTCACACAGTGCCGAGCTTCCCAAGCTCTTGGTCTCCCTCCTTGGCAGTGGGGAGTCTGGCCCGAGCTGGCTTTGAGAGGCTGTTTACAGCCCAATGGCCAGAGTCCTTCTCACCCCTGTCGGGAGGTGCGGAGGAGTCCCTCAAGGGTGCATCAGCTAGAGTCAGCTGATGCCACAGGGCGTGCTGAGCACAGCCAGCTCCTTTCCTGTCCCTGCGGAGAGCTCCAGATGGACTTTCTGTTTCTTCTTGAGTCTGGTAGGAAATGGGTCCCCTGCAGACCCACCCACCAGCCATCTCTCCAGCTCACCAAAGGCCTCCCTGCCTTGCAGCTCAGCAGCTCGGGTCTGAAGCAGGCCAGGCAGACTGGTCTCCAGCCCCAGCTGTGTCTCAGGACTCCCTGAGGGGCTTGCAGGGGAAGGGGTAAGGCTTCTGGAAACTGCTTCCCTCCTGCTGGCCCCATGAAGGGTTTCCTCAATGACTAAATGAAGGCCCCCAGATCAAGGTGGGTCAGGGGGCCTGCTGGAAGAACAGAGATCTCCAGGGAGGGGTCCCAGTTCTCTCATTGTCCCCCCACGATTGTTTTGAGGTGGGGTGTAGGAGCAGGGCTGGGTACAGCCACACACAGGGAGGAGCCATGTGTCTCAGCCACACACAGGGAGGAGGGCCATTTGTTGGTGGACAGCAGTTCTCAAGGCTGTCTCCAGTCATGATGATCACTCTTTCCACTCCCAGCCAAGCTTCCTATAGGTCTTCCCCATCCACTGTACCCTAATTCCCCAGCCAGCTCAGACTTGGCTACCTCTCCGTAAACTGGCTTACACCAGGCACTGGGCTAGGGCCATTCACCCACAGGCCTCCCTCAGTACAGCCTGGGGGATGAATCTATCTCCATTTTACAGATGAGAAAACTTAAGAGAAGCATCATTAAACAATTAGCCCAAGGTCACACGGCCAGCCAGTCAGTGGCATAGCTAGGATTTAAACCTCAGTCTTTCTGACTCAAGATCCAGCTAACTGAGAGATCGAAACAACCACGTAGTCTGTGTATTTTAAGTCCCAGATTTCTTATCACCTCACTCTTCCCCAGGGATTGAATATAACTGGCTCCTACCCCCCACTATTTCCTATTTCCCACCCTAGGAAGTCCTTCCCGGAGTCTAACCTGGCTGCCTCCTCCTGTCTCTTACCATGAAATCAGGGAAAGTGGAACAAAGATGGTCCCTGCCCCGTGCCCTGTCTTTGAAGACTGTCCCACAGGACTGTGGCATTCCTCTGGGGCTCCAAAGTGTGGATTGCTCCTGACTGCAGAAGCAGGAGTCCTAGACATTGGGGAAGAAGGAGGAGCTATTCTCTCGGGCCACCTCCCAGAGGAGACTTGGACAGCGCCTTCAGACCCTTCCACTTCCTACTGAGTAAGGGACAGGTGGGGAGTGAGTCAGGATAAAGGCAGGAACTGCCAGCCTTTTGGAGGGCCTTCGGCTTCTGATGCCCATGAATTCTTTGGGGGGAATTTGAGGCTATGCCTCTGGGGGCACCAAGAAGTCCCAGGATCCAGAAATCCCCACATGGCCCTTCCACCCCTGGGGAGGAAGAAATTGAGGGGCAAAGGACACAGGCTTGCACCTATTCCCTGAAATGGAGGCATTCAATTCCTCATGGGGTGAGAAGGAAGGAGGAATTCCAAAGACCCTGCTCCAGGGCTCTGGCACCAGACCCAGATCTTCAAGCTTTCTTAGAAGCTTTCCAGGAAAGTCCTCCTGACTTCTGGTCTCTTCTGACTGGGTTTGGCAGGTGGTCCAGATCATGTCCACGTTTGGAGATGGCGTAGAGGGGACACAGTTCAGCTTCTATGGCTCCCCCACCCGGGAGATTGAGATGGAGAAAGCCCCTTGCCCCTGAGCCCACCTGAACTGCTTTTCTCTGGCTGCCTTGCCCTCAGAGCCCCAGGACCAGAGGATGAGCCTGCCTCCTGCTGGCCACACCCTCTGGAGAAGGGCAAGGAGCCCAGCACCGCTGTGGGGAGAGGAGCATTGCTCATTTACCTCCTCCTCTACGCATTCCAGAGTTCCTTTTCCTCACTGGTCAGTAGATGCTGGTTTTCTCTGCCCTGGGCTGGGGCCCGTGAGAAATTCTGAGCAGGAGCAGACAGAGGTCCTCAGGATGTCCACACAGAGGCCATGCCATCTTGTGCAGGGGTTATAGACCCCGCATTAGTGCTCGAGAGAACAATAGTAAGAGCTAACTCCTTAAGCACCTCCAAAATGGAGCACTTTATACAGATTAGCCCATTTAATCCTCACAACCACCCTAGGGTGTCAGGATGGCGGTCTCCCCTTATAAGTGGGGGAGTACCCACTAAGACCCCCCCCAGTGGATGTCCGAAGCCACGGGTAACACTGAAACCTCCACACACTGTTTTTTTCCTACACATACATACCTTTGATAAAGCTTAATTCACAAATTAGGCATAGTAAGAGATTAACAACAGGGGAGCCTGGGTGGCTCAGTGGGTTAAAGCCTCTGCCTTCGGCTCAGGTCATGATCTCAGGGTTCTGGGATGGAGCGCAACATCGGGCTCTCTGCTCAGCAGGGAGTCTGCTTCCTCCTCTCTCTCTCTGCCTGCCTCTCTGCCTACTTGTGATCTCTGTCAAATAAATAAAATCTTTTTAAAAAAAAAGGAGATTAACAACAATAACTAACAATAAAACAGAACAATGTAACCACATACGGTTATAAAAAGTTACATGAATGTGCTCTCTCTCTCTCTCTCTCCAGATATCCTATTGTAATGTACTCACCCTCCTTCTTGTGATGAGTGAGATGGTAAATGCCTGTGTGATGAGTTAAAGTGAGGGGAATGGCAAGGGAATGTGACATAGAGGTAGGCTGCCATTGACCTTCTGATCCTGGGCTTGGGGGAGGATCCCCTGCTTCTGGACCGTGGTTGACCATGGGTGACTGAAACCGCGGATAAGGGGAAAAGTCCTCTACTATAATATCTACAATTTACAGATGAGGAAGTAGAGGCCCAGAGAGGCTGAGGAACTGGCTTGAAGTCTTACAGCTAGGAAGTAGGATGGGAAGCCAGACCTTCTACCCTGGAGCCTAAGCTCTTAGCCTCTGCACGTGAAAAGACCAATACAGGAGCCACTAAACTCATGAGACCAGAGATCTTCCTTGACTTAAGGGGTTACAACCTTAGCCTCGCCTACCTTCAACGTGCTCAGAACACTTACATTAGCCTACAGTTGGGCGAAATCATTTAACGCAGAGCCTATCTTATAATAAAGTGTTGAATATCTCATGAAATCTACTGAATACCGTATTGAAAGTGAGAAACAGACTGGCCATACGGGGACAGAATCATTGTAAGCATATGGGCTGTTTGCTCTTGTGATCGCGTGGCTGACTGGGAGCTGTGGTTGCCCCTGCCCAGCATCATGAGAGAACATTCTACTGCCTCTTGTTAGCCTGCGCAAAGAGCCAAGTTCGAAATTCGAAATACGGTTTCTCCTGAATGCGTGTCACTTTTGCAACATCATTAAGTTCAAAAAAAAAAATCAATCAGGGGCTTCTGTATTTAACTTTGCACTAAAATTCAATACAGCAGAAATTCGGTTCCTCAGGTATACCAGCCTCCTTTTAAGGGCTCAGTAGTCACACATGGCTAGGGGCTACTATACTGAACAGTGCAGATGCTAAACTTTCCCATTGTGGCAGAAAGTTCTTTTGGACAACGCCCGTCTACAAATTACTGCCTCTGAAGAATCAAGAAGGAGCAATGGAAAATCATTCTTCAGTTGATAGAATAAAACAATAATTAACAGTATGACAATAATGGCTATAATTTACTGAGAGCTTCCTACGTGCCAGGCGCAGTGCCAAGCTCGTAATCTTTACCCAATCCCAGGCTCAGGAAGGTTACCCAGGGTCAGAGTAGTCAGGAAGTGAATGGAATCCAGGTCTGGGTGACCCCAGGCTGGTCCCTTCCCCCTCCTGCTCTACCCCCTGCTGTGCCCCCAGGAGTTTATAGTCCCTGGGGAAAGGAGGGGAAGGCAGATGCATGCATTTCACAAGAACAGGGATTAAATAAATGGGCGCTTAATTAACAACAACACATTTCCGCAAGCCCACTGACCAGAACATTGAGCTAATGAGGTCAAGGTCTTGATTTTGAGCCCTGTGAACATCACTTCGCTTCACACAGAGAGAGGCTCATTCCCTGCCCTCACGGCCGCATCCAGCCCCAGATATTGTGATGAGAAGGCTGGGAGAGTGTGACTGTTTCAGCAGAGGCCCAGCCCAGGACAATTCGCTTCAGGCAGGGCGGGGCTGGAGAAGAAGGGCACTAAATGCTGGCAATAAATGGGATGGGAATGTCTTCCACTTCTAGAAAGGATGGGGTTAGTAGAAAGCAAGTTCTGAATGTGAAGAAGAAAAAAAAAGATGTAGCAGAAGATAAAATAGAGCTTCTGAGACTTGCTTCCCCTAAGGCAACACTTTGGGGGCTAGGTGAGGTATAGGGACTTTGGAGGGCTTGAGGGTGGGGAGATCTACCTTAGTATCCCATAGGATTGTTCTATTGTTGGGAAATTTAGCTCCACTGATATGTCAGCTCCCACGTGTCCTCTGGGGAGATAAGGCCTAGGGAATGACAAGAGCAGATGGTTTAGAGAGCTGGACCTTCTAGACAGAGCTGAGATAATGAAGGCTCGGTGCCTACATGGGGCAGGTGTGTGGAAGGTCTCAGGAGATGTTAGTTCATTCAAATGATTTCTCTCCTTTAAGCAACTTTTTTTTTAAAGATTTTATTTATTTATTTGACAGACGGAGATCACACGTAGGCAGAGAAGCAGGCAGAGAGAGAGAGGAGTAAGCAGGCCCCCCGCTGAGCAGAGAGCCCAACGCCTGGCTCCATCCCAGGACCCTGGGATCATGACCTGAGCAGAAGGCAGAGGGTTTAGCCCACTGAGCCACCCAGGCACCCCAACTTTAAGCAATTTTCCACCAGGCCAGCACACCACCAGGTTTGGGAGACCCTGATTACACCAGCCTTATGTCAAAAGCATGACCCAGTGACCTGCTGTGGGAGTCACGATAGGGCAGGTTGTGCTACAGTAACAGATGAGCCCGGAAATCTCGGTGGATTCACACCACCAAGGTTTCTTTCTTGCTTGCTTGCTTTTTTTAAAAAAATGTTTTATTTATTTATTTGAAAGAGAGAACACAAGAAGGGTGAGTGGCAGGCAGAGGGAGAGGGAGAAGCAGGCTCCTCACTGAACAGGGAGTCCAATGTGGGACTTGATCCCAGGATCCTGGGATCATGACTTGAGCCTAAGGCAGCCACGTACCAACTGAGCCACCCAGCTGCCCCCCGCAAGGTTTCTTTCTTGCTCACACAATTTAACCCAGGCAGATTGGCTCAGGCTCTGCTCCACACAGTCGGTTGGGGACCCCAGATGTTGGATACATCAAATTTCAACACATGGCTTCCATGGTTGTGCCTACAGGGACAGAAAAGGGCAGGAGAGCTCTGTACTGGCTCTCTAATGCTTTGGCCCAGAAGTGACAGGCAGAATCTCCATTCACAGCCCACTAGCCAGGACTGCTCTTGTAGTCCCATCTGATGGTGAGGGGGCCAGGGAGTGAGGGGGAGCATGTGGGCAGGGGGCGAGTAGTAGACATCTCTGCCACTTCACCACTCCCCCTCTCAAAATCTCATTTTCCTCTCCTATAAAAGAACTCCAAGGTATCTTTTAACTCTGGGGCTCCAGGTCTCCATGGAATGCTATTCCACAAACATTCCTTAGGTGTTTCCCACCGAAATGTGGACAGCGCTCAGTTGAGTTTGACCCTCCGCTCTCAGAGGTGGATTTGATTTGTTTAAAACAATAAAAAGTTATTTGATGACCCAATTTAAAAATGGGCAAAAGTTGTGAATAGATACCATGTCAAAGAAGATATATCTATATGAAATAGACATATATGGGAAATAGACATATGAAAAGAAGCTCAATGTCATTTGTTATTAAGGAAATGCAAATTAAAACAATATCAAGAAACCACAGCATACCTAATCAAAATGGCTAAAATTAAAAAAATTGACAATATCAGTTGCTGGCAAGGATGTGGAACAACAAGAATTCTCATTCATCACTGATAGAAATGCAAAATGTACAGCCACTTTGGAAAAGAGTTTGCCAGTCTCTTATAAAACCAAAATATTCTTACCATATGATCCAACCATTGCACTTCTAGGTGTTTCCTCAATTAATTTTACAACTTAGATCCACACAAAAACAATTACATAAGTATTTATAGAAGCAATTTATTCAGAATTAACAAAAACATCCTTGCCAAAGTAACCAAGATGTCATTTCATGGGTGACTAGATAAACAGGGGTATATCTACTGTGTTTAACAGTATTTAGCCATAAAAAGAAACAAGCTATCAAGCCACACAAAAACATGGGTAAATCTTAAAGGAGTATTGCTGAATGAAAGAAGCCACTCTGAAAAAGCAACACACTGTATGATTCCATTATATGACATTCCGGAAAAGGTAAAACTACAGAGATGGTAAACTGATCAGGGGCGGGGAGAGAGTTGAACTGATGAAGCACAAGCAATAATACAGGGTAGTAGGACCGTTTTGATACCAAAACGGTGAATACATGACAGTCATTGTCATAACCCCCAGAACTTACCAGTGCAAAGAGTGCACCTCAATCTACGCACATTAAAAAACAAACAAACAAACAAACAAACAACAACAACAAAAACCTTAGAAGACTGGAAGGTCATGGGACAGAAGGTAGAACATGACCAAAGAATCTAACCATCTTACAAAAATTTAAAACCACCTCACTGAAAGGAACAAGAAGAAAAATGCTAAGTCACTCCGGAAATCAGTGGAGTCTCCAAGAGCCAAGACAGAGGAAGAGCACGTAAGCACTGTACTCTAGTTGATTAAGTTGTTTCCCAAAGAAATATGGGTCAACGATCTGAAATAATATACATGTACACTGGAGTCGACCAATTAAGGAAATGGATAGCAGATGATGAGAGCCAGGTTTCTGGCTGTTGGAATGAAAGTTTACAGACGAGTTAAGGGGGGAAGGTTAGAATGACCCATGTGGTAATAGAGTTGGGACCATGTTTAGCTTAATACAGATACAGATGGTTACATAAGCAATACTTATAGAAACGTATACATACATGGGCTAGTACACACGTATATCTCCTTTCTCTGTCAACTAGGAAGGACTATAAGCAACTCTACCCCACTACCGATAAGCACACCTAGCACTCAGATCTTGGTTTCTATACCCCAGGGCTCCTTGGAGTAAAGGCTGATTCCAGGACTGGGATAGGAAATATACAAGATGAGGCCAGAGTGTCCTGTAGTGTCAGAAAGTAAGGAAGTTCTCAAAAAACCCCGAAGGAGCCAACTGAAAGGACTCCCAGTGGCCAAAGATGGAACAATTCGAGAAATGAAATAGTTTGGATTATAACCTGAAGTATAAAATAAATTTTGATGAGTCCATATTGATAGAAATAAATGATTGAATAAATAAATGGGAACAAGGAGACAAATCTCCTATGCAGAACTGAATGCCATATAATTATGTAGATGTTTCAGTCTCAAGGAGGGAGAACATAGTGCCTCAACCCTTCAGTATAAGCTGGGCATAGTGACTTCCTTCCAAAGAGAACAGTATGGAAAGAGCTGGGGCAGGGGGCAGGGTGGGTGCGGGTGGAGGAAGGGGGGAGAGTGTCTTTAAAGTGGAGAAAATTGAACAAGACCACTTCAGCCAGATGATCAAGGTCAGTATCCACAGTGCTAAGTTATGTTGGTAATTTGTACCCTTGATACGATGGGAGGAAAATGGCACTTTATCTCTGTATTCTTCCTTCATAAATTCCTAACTCGGGCCCGAGTGGGAGAAAAACACCAGACAAATCCTAATTGAAGACATTCTACAGAAATACCTGACCGGTATGCCTCAAAACTGTCAAGGTCATCCAAAACAAGGAAATGAGGAACTGTCACAGCCAAGAGGAGCCTAAGGAGACACGATAACAAGCTGTAATGCAGTATCCTGGCTGGGATCCTGGATAAGAAAAAGGGTATTAGTAAATCTGAAAAAAGTAAGGACTTTAGTTACCAATAACGTATCAGTGGGTTCATTAATGAGACCAAATACACCATGCTAATTGAGATGCCTACTATAGAGGAACATGGGTGTGGAGTACCTGGGAACTCTGTATTGTCTTGGCAATTTTTCTGTAAGTCTAAAAGTATTCTAAAGCAAAGAGTTTCTTTAAAAAATGCTATTTGAAATCAAGTTTAAAGAATAATTGGATTAAACTGGGTAAAGAAAAAAAAGTTTGATATTCTGATGTGATGAGTTTAATTGACTTTAAAAGTGCTTGTGAGTGAATCAAACCACAGGAAGCCGGGCAAGAAAGCTCTAGAGGGAGGGGAAGCTTCAGGGTGGGTTCGCCACTGGAAGGAAGGGGCCCATGCGCTGGGATAGGGCAGAGACAAAGACTCCCTCTTTGGCTTTTTCCATGTTGCACCTGTTGATAGAAATAAATAAAATGTAAATCAAAAACAAGAACAAAAATGTACCCAACGAGCAGCCTGATCAGAGTAACTGCTCTCTTCTGAGGTGAACTTTTTGAAGGATGACCTCACTCATTTACTGAAACAAAACCCCACCAGAACCCTTTCTGACCCCACCTAACAGAGAACGGGTTGCTCCTTGTTCCCTGGGGCGTGCAGGTGGGCGGGCAAGGTGGTGGAGAGGACAGAGCACGGCCAGCAGACTCCCGTCCCACTTGCCAGCTGTATGACCTGGGAGAATAGCCAGCCTCTCTCAGCCTCCGATTCCTCCTCCCTGACATGGGGCCAGAAATCCCCACCTACCCAGTGGTGGTGGGAAATTGGAGAGAGTGTATGTGAGCTAACAAGGCTTTCCGTGAATGCTGGCAACTACTAGCCAAAGAGCTGGAGGACAAGCGGATTAATCCAGATGGACTGTCCTGGATTGTGTAGACGATGGGAGAAAAGAAGGCCTTGTTGACTGGTCGGGAAGGCTTGAGGGGTACATTCCGGGTATAGGAGCCGCAGGAGCACGGGAAGCGGAGAGAGGGGCAGCCCCCTCCGGGGGAGGAGGGGAGGCCTGGAGGGGCCAGGGAGGAGATTCTGAGGTGGGCCAGGCCTCCACACCCTGGTGGTAAATCCCTCTAACGTTTGTTAGCCTCAGTGACCTCTTTAGTGACCCTGGTAACTTTTAAACCAAAAAAAAAAAGGGGGGGGGAGGGATGGTTCATCTGGAAAAAGAAAATGGACCGAGGCTAGAACCTGCACCAGACCCAGAAAAGGGCCCCTGCTCTGAATGGATCTAAGGAACAATTCAGGAGTATTTCTGCTGGGAAGGCCTGAAAGGACAGTGTGCTCCCAGAGTCTGTCAGAGGCCTGGAGACTCAGGTTGTCCCGTCCCTCCCTTTAAACAGGGAGAGGCTCCCCATTCTGAGGAACAGACCTGTGCCTCCCCTCTGAGAGTGGGCAAGAGGAAAGGAAGGAGCTGAGGACAGGAGCTGGGTCTCCACCTTCAAACTGGAGGCTGCTCTGGGCAGGGGCTAGTTCTTTCCCCCACGCTGGGGTTCCTCAGGAGCAGGGCTGTGTAGTCCTCCTCGGTATCCTGCATGGAGGTCTGCCCTGGGGCATTCTGGGGTTGGGGGGACAAAAGCTCCTGCTTTCTTGAAACTGTGCCCTCCACAAATCAGGTCAAAGGATCAGAGCTAAAAGAAAACAAAGATGAGATTTTGTTGTTCTGCTACTTTCCATAATTTCAAAACACGTTTTTCCTGGCCCTGGGAGAAGATGCCTCCCTTGGGCCACGCCAGGCCCTTGGTTGGGTAGCAGCGGGAGAGCGCCAAGGATCTGGTTCTTGCCAAAATAAATCCCTCTCCCAACCATCGTGGCCTGCAGGGCTGAGGCGGGCCCACCCACCCCCGCATGGCGGGGCCTTCGCAGGGCCGCCAGGCAGAAGCCATGGTAAATAGTTTAACTGTGTTTATGCAGCAGTAATATGCGTGTTACCTTTCACAGCATTCCAGAAGGCAATCACGGGTGATTTACCTCGTCCCTAGCGGCCGCCAGTCCCTGTGGTAGGTGGGTGGCCTCTGGGACCCCGCTCTGCCGTCCCAGAAGGGCTGTTTTCTAAAAAGGCTGCCCCTACCTTGCCATGCCCCACCATGTGTGTGTTCCCAATCTGGGGATTCCTCAGCAGCCTCGCCAGGGGCTTCTGTGGAGCCTGAAAGAAACTGTCAGGGGCCACACCTTCCCTTCTTCTCGCCTCTCAGGCCAGGGCAGCCGGTGTTCGGGACTTGCCCATTGCGTTCATGGGGACGGAGGGATGCAGGCCCCAACCCTGTTCTCCTCACAAGCTCCGGTGCTCGTTACTAATAACGACTCACCTTTGTCGAACCCTTACTGGGTACCAAGCCCCAGTTCCCATTCCTCATAGCTTATGAAGGAGGTGCTGTCGTGAGCCCCTTTTATAGACAATAAAACTGAGGCTGGGAGAGTTTATGTAACGTGGCCAAAGACACACAGTGAGTGACGGACAGAGTCTGGACATAACCAGGCAGCCTGAATTCTCAGCCACCATGCTTCTCCCCCTTTCCCAGTCCGTGAGTAAGCCCAGCTCCAGGATGGGGCGGGGTGACCGGCTCGGAGGCGAAGTCCAGGCAGCAGAGGATGGCCCCTGCGCGTGCTGGTACTCACGAGTGGGCACGGGGTCTCCAATCCAGAACACACATGTGTGCAGGCATCTCCCACACGGTGTCCACGCCCACACGTGCACACAGCACATGTGGGTATGATATGAACATATGTGTACATATAAGCACCCACAAACAGACCTGTGTACTTCCCCTAGGTCTAGATCTAGATCTTCACCCTCTATATGTGAGTTCACCTTGTACATGTGTATTCCTCACACATGTGTTCCCAAAGGACACACACATGGGCAGATAACACGTGTGTGTACCGAGAGCATACCTCCTTCCTTTGACCTTTGAGCTAAGTGTCAGGCCTAAGACACATGAGGCAGGAGTCAACATCCTCTTACCTCACGTGTTCGCTCAACCACTACTTCCTGAGGACCCATGGTGTGTGGAACCTTATGCTGGGGACTGTGGTGGCAGAAGCCAACCGGGACCCAGTCCAGCCCCTTAGGGACACCTTATGCAGGGCAGAGGCAGGCTGTGAGCCTGTGGACAGTCATCTCTATTGCCAAGGGTCAGCCTGGGGGGATGCAGGCTCAAAGTAGGCTCTGTGCTCCTCTCTGGTGACGGCATACCTGCCTCCAGAGGTCAAGCTACCTGCCTGCTTCTGGGCACCCCCAGGACCTTGAGCTTTCCTGCAGGCTTGAGGTCTGTGGGTAGCCCAGCTGGAGACTCTGGATACACTGGGTGGGCCCAGGACCTGTCTGCCACATCCTCAGAGTGGAAGCAGCAGCACAGAATCTCTGAACAGCCAAGTGGGTATGAGTCAGCAGGCATGCCCAACACTGCCTGCCTGCCTGCCATCCCAGCAGTGTGCTGATCTGGCCTTGCCCACACGGCTTCCAAAAAAGTCCACAACGTGAGCCTTCCCGAGGCCTGGCCCTTCTGTCAGCCCTGCCATGCCCTGCCCTGTACTGTGGGTTGCGCTGGCCCCACTAGGCCATGAGGGGCCAGAACTTTCACACAGTATCCAGTACCCCAGTGCCTTGCCAAGATGAACTAGGAGCTGGGAGCCCGGCAAACAGCCTACTGGCCAGAACTGGCCTCATGAATACGTGACCCAAAGGGCCCATGCGTAAGAGGGCCCCAAGGCTGGCTTAGAGCTCTGAGGCTGCCATCTTGAAACTCCTAATAGCTTTGAACAAGGGCCTGGCAAACTCTGTAGCCCACCCCGCCACTGGCTGAGGCCCTCTGTGAGTGAGCCTGGCAGGGCCCTGCCCACTCCCCGCCTTCCTGCTGCTTGCGTGCCCCTCGGCCGCCCTCCGCTACTGCCAGCTCGGCCTCCGGCCCTGGGCTGGCCCCAGCCGCAGGGATGTGGGCGGCTGTGGTTTCCCGGCGCCCACAGCGTGGCCGCAGTGTTTGAAGATGCACTTCAGCGGTGTCCTCAGACTGTGTTCCTTCTGTCGCCCAGCCTGCGGCCACCCTTGCCAGCTCCCGCCCCATGCTTGTTTGCCCGCTGCCGCCCAGGCCGTGAGGAGCTGGGAAGGGGGGCCTCGTCCGTATCACACTCAGCTTCTGGTTCAGAGATCCTGCAGAGACAGCTCAGCCCGAGCCCCACCCGACAGCCACCAGCCATCAGCTCTCTCGCCCTCGGTTGCCTTAGCTGGAAAGTGGGGCCAACATGTTTTCCCAGTAGCATTGTTGGGAGGATCCCTGGGGATGCCTGGGGAGCGAGGGTAGGAAGCCTGGCACAGAGTGGGTGCAAGGAGAGCATTTAATTTCAGCTGCTTAGTAGCTCAGCATTTACCGAGTGCCTGTGAAAAGCCGAGCCAGCAGAGGACAGGCTGCTGCTGCGGGGCTCGGGGGCTCGGTGCAGTGGGGGCCGGCGGCAGCAGGCAGATCCTGTGAAAGTTGAGCGGGAGTGCAAACAGAACACTGCGGTGCCAGCCAGAACTTGGAGGGGGGTGGCAAACCCAGGCCCAGGGAGAGGCTGTCCCTTGCCTAGACGAGGACTCAGGAGCCTTGTGTCTCTGCCCACAGGACACCCCTGGCTCACCAGCTCTGCCGCATCTCTGGTTGCTCAGAAGAGACACCGGTCCTGCTACTCCGCAGCCGTGTGCCATGTGAATGGGCTGCATTCCACGGTCCATCTTTGGGGCACGAGTCTCGGTCTTCTTGGTGGGTTGTGGCCATCGTCTGTGCCTCTGGCCCTCCCTTCCGACCATTACTGAGAACCTCCTGCATCCCCAGCCCCTGCAGAGGCTCAGAGGCCATTCTTGGGACATATCACAGCAGTCCCCAGGGTTTGATCCCAAGCCAACATCCCAAACCAACAGCCTGCCTTTTACCTCCTTGGAGCCGCTCCATTTATTTCCATGCCGCAGCGCCCTGGGCACCCTCGGGGGAGTCTGAGGCTCCTGCACAGGGAAGGCATAGCTGGCTGTGGGAACCCTGTGCTCACCACCCCTTCCTGCACTCAGACCCTCCTCCTGCCCATCTCTTGAGGTCACCCGTCTTCCAGGGGCCCGGCAGGCCCTGAACAGGGGGTTTGGTGAGGACAGGCCTGCCATGAGAATGCCTAATTGAAAGCAGAGAGTTGAAATGAGGGCCAGTGATAAAGGGAGAACCTGGAGGGCCCTAAAGGGAGTCTGGGCAGGGGGCCCAGGGGGACTCATGGTTAGCAGCTCACTCAGCTGGAGAGCAGAGAGAGGTCTCGGGGCAATGGCTAATGGGAAGGAACCACAATAGTCCAGACACCCGCCTATGGGAGCCGGAAGTCTCCGGATGGGTGGGGAGCCCCCCAAAGAGGTTTGGAGCTAGAACATTTGCCCTCCTGTCAGCTGCACCCCCACGGCCTGGGAGAGTCCCTCCTCCCCTGGGTGGATTCCTGGTCCAGCCTATGGTCCCCAGGGCATGGAATTGTTCAGCCTGGGAATCAGGCAGTTGAGTCCCAGGTCTGCCCCAGGCTGCAGAATAGATGAGTTAGGTTTTTTTTTTGTTTTTGTTTTTGTTTTTGTTTTTTTATTAGCTGTCCCTTGTTAACTCATAATTGTAATCATGTAACATTTAATAGAGACACAAAGTGATCCCATTCGCTGCCCCACAATCATTCATTAGCTAACAAGATGGAGTGGCTCATAAAAAAAGGCCCTTAAAAAAATTCGGGAGAAATGGAAAGCAGGAGGTGATGCAAGCTTTGGTTAACAAAGGCTGAGGGCTGGGAGGCGTGAGCGGGTGTGAGCAGAATAACCCAGCCCTGATAAGCCACAAAGCAGAGCCGGCTGCTCCCTCCTCCCTCTGCTGCCTGAGTCACAGAAGCCCGGGATGTGTTCAAAATCGAGCAATGTAATTAGCAGGTTGCGTCATGCCCTGGATTATAAATTACAACGGGCACAAAGAGGGATGATGGAGGAGCAGGGATTATAGGGGTAACCCAATCCTGGTGCCCGGGAGGGGGGTGGGGGGCCGGGAGCTACCACCCAGCCACTCAGGGACCCCCAGGAGCCTCTGCCTACCCTGTCACGGGGCAGCGAGGAGCCCTGCTCAATGCCGGCTTTGTGTAGCCCGGGATAATGATTTACAAACTTGAGGAGTCAGGAGGTGCGAAAAGAAGACGACCCTCTTAACCCGGCCATTGTCTACCCCCTGCCGGAACGCCCAGCATGCCGTGGGCCCGTGCACCTGTGCACACGGATGCTGTTTGAGGATGCTCCAGGTGAGGAGCCCTCTGAGGGGCTGGATCGATAAGATCTAAAGGGGCTGAGCTGGGGGTTTGGAGACACTGTCAGGGATGACTGAGACTCAGCAAACAGAGAGGGGCTGCAGTGATCTGCTGAGGCTTCCCTGTGCAGATGAGTGGGGGGTGGGGGGTGGGAATGGAACTCAGGGTTGATGACAGAGCCGGCTCTGTTCCAGGGGTCAGGGAACTAGATCCACCCCAGGCTTTGGGCCAGCAGGCTGCGGGGGCCCAGACAAGCCATTTCTCCTCTCTGAGCCTATCCCCCCACCACACTACAATGCATCAGCCGGCCATCGGACCAGAGTGAGTCATTTCCTATCTCTGTGCCTCAGTTTCCCTACCGGACCTTGCCAGAACTGGCCACGTCACCTGCAGCATGTAAAGCTCACCTCCATGTCAATGGGGACCTTGGTTTCCCCATTTACAAAAGAGTGGTGACCCTAGTCCATCTTGCAAACCAGCTGGAAAGACTCTCTAGGTCTAGGATAAACTTTTTATCTGAAAGCTAAACAATTAGCCAGTGAACCCGCACCTCGGAGACCAGGCAGAAGGAGCCGGGTGCCTGGCTGATCTGGGCACCTGTGCGAACCAGAGCCTAGGGAGGGAGGCAGAAGGAAGTCAGAGCCCAGGCACACAGCAGGCTCCGGCAGAGCATGGCCGAAGCAGCCTGGTTAACCCTGGAGCCAATGGAGGCACACCCTTGACTTCCTCCTGGTGGTGAAGAGGTGGCCTTTCACTCTGGCCTTTGCAAACAGCCTTCATGCCTCGATATTTTCTTAGCAGCCCTATTCTTGGGCAGAGGAAATAATCCCATTAACTTTATTATCTCTGCAGAGGAAGGACAAGGGTATAGGTTTGCCCTTAAAGAGAAGGAACGCCTTCTCTCTTGAAAGGAAAACCACAGAGTTGGGGCAACTTGCTTGATGGGAAACTTGCTCTAAACAAGGCCTGGCCTCAGCAGAGTTTTATTCTCAGGGTGGAAGAGAGAACCCAGCCGCATCCTGGTGGTGGCCCTCAGCCACTCCCAGCCTCCATGTCTCCTCTCCAGGCCTCAGTTTCCTCAAGTCTGAACTGACACAGAGCAACAGGTATCTTTTTTTTTTTTTTTAAGATTTTATTTATTTGAAAGAGAGAGACACAGCAAGGGACAGAACACAGGCAGGGGGAGCGGGAGATGGAGAAACAAGCTCCTTGCCTAGCAGGGAGCCGGATGCAGGACTCCATCCCAGGACCCTGGGATCATGACCTGAGCCGAAGGCAGGCGCTTAACAACTGAGCCACCCAGGTGCCCGAGCAACAGGTAGGTACTCTTGGTAAGTGGGTGGGGACTGGGATGGAATCCCAGTGACCATGCCTTTCCTCAGACCCCCGTGCTGCTCCCTTGGACTGTTGCCAAGGCCAGTCCAGCCTCAGCCCCCAGATCCCTTTGCCGCCGTGCAGCCACAGGACCTGGCGAAAACTTGTGACTCTGAGCACACTCTGGCCCCGCTTAAAGCCCACCAAAGTCACCCCTCCCCAGGGTCCCAGGCCTGGCCCCCCTCCCTTCCTCTCCAGCTCCTTCCTTTTACGGGTAACCCAAGTTCCTCTGAGCCTCGAGGCCCTTCCCAGCACACCCCAGGCTACTTCCCACCTCCGCGCCTTGGCATGAGCTGCTCCCCCCATGCAGGTTACCCTTCCCCTTGTTCTGCTGAGCACTTTAGATTCAGCCTTTAGGAACTCCGTGTCACCGCCTCCCAGGAGCCCTCCGCCCCGTGGCCCGTCTGTGCTTCCCACCTGAGCAAAGCCCTATCTTCACACGAGTTGGATTGAAAAGCACTCTCTGTGCTGTGTCCTCTCTAGGCCATGAGCTCCCATGGGGAGGTGGTGGGTGCCCCACACTCAGGGCCCTGCCTGCGTACAGTCAGGGCTCAGAAGTGTCTTCTTTGTTGAACTGCTGCCTTTTCCCACAAGAGAGAAGAAGCAGATGCAGCTTGAGCCCCAGGCCTGTGGGGAGAAGTCTGAAACCCTGGCTCATTCATTCACTCATTCGTTCATGTAATCTGAGTACATGTTATGAGCCAGGAATGGGGGAAGTACCAGACCAGTTTCGAACAATTCCCTGAAGGCATTTATAGGCTCCCCACCGCTCAAGGAGAAAAATATTCCTGAAGCTGTCCCCCAGTGTGGGCGGGCCGCCAGGGGGACGGTGGCAGCGGAAGGCCGCCCGGTCAGCTTAGCCCAGCAGGGCCTGTTGTGCCTTATCGGCGGCGATCTCCCGGCTCCTTCGGTCAACAGAAGCTGGGTGTGAGGAGGTGGTGACAGAGAGGGGGCCATCTGGAGGCCTCTTCCCACCTGCTGGAGCTCCCTGCACACCCTCCCGTCGGTGAGGCAACCGTCCTTGTGTCTGCACCGCCCAGGCAGGTGACAACTCTGCTCCCAGGTCAGGGCGACATTAGATCCCTAAGTCGTGACCTCACTCGGGCATCTGTCCTTGGGTCCCGTCTGTTTCTGAGCTGAGAGCCAAAATAGCAGCAGTGACACGGCACCTGGATACCCTTCCCAGAAATGCCAAACTCAGAACAAGTGTGGCATTTGATCAGATAGGAACCTGGGATTCAGAGACATGGACGTACCTACCTGAGGTCACACAGCTCATAGGAGCCTACTTCAGCCTGTGAAGTGCATCCTTTCCTTCTTTCCCTGCCCTTGGGGGCCTGAGCTGTGCCTCACATTTGGTCCTTTCCAGGCCCAATGTTGGTGCAGGTGTGAATGACAGTAATAGGTCCATCTGTTAGACACCTACTATGTACCCAGCACAGTTTCAAGTATTTTATTTACATGCCTCCAATTAATCATATCTATGGAGTGACAGACACTGTTCTAGATGCTGGAGATATGGCATTAAGCAAAGCACACAAAACCCTGAGGAAGCTCATATTCCAGTGAGGAAAGCAGAATAAGCCAAGAAATGAGTAAACAGAAAATAATCTACATGGTAAAAAGTAAATTGGGAGAAGAGCTGATCAGCAGAGGCCTTAGATCTGGTGACTTTTGAGCAAACCCCTGAAGACACTGAGAGGGAATACAGGACTACCTGAGGGACAAAAGTGCTGGGCAAAGGGGATAGTAAGTACCAAGGCCCTGGGGCAGGTACAGACATGGCATGTTCAAGGAACAGCCAGGAGGCTACTGTAATTGGAGCAGAGTAAGAGACATGCAGGGTGGAGGTGAGGTGTTGTATCAGTTGTGTGTTAATTCATTTAATATCACAGCAACGCTGAGCACCAGTACTGTTGTTATTCCCTTTAGCTGATGAGGAGCTTGAGGTACAGAGAAGGAAAGCAATCTGCCCAAAGTCACACAGCAGGCATGTAGCTCCATACTGATGATTTTAGGAGCATCCCTCACGGCCTAGAGCACTGGTTCCCAGTCCCAGAGATGAAGGAGAATCACCCGGGGAGCTCGGGAAGCATCCAGATCATCAGGTTCCTAATTTCAGCAAAGCTGCATGGGAGATTCTCACAGAACCTTCATGAGCCCACCTTTGGTGAGCCTCTGGGCACTGGCTTTGGGCAGGCTGGAGCAGAAGAGTGATCACCGGGCCTGGAGCCTGACCTTAGTGCGTCTCTAATCTCTGAGTGGCTGAAGTCTCTCTGTACCTCAGTCTCTTCCTCTGTGAAATGAGAGGGCTGAACTCCATCAGTGAATTCCCCACACTTTCTAGTGGTAGAATTCTCCCTTCGGTCAGGTCTTAGGTACAGTCCGAGATACAAAATAGGTCAGAAGAGCTTTATTGGGGGGCACCTGGGTGGCTCAGTGGGTTGGGCTTCTGCCTTTGGCTCCGGTCATGATCTCAGGGTCCTGGGATCGAGCCCCACATCGGGCTCTCTGTTCAAGTGGGGAGTCTGCTTCCCCCCCCCCCACCCCGCCGCCTGCCTTTCTGCCTACGTGCGATTTCTCTGTCAAATAAATAAATAAAATTTTTTTTTAAAAAGGCTTTATTGGGGGCTGGGGTTCAGGCTGTCTGCCCCTTGGCAGCCCCTAAGGCACAATTTACTGATTCTGTGAGCTCCGGTCTCTGGAGAGCATAGGCACATGGTCAGATAGCTTCAAGTTCTGATATGCTGGATCCTCTTCCCAAGGCAGTGTCCCCTGGAATGCGCCCCAGGCCCTGGTGTAGGTTCTGTAAATCCTGCTTCAGGAACACTCCAGGAACTTTCTCCGGACCCCAGTTCCAAGTACTGGGGAGGCCTGAGTGCAGGTAACATGGTAAGGGATGGGTGGAGAGGGACCTGGGACTGGACACACAGCCCCTTCCAGCTTGTCAGTTTCCTCCGCCTGCTTGCCGTCCTTGCTACGGAGGGGGAAGTGACATGTCCTAAATGCTTGGGGCGATCCTTGGACCTGTTGCTGGAGATAGTACAGCAGGTGGCAGCCATCCATCTGACGGGGACGGGGATTTGCTTCTACTTGAGCTGGGCCTCTGGCATCTGGGATTTTCTCTCCTTCCTTGCCTTGGGATAACAAGAACGCCTCCACCAGGGCAGGCCCCTGGCATTGGCCAAGTCCTTCCACAAGAGTCCTTCCTAAGATTGCATCTTGGGGCACCCATTTCACAGATGAGACAAATGAGGCTCAGAGAGATCCATGTGGAATCATGTGCCTTACGAAGGTGGTAAGACCAACCCTTGGACCTCAAAACAAGAGCTTCACCTGTTAGGGCCAGAATCCTTTTGGATGGGAGGAGACATGCCTTGCGGAAGACAGACAGATCCCTGACCTGACAGAATCTGCACCCTAGAGGAGGACAATCTCAGGCTGAAGCCCTTCTATTCATTCCTTCAATACCCAGTACAGTCCCCTGCATCCAGCAGGTGCCAAATAACTGTTTGTGATATGCTTGCTTTGCAGTTAGAAGTGAAATGGGTTTCCTGTCTGAGATGCCTTGGACACTCTTTGGAGTTTACCCTCCTCATTCGTAGGATAGGATAATAAATACTATTACCTCCCTGGCCTGGTTGAGAATAGGAAGCAGGCGTTGGAAATGGAGAGAATTCATGCAGGCACCTGCCACATGCTGTGCTTTGCCTCCAGTCCTGATGATAATGCTGCAGGACAGAAACGACTCTCCCCATTTCATGGAGAAGTATCCTGAAGGCTGGAGAACCAAACCTGGATCTCTCACCAGAGCTCATGTTCTTCCCACTGCATCTGGCTGCCTCCCTCTTACGGTCCCGGCCCCCAATGTGCGCTTTGGCTTTGTTTTGATTTGATTTGAAGCCCCCAAGTGAGACAGAGCAAGACTGAAGCAAAGGCTGCCAAGCCGAGCCCCTCCCCTCCAGGGGCAAACAGCCAGGGGCCCCAGGAGGGAAGGCCGGGATTTGTACCTCTAGGTGCAGGGACCCCTATCTCTGACCAGCACACGGAAATGACACAGATTCCTCAGCATCTCCTCTGTGTGGTGGGAGTGGGGAGAGGAGATAGTCCATGGGGTCCCCGTCCCCCCCGCCTCCAAGGCTAGATGCTGGCTGTTTCTGAGGGCCTCATTGGGATCCACGTTGAGGACCTGGCTGTCAGCTCGAGTCTGAAACCCTCTTCCCTTCCCAACACAGCCATACGGTTGCTCTGGCCACCCACACGGGGCTGTGGCCTTGGACAGACCGAAGTCCTGGAGTCAAGAGGCTGGGCTCGATGGGAGGACTGCTGGCTCCTGTGGGGAGACCTTCCCGAGCCCCCAGGGTGGGTCCGCTCAGGCCTGGCAAGGGAAGGGCCCAAGGGTAGGCCCACGCGGCTCCTAGGACCACCCCATGAGACAGAGGCTACTGGGCCCCCGAGAGCGCTGTGGGGCCAAAGGGGAGGGTATTATTTTCTCAGCAGGATTTATGTGTGTGTGCGTGTGTGTGCGTGTGTGTGTAAGTGAGTGTGTGTGTGAGTGAGTGTTTAACAAGGAGTGGGGCCTGCCTGACTTCTGAGCCTGGAATTTATACAGCCCCTCGATGGCGGCAGCCGTTTATCTTGACCGAAAGAATAATAAACTCAGTTGACAGGATGATGTATTCAAAGCATCTTCCCGTCACAGCCCAGAGCCCCCCGGCCCACTGTTAGGATGTCTGGCGTGGTGGGGACCGTGTTATCGAGTGTTTAGCCCCCGTGGATTGTCAACAACGCATTGTTTGCAGGTTTGGGGCAAGGCGGAGATGGGCCGGGCTGGGGTGGGAATGGGGGTGTCTGGCCACACAGGAAGGTGAAAGGCTGGCCGCCCAGATGGGGTCAAAGAGGCGTCTGCCTTTGATGGAAGCTCAGAGGCCCAACCCCTCCTCCTTGCCCCCATGTTCCCTTTCCTGCCTCAGAGAGAGTCCTCCTCATTGACCTCCGCACAGGTCCCAGCCCAGCTCGAGAGGCAAAGGGACACACACCAGGGCCCCACGGTACTCCAGGTGTTGGGAAAACCTCCTCCACCCTCCACTTCCCATTAATTTCCTTAAACAAACAAACAAAAATCAGCATTAAACCTCAGTTGTAAAAAACACCCTGGAAAGGGCGAGGGAAAGCCAATAATCTGGGCTTACTCATAAGAGAGATCTCAGCACAGTTCCCTGACCATCCACTGGCCAACCTTGGGCCAGTCCTGTGAGCTCTCAGAACCTTCTTCTCTCCTTATGTGATGGGAATCATGATGGTTGTCCCACCTATTTTACAAACTACCATAGCCCCACTCAACCACAGGGGATATGTTCCAAGACCCCCAGTGGAGAGTACTAAGCTCTCTCTCTCTCTCTCCATATACATATGGAGAGAGAGAGAGAGAGCTTATATATATATATATATGATGTTTTTTCCTATACATACGTACCTGTGATAAAGTTTAATTTTAATTTACAAATTAGGCACAATAAGAGATTAACAACAATAACCATTAACAAAACAGAACAACGATAACAACTATTGTAATAAAAGTTATGTATATGTGGTCTCTCTCTCCAAAGACCTTACTGGGCTGTACTCCCCTTCTTCCTGGGTCGAGGTAAGACGACATGAGATGAGGCGGGGGAAACGACACAGACACTGTGACATGGCGTTAGGCTGCTTTCGACATTCTGAAGAAGTCAGAAGGAGGGCATCTGCTTCTAGACCGATGTTGACCACGGGTAACTGAAACCGTGGGAAGCGAAACCGCGAATAAGGGGGACGGCTGTACACGGTTACCATGTATTCGGGGCTTATGATGGTGATGAAATAAGATAAGGATTAGGCAAATGCTTTGATAGCTTGGAAGCAGAAGATAAATTCAAATTATTTTTTTCTCAAGGCCCCCTAAACTTCAGGCAGGAGTGCCCTGGCTTCTGCCTCTGACAACGTGCTTCTCCCTCCACTTCCCTTATGGGAAGTCCTTTCTTGTATCTCACCTTAAACTCTCTGTTGTTTCAGTTTTAGCTGTTGCTTCGGAATGCTTCACACAGAGGTTCCAGTTCCCCTTCTCTCTTAGGGCGCCTCCCCTTTTCTGGTTTGAGGGTCCCAGTTCCTTCCCTGCTCTTGGTGAGGGGCCGCTCCACCCAAACCAGCTCCAGGACTCCCCCTCTTACAGAAGTGAGTCCTTTACTGCTGCTCCTCAAAAGCGGGGTGGGGGGGGTCCTCTGGGCAGACAGCAAGCCCCACAGGGGGCTAAAGGGTGAGTGGCAGGCTCAGGGAGTGAAGGGAAGACCCATGGAAGGAATGCTTAAGCAAGCAGTTGGCACCATATCAGGAGTCAGTTTGGAGCCTCAGTTAAGCCTCTTAATGGCCAATATTATCTCCATTTTACAGATGTGAAAACTGAGACTGGGGAAGTTTCAGTTTCTTGCCCCTTGGCAGATGGCAGGTGGCAGAGATTCAAGTCCAGAAAGTCTAGCTGGCTTCAGAGCTGCACTTGACCTGGCAACCTCAAGGAAAGGAGAAAGCCACCCTGAGGCTATGGGGTTCTGGGCCAAACAGCTAGATGGGGTAATAGGGTGATGGGGGGTCAAGGCCACAGGAAGAACCATGGGAGATCAAGGCTGTGGGAGGGTGACACAGAAGCAAAGTCCTGCAGGCTGGAGTAGGTCCCAGGGGAGAAGTCGGAGAGGACCTCAGATCCCAGCACAGGACACAGGTGTGTGCGTGGTCACCTGGGCTGGGGACAGAGACACTGTGCAGCAGGCAACAGTATCTTCAGACGTCCGAGAGGACTCCGTCATTTATTAACTCACTTATTCATTCACTTGCTCATCCCTTCACTTCCTCCTTTATTTGCCTAGGAGTCAAGACCCTGGGGATCTAACAGGAAGGAGACCTGTCGGCAGGTCCCCGTGCACCCATGTATCTGTCCCACAAGTCATGAGTGCCTGTTACGTGCCCAGTCCTGAGTTCTACGGACAAGGGAGCCCGTCCTCACCCTCCAAGCACTCAGGGTCCCACAAGGCGGGGAGAGGGAAGCAGGCAGACACTTACAAGCCACATGTTTGTGTGTTCATTGAGTCAGTCAACATTTGAGAGCCCTCCGTGGAAGAAATCAGGATCAGAACACTGGCCAGGATGCCCTCCTGCCCGGGGTGGGCACAGGCTGGCTGAGGCCATGAGGAAACAGCACAAACATTTCAGCTCCAATACTCAAGCAGCTGTGAGAAATACTAAGAAGCCGGAGGGAAGTGACCGTGCATTTGAATTTGCGTTTGTGCATTCATTTACTCTGGGCCTCATTTGTTATCGAGAATCTTTTGTGTGCTGGGCATTGCTGGCAACAACAGGGGCGCCCACGGAGGAGGCCATCTTTCCTGGGCAGACCACTCTCTGGGCCCCTCGCTGGGGGACAGGCCAAGCTTGGGGTGGACACTGCAGTCACGGGAGATGGGCAGCCACAGACCCTTCCCAGCCATCCATGGGCAGACAGTGTTTAGGAGCTGGAGGGCAGCTAGCAGTACAGCCTGGGGAAAGTAGAAGGAGGCTGGGCCCTGTGGGAGGCTCCATCTGGGCCATACCATGCTCTGCCCCAGCCCCTGAGTGACCTGGGGTCAGACCACAAGCAGACGGAGGGGATTGAGTGACAGAGTTGGGACTCTGGTAGAGAAGCCAGACCCAAGCTCTGTGCAAGGATATATTTGGGGATCCCTGTCCTCCCCACCTCCCCATCCTCTGGGGTAGATTTGCATGCCTATTTGCATGTGTTTGCATAAAGCATGCTCCTATCCATATTCATTTCAGGCATTTTGATTTATGTCATTCTCCCCCTCCCCACAGCTGGCTGTCCCCGTGCCTTTTGCTCCCCCTTCTGGAAGGGAAGACGGGGCTGGGACGGTGCCCAGCTGCAGACAATCTCAGTGTTTCTCTGTGGCAGGACCTGGTGAGGACCGAGAGCAGTTTTCTCGAGAGCTGATCTGCGTGCCGGACTCTCCCGTGCTCTGTCTGAAACCGCTGTGAGCTCGGAAGGCCCTGGGGACTCGTAAGCTGAGCACGTCCTCATGTTCTCGCTGGGCCTCGGGGAGCGCCAGGCCAGAATGAGAACCGTCTGTGGCCGGTCCGCTGGAGAGCAACTAATGGAGTGATGAGTGAGTGTCGCCTGGAAGTCTGGGGGCCAGCCCATGTGGGTCGCCTTGGCTGTCCACAGTCGGGGGGCCAGATCTCGGCTTGGGACCCCTTCCAGGGCCCCACTGCAGGCGCCCGGCCTGCAGAACACAGCCCACAGCATCCACACCCATACATGGAGCAGAGCGAAGTCTGACTGCGGCCCTGGTGCGGGCTGGGTGGTGCTGAGAAAGAGCTTTTCCCTCCGTGGGCCTCAGTTTCTCCTTCTGAACCTGAAAGTCTTCCCAGTGTCGGCTCCTGCAGATGCGTGCGGGCAGCCCCAGCTCACCACCCGAGCCCCAGAGGGGCTCCTTCATGGTCATGAAAAGGCCAAAGCCAACTCCACTGCCCTGAGGCTCACACTCTCCCTCCCCAGAACCCTCCCTCCGGCCTGTGGGTCATAGGAACGCCAGTGGTCGTGCCAGCTGCCAGTCAGCTCGCACTCGATATAACGTGACCAAGGGCGGAGCCAAGAAGCTTCTGGGAATCCAGAACCCCCCCCCACACACACACACACATTCCATCCCCACCGTCTCCATCTTAATGAGGTCCCACTACAGATGCTCCCGTGTCAGGGACTGGGAATGTTTCCACCTGGGCAGAGACAGACAGGAGGCTCTGGGGGCTCTGCCTTGGGAAGCCTCCCGCCTGCCAGCGCTGACCGCCAGCTGAGAGCTCCTGAATCGCTCCTACTCCCCGACTTCCCCCCAGCACACACACCCTGGGCCGTGCAGGGCTCAGCTTGTCACCAACAGGCTCTCCACTAAATGAGGTGGCTTGATTGCCCCTTATCACGGGGGCTTATCTTCTGTGGTCACTCGCCTACCAGACTCCAGAGAGCCACTCAGCAGGCCTCGCCCAACCTCTTGCTTCTCCAGACTCTCCCCTGCCTCAAGGCGACGCTGGATTCCAGTGACCCTCCCTGTTGGTCAGTCAGGCTAGGGACAGAAAAGGGATAGAGGGAACTAAGGGTACTTTTCCCTGCTGTCCCTTAACCTGTCACAGCTTCACACACATTCTCACTCACCCCTCTCTGTGATACAGATTTGGGGGGCCCATCCTGCCCAATGTCTTGTCATCCTGCTTCAAAAGTGAAAAACAGTTTATTATCTATGGTGCAGTCCCTTACTCCCCTGTATCAGGGGTTTCCTAGAACACAGGCTGTGTCTCCCCTCAGACTGGGGCTCCCTGAGGGCAGGGCTGTGTCTCCCCACACAGAAACACCTTCCCCACCGTCTGACCTGAGCTGCACCAGACACAGCCCACCTGCTCCCTGGGTAGTGGTCAGTGCTGGGTCTAGACTGGACCTTCTGCTGCCCAAGAGCCATTCCTAGGCTGGACAGTGAAGGGGCTAGAGTGGAGGCCCCAGGGCACCTCTGAGGGGGAACAGGGCGTCCTCTGTAGGATCTATCTACGGTCGCATCTGGAGGCAGGGGAATGAACAGGATGACCCTTTTATTGGCTCTGGGTCAATAAAACCTTTTATAGATCCTCAGAGTTTAGTACAGGATGCCACGGAGATGGGGCGTGGCTTTTGTTTTGTTCCGTTGATCTGCTGGGTAGCTTGTTGATAGAAAAAAAACCATGAAGGAAAGGAGGATGAAGGAGAGGGAAGGAAGGAAAGAAAGAGGGGAGAGAAAATTCTCAACCTTTCCCCTTTTTAAGTCTCCTGTATGGGAATGTATTTGTTTAAACTCCTCTTATCTTCAATACTCAGTTTCTCCACTGGTGGAGGGGTCTGTGGAGCGAGGCTGGTTTTTCTCCCAGTGACAACAGAATTGCAGGCTCCATAAACGGCCCGCTGGTGCCTGGGCAGAGGAGGAAGGCAGGTTTGAGGTGAAGGCCCCCCACTGCCTCTCCCTCCCCTTTTCCCATCCTCACCCAGCCCCAGCCCCCTTTGACCCAGGGCAGGGGACGGGCGGTCCAGTCTCTGTGGGGCAGCTCCAGCCAGCTCAGTCACCCTCTAGCCTCTCTCCAGCTTCCCCCCTCCCTGCTGCCTCCCTCAGGCCTGGCTGGGTTCCTCTCCTTGAGATCCTCTCTTGCCACTAGCCCAGCCAGAGGCCTCGAGGCCTTCCCTCAGGCTCACCTCCCCACCTCTGTGGGACCCTTGCTGCTGGCTCTGCCTCTTCCAGGAAGTATCTCTTGATGCCATACTCTCCCTGATTCGTTCATTCCTGTGTTCATCCTTTCAACACACATTTTTGAGTCTCTGAGATGTGCCAGGCATAGGAGATAATGCGCCTGGGGAGCTCAGAGCCCAGTAGAGGAAACCAAATGTCAACAGTCAATTAAAGCTCTTCACGGTGGGTTTTGGTTTGCTCCAGTCTATAATGATAATATCTAACATCAGTTGAGGGCTTACTATGTGCCAAGCGCTATTCCAGTGTCTCACATCGAGAAACTCCTTTAATTCTGGAAATAGCCCTCCCAAGTAGGGCTATTTCACAGAGGTCCTGTTTGCTCATGAGGGTCAGACCTGAATGCAAACCCAGGCAGTCTAGGCCAGAGGCTGCTTACCTCACAGCCTGGAGATGTTTCTTTATACTTTGGGTCCCATCCCCTGCCCCTCACAAGGTGGAAGGGCGCTGTGGCAGTCCCACCTGTCCCAGTTCCTTGCCCAGGGCTGAGTCAGCCGTCTCTGAGAGAAGGGGCTTGTGTTTGGCCCTGCCTACTTCCGCTCTCCCGAGCATCTCTCTCTGGATAGAGTCGGCATCTGCGAGCCAGACTGTCAGCCCCTGGCAGGCAAGGCCTGTAATCTCCTCAGCACCAAGCCCAAGATGGGCCCCATGCTGGACTCGCTGAGTTGGCTGAGGAGGGCAGCCCTTAGGCTGGGAGGAGGGTAGGGGATGCGGGTTAGCAGAGTGCCAGCGCTGAGGGTGGCTGGTGCAGGGGCTCGGTCCATAATGACCATGAAGGGTATGCCAATCCCTAATTGGTCTCCTAGGCCCCCTCTGAGGAAGTGTGTCTCCAGAAAAGATCCTGCTGGCCAGACTCAAGCTTGATTTCCTCAAGGTCCAGAGAGGCTGGTGAGAAGCAGCCCTCAGTTCAGGGATTATTTGGGGATTTGGCCCCTGATAGGAAGCCTCTGGACGATCAACTTATGCCCCTCTCTGGGGGTCCTAAGTAGGTACTGCACATGTCCTAGGGCTGAGACATAGGAAGGAAAAGGAAGGGAGGGAGGGAGGGAGGGAAGGAAAGGAAGGAAGAGAGAGAAGGAAGGAAGGAAGGAACTAAGCACCTAGAGAGAAAGGAGTGGGGAGCCGAAGGGGTGTGTTTGCGTACTTGGGGTGGTCTGGAGCACTTACTGCCCACCCCACCCCGGCCCCACTGTACGTCATGGAAGGCCCCACCTTAAAGGAGCTCTCAGAGCGGGTTGTAGCTAGTGGTAGTCCACAGGCCCCCAAATCCAAGTGGGGGAGGGGAGGCTGTGGTGGGATGACCCACCCCTGACTCAGGCCAGCTCTCCCCCAACAGAAGCAGGGCCAGAGGATCAGGTCTGTGTCTGAGGCCTGAGGCCCCCGATGCCCCCACCTTCTGGCCTGGGACCTCAGGCCCCCAGCTCCGGCTCCGCTGTGGGGGTCAGCTCCTGTCTCTGGCCTGAACATGGAGGGGCCACCACTCGGGGTTGTTCAGGTCTGAGGTTAGGGTCTGACCCGTGCCGGCCCAGCCCCCACCCAGCAAAGCGAGTGCTCCTCGGGCACCAGCCTTGCTCCTCGATGTGTGGGGACAGGGAGCAGAGGGGGCTTCACTGTGGAGGCTCCTGACCTCCTAAGCTCCCCAGTAAGCCTGTGAGCCAGGTCAGGTAGCAAAGGGAGAACCTTTTCGGAGACGGAGCCCAGACACCTGAGGAGAAAGGGATGGAGCTGCGCAAAGCCAGGACTCGCCAGGGTGAGGCCTTCTTAGACCAGGCCTTCCTGTCTCCCCAGCTCCCCTGGTCTGTAGCAGGCCACCCCTGAACCTCAGGCTTCCTTGGGCCTGCAGCCCTGAGCCCCAAGCGCACATGCAGGCGGGATTTTGTTGCCCAGGGGCCTGGCAGTTCACGCATGTGTGTGTGTGCGGCCGGGGCAGGCTTCTGAGTGCAGAGGCCCTGGGAACTCGAGGGCTGGGCCTCCCCTTCCTTCTAAACCACAAGGCCACGGGCCAACCTCAAGCCTTGGTTTCAAGGCCCAGAGAGGCTGATGAGAAAGAGACTCGCCTGAGATGTCCGTGGGTGTCGGTGACCAAAACTCAGGAAGAGGGCAAACCCTCAGGCCCTGGGGTTCCTGGGATCCAGGGAGGCCTCTGATCAGCTCGGACCCTCTCTGGGTCTGCTCCATTATGTAGGCAGAGAAGCAATCCATGAGACTGGGGCTGCCAGCCTGGCCTGAGGGGAGGCTGGTGAGCCCCTCTGCCCGGGAGGTGCCCGCCGGCCTCCCCACCACTGAAGGCCTCTAAGGGCCTCCAGAGGCACTGAGTGTTCCTCAGTGGATAAGGGGAGTGGGACTCCCCCTGCCCCACCCAGCTTAGAGGAGCAGCTGGGGGAGGAGGGAAGGAGGCAAAGGGGTGTCCCCGGTCCGAGGGTCTCCGAGTCAGACCACAGATCTCTCGCACCAACCTCAGTTTCGGTGTGCTGGAAGGGGGCTCGCTGAGAACACAGATGCCTGCAATTGTCTCCACCCCTAAGAAACCCTGACGGAGCGGGCCTCGTGGGTGAGGAGATCTGCGGTTACAACGAGTGCCCTGGGGTGACCCCGACTGCCACGATATGGCAGAGCATCATAGCTGAGACATCAGGTTTTGGAGACCTGAGTTGGAATTTCCACTCAGTTTCTCCCCAGCCTCTCTGGAGTTAATAATAGGACTTCACGGAGACAATGTCAAATCACAGGTGCTCCCCGCGTGGTGGGAACAATAAGAACAACGATAATAATGACAGGGCTGACCATAACCCAGGCCCAGACTCACACCCAGGAGGCCTGGCTGGCTCACAGAGCCCCAGCCCTGTCGTCTCCTCCCTTGTAAATGGCAGCCAAGAAGGCCCCCTCCTCCGGGTACCCCATGGGTCCTGGGCAAGGCCCCACAGCATTCCCCCCCTTTGCCTAAACCAGCACTCCCAGAAGCCCCCGCTCCCTTGGGAGCTGCAGCCGAGCCCCCAGGGAGCCAGACCGTCTGCTGCCTTGATAGCAGGAGGTCTGGACAGGACTACCGCTGGGCCAGCCCCACACTCTGCCAGTCTCCGGCTAACTTGAAGCAGGCAAGGATTAACACGCAGGCTGGCTTTGCTCCCCTAACTCCTTATCGAGACCCTGTCCTCCGACAAGGCAAGGCAGATGGTTTCTTTTTCAGGCAAAGGACCCTGGGAGGCTTGTAGACAAGGGGAGGGAGGAAGAAGGGAGGGCAGCTCTCCCTCCATTCTCAAAGCTTGCCAGGCCTCCTCAACCCCTCCCTCCCCAGGGAGCAATCTCAGCTCACTCACTCGGAGCCCCTGTGGGAGGAGGCCCCCCAAACAACCTCCCTTTTCGGACAGGAAACCTCAGTGAGCGCTGGTGGCTGGCCTAGCCATTCATTGAGGAGGAGCCCGCCTTGAACACGGTCTCCAGGCGTTCAGCTCTGGGGCATTTACCCCTCATCTCTTGCCGGTGGGGCAACAGCAGAGAAAGAGCTCCGAGAGGGCCTGGACCAGGGTCTCTTTGGCAGAGCAGTCAGGGAGCACAGGCTCGGGAGCTTGGGGACAGGAGAGGTGAAGGGGACAAAGTAGGAAGGCGCCAATCACTTGGGAAATTAATCCGTGGGTAGCGATGGTTTGGGTCACCAGGTCCCAGGAAGGGAGTCCCAGGTCCCTCCCCCAAGGCTTAA
The DNA here is from genome assembly GCA_004024625.1 of Mellivora capensis. Classification (NCBI taxonomy): domain Eukaryota; kingdom Metazoa; phylum Chordata; class Mammalia; order Carnivora; family Mustelidae; genus Mellivora; species Mellivora capensis. The sequence goes on along the minus strand of PISX010000097.1, from coordinate 93,750 downwards.
GAGAGACATAAGTGAGTCTCCCTCCCCATCCTTTCCCCTCCCTTCAGTCTGCTGCTGAATGCAGGAGTCAGCTAAGGGTCCGAGCCTCGGCTCCCCGTCCCCACCAGCCCTCACCCCTCATGTTGCCTGTCCCCATGCCAGGAGCGGTTCCATCTCTCCTCCTCCAGGAAGCTTCCTGACCGCCCCGCCCCCATTTCCTTGCCAGGTCCCCAGAACAGTCCCCATATTTGCCAAGATGCTGGGTGTTGGGTTCTTGTCTACTTGGGTGCCAATGCAGGGCTGAGCATGGGCTCCAGGCTCACATAGCTCTGGCTTTGAAACCATTCTGTGCATCAGCAGGCCACCTGGGCCTCAGTTCCCTCATCTGTAAAAGCGGACTAACAATGGCACCTTACTTCAGAGAACAGTAAGGATTTAAAGAGATAATGCAGGTAAGGATTCACCCAGAGGGGGACAAAACAAAGCTTGGAAAGCGTGTGTGCCTTTCCCCACATTACGGAGCATGCTAGTGGCAGTGAGAACCAGGGTGTTCAAGCCGGCAGATGAGGGATGGAGCCCACAATAGAGGCCACTCCCTTGTACTCCCGGTCTCTGGACTCCTGGTCCAGTGCTCCTGTGCCTTGGAAATCATAGGGTACCCATGGCTGTGAGTGCTCAGAGCCAGGCGAAGGCCGGACAAGAGCAGCTTCCCAGGCCAAGCCTCTTGCCTGCCCTTCCAGCCTCCATGCTCCCGCAGGGACTGTCTCCCCCTGACCCCGGTGGTCCGTTTCGGGTGTGGGGCTGTTTGCAACAGGCGCCTATTGTCTACTGGCCTGAGTGCACCTGTAGTGCCTTGCCCCAGCCCGGTGAGTCAGCTCTTGGCGGGCCATGGAGCAGCCACTCCACATCATCTTAAGCCTGAAAGAGAACCTTTCTCTTCGCTTTTCTCCTCCTTCCTCCCTGTGCTCTCCATGAAGTGGTCATCTCCGCAGGGCAGCAGGGAATAGCGTTCTCTGCCAAGATTTCTTCAGTCTCCTTGGCCAGGAGACAGGGTGGGGCCTCGGAAACAAAGAGAAGGCAGCATATGGCTGGCCAAAGCCCCTGAATTGCTTTAGGGCACAGCTTGTGCCCTCAAACTCCCTGCCTCCGGTGGGGACACCAAAGTCAGGGCAACCGCAACAACATTCTACTTGTCCAGAGCCCACATGCTTGATGACCTCTACCATTCATACTGAAGGCTGAGGTCGTAAGGCTTCTAAACAGACTAAAGATGTTCCTGACAATTGTTGGACACGAGTCTGGCAATTAAACTCCATAGCTCCCCCCCTTTTTTTTACCCCTACCTGAGTCAGAGCCTGTCTGCTCTTACCTTACACCCTATTCTAGTACGCATGGTTGTCTAATTTATGTATGTAGTAAAAGAACAAAAATCAGAAGGGGGGAAAGGCCAGTGAGGATATTCTCACTGATAGCAAAAGGTGCAAAGACATAAACAATAAAAAGTAGACCTGAGAATGAAAACTAAAGCAATCTTGAGTTATTCAGAGTAGGAGCAAAGAAAATCACATATCCCAGTTCCTAGGGGTATCGCTGTTTTGACTACAATAGGGGATATTCTTAACGAGGACTCTGAGGCTTCAGTGGAAAATTGGATTATGGTCCACCTCTGTTTAAGAAGGTTTCAGACTATGTGATACATTTTTTACAAGGACTTTCAAAGAACATGATTTCATATCAATTTTTTTGACATTTAAAGAATTAAGGAAGTAAGATTTAATAATAGCAGCCTAACTGATTTAGACCAATATCCTACTGAGGACAATAGAACAACTGGACAAAATAGTTTAAAAATCTGCTCGAAACATTGAGGAGCTCACAAGATAGGAAGAACTTCTGGGCCATGACTGAGACCCAGAGACGAAAGAGTGATATTTAAGGCTATTTTCTCCGCGAAGGGTGTTTGCCCATGGAAGAGGGGTCAGCTCAGAGTCCAGGAAGCTGAACAACAATTCTGATGGTCCTGTGGAACTCAGAGGACATGTGGTGGAGTCCGAGGCTTACCAAAAAGTTGGACTTAGTGAGCCCTCTGACTTTGGGCAGGCACCCTAAGAGGGCTATACTTTGGAGTTAAGGGTCACAGCTCAGGTTCTAATCACAGAGGCCTTAAAATTGAAGCAGGTAACTGTAATAAGCGCCCCAGGTAGCAGGCAGACACAAATGTAAATCCTTTCTGAAGGAATCTAACATCATTCCAGGGCCCAGCTTTTTTCCTACAAAGAAGTCCGTAAATACAATGTCCAACACATAATTGAAAATACCCACACAGGAGGAGCCAAAAAACATAATTTCAAAACATCAGAACAGCAGACAATAGAAACAGACCCATAAAGGCTATATGTATTAGAGTCATCAGCGAAGATCTGAAGTAACCACTTGCTGTGTTCTAGAAGATTGATGTGGTTACTCCTGCTCCATTACAAAGTACCCCAGAACTTAATGGTATAAACAGTTTTGTTGTCTTGTGATTTTGTGGGTCAGGAATTCAGAAAGGGCTCAGCTGAGCAGTTCTCACTTGGGTCTCTCACACAATTGCTGTTAGATGTCAGTTAGGGCTGGATATTCAAGGCAACTTGCTCACATGGCTGGACACCAACTGGGACCGTGTTGTTGATCCAAGCCCCTATTCATGGCCCCTCCAGCATGGCAGCCTCAGGGTAGCTGGATGTCTTACACAGCAGATGGCTTCCTCCAGAGTGAGAGTCCTAAAAGAGGCAGAAGATGCAGGGTCTTACACTGCCAGAGGCGGCTTTGGGGGCGTCCCAGCTCCACATCCACATTCACAATGACTCACCTTATCCTCAGCTCTCCTGTTGCCTCTGTTTCCCCCGCAGAGGTGGCAAGGAAACTCCCCAGGAAGGCCAAGAATCTTAAAAACATGCTGTGACAAAATTAGAAATGATCTCAAGTGATGTATATCTATCCTGAGGCTTCTGGAACCTCCCTGATCCTTAAGATATCTTCGAAGATGGAAGATTCCCAGATGGGGAGAGGATGTTCACAACTTTAGAATTTGCCTGGGGTTAGAATCTGAAATAGTCAGGGAACTCCTGCTAACCAATAAGAAAAAAAGACAAGAAATCCAATAGAAAAAGGTAAGCAAAAAGAAGGAGGAGGCAGAGGAGGAGGAGGAGGAGAAGAAGAAGACGACGACAAAGAGGAAGAAGAAGAAGAATTAGAGGAAAAGGCAAGCCATGGAAGAGGAAATGCAAAGTCCAGGTATATGAAGGTTGTGCAAATTCACTAGCCATCCGAAAGATGTGTACTTCAAACAGCTCCCCTCTGCACACGCAGCTGAATGGCACAAATGAGAAAGGTGAATTCTATTCGATGTGGGGAGACAAGACCCTCATGTCCTACAGGTGAGAGGCTCAATGGGTCCATCTGTTCTAAGAGCAGCGTTCTGACTGTGTTTAGTGCAGGGAAGCATGCATCACCCCATATCCCAGAATCCCACGAGTGGGTATATAGCCCGGAAAAATGATTATACACAGGGGAGAGAGGATAGGCATGGGGCGCTCATGACCGCAAAACTTGGAGTACGTGGGGAATTGGAGGCAGCCTAAGTGTCCCCTGCTGGGGAGTGGATCAGTCGGATGCGAAGCGGCAGTTAGAATCAAGCCCGACGCTCCTAGGAGAATGTGTACCAACAGCAGTGTGGAAAGATAAAAGTAAAAATCAGAGGGGAATGACAGCATCATAGCATTTCCAAAAATGAGAAAACATGCAGGAAAGGACACAACGCAGCATGCAAAGAAGATGCGTGTTTCAAGACCTATATCAAGCACATAAAATGAGAGTCTGGGGATTGGGGATGGTGGAAAAGGGGAGTGGAGACCAGAGGCGAGGGAAAAAAAATAAAATGAAAAGTAGCATTAACCGGGGTGTTGACCAGACCAATGACGATAGTACACTGTGAATGGAGGAGTGTACGGAGTCCAGTTGTCCGCATGCATGGCAAAAACAAATCAGGAGAGCAGATTTCTAAATTTTAACTCCAGACATACAGCTTCCGTAGGCTGGGGGTGGGCTCCCAAATCCCGGTCCTGGTGATTTCTGTTGATGCCCTCCGCAACATCCCAGTGAGAGGTCATCAGTGGAGGCTTGAATACATCCAGTAATGTGGAACTCATCCCGGTACTAATTATTAGAAAGTAGTTTTATTACATTATATTGCTAAATTATCTAATGTATTATATATTATTCTTATTATATTATATTATATATTATATATATTATATTATATATTAACAATATAATATATTATATTATTATATAATCCAATTCTAATGATTAGAAAGGTCTTCCTGAGGCCAAAATTTGTCTCCCTATACCTTCCAAACCATTGATCCAAGTTCAATTCTTAGAAGCAAATTAAAAAAATCAGGCCCTTCCAGGCACTTGTTATGATGAGCACTGGGGGTTATATGCAAGTGATGAATCACTAAATTCTACTCCTGAAACCAAAATGAACAAACAAACAAACATAGGGGTGCATGTAAAAAAAAAAAAAAAATCAGACCCCTCCTGCTTCCACATGCCACTCCTTCAGTGCCCCTCGATCTCTTTGGCATCTCCGTATTGGTCAAGTTTCCCTCCCTCCACCTACCTCTCTTGTAGCCGAGTTGTCCTCTCAGGTCCAGTCTAGCTCCTAGGGTTTCTCTTCAAACATGGCTCCCTCTGAGAGGCCCCATATTCTGGGTACAGCCTGATCAGCACAGAATATAGCAGAACATATACCTCCTTCAGGCAGGGTCTTATGCTCCTGTTAATATAACCTCGGATTATAAGGTGTGTTTTGTTTTGTTTTCCCAGCAATTTTTAGTGAGTTTATGGTCAGCCAATCTTCCAGGTTTCTTTCGATAGAATTTCTTTATCCATACCCTCCTACCCAACCCCCGCCCCTCCGCCCACACACACCTATATGGCACAAAATAAAAGTGCAAAAGACATACAGCCTAAAGCAAGACCCTGGCTGCCTCTCTGGTTTCTCATGCGTCCTTGGAGATGATCTGTGCACATAAAATCATATACGTATGTTTTTGATCACACAAAGAGAAGCATGATCTCCACTATCTGTACCGGGTCATGCACCTTTTGCTTTATTTTTTTACTTAAGCAGCTGTGTAGGGAAGTTTTCTTATTAGTAACTTATAACTCCTTGCCTCATGAATAAGAATGTTCAGGGTGATGGGACCAAGGAGGAGGGCCCTGGAATAAGTCCGTTCATCAGCTGTCACCATGGGTGTGTCCCTGCTGTTGTCATGGCAGCCAGCCTCGCTGGAGTATCCCAACAGGCTCTGCCACCCCAAGGGTGGAAACCCAGCACCACCCCCGCTCTGGCAGCCCTGCATCCTTGTGGGAAAGAGAGCTGGGGCTGCTCAGCGTGGTTTGGTTTGTTCCCACGAGAGCCGACTGGAAGGTCTGGAAAGGAGACACCTGACCTTCGTGGTCAGCAGAGCTGGGACCCTGAGCGGCCTGTTTCTAGCAATGTGGCTTTGGGCAAATTGCTTAACCTCCAAAAGCCTGTTTTTTCACCCGGCAACTGGTGGTAACAAATCCCACCTCTCCATGTTGTGAGGTTGGAGGAAATCATTTGTCCCTCCTAGGGCTTCAACTGCTCTCTGTTCTATCTGTCCCTTCAATCTCTGTCCTCTTTATCTATGAATTTGCAGGCCACATAATCAACTCCCAGGTATTTGGTGGGGGCTGGCTTCGAGCTCAGAAGCCTGTCACTTCCCAGATGGACCCTTCCTGCTTTTCAAAATCAGCCCAGCTCTGGGGTTCGGCCCTCCCTGCAGAGCTGAGGCTCTTGTACTCCGGAGAGGGTCTTTCAGCTCTGCACACAAAACAACCTCTGGCCCCAGACCTCAGCACCACAAATAGGGTCAGTCCCATCCTAACCCTTCCCTTTGCTCAGACTGACCCAGACCCACTCTTCTCTGCTTCCAGTGGGTCCCCCTAGCAGGGAGAGCTGGACCTTTTTTCAGCTGCAGCAGAGCTAAAAGAAAGAATGCCATCCTAGCTCTTTATCCCTGAGATCCCAGCTCCTCCTGCCCAGGGTGGCTTCCCTCTCTGCATGGTAAGCCATTCCCTGGTATTTGGACTAGAGCTCATCTGACCAGAGTTTGAACATGAATTTTCAAAATGCAGTTCCTTTTAACACTGTTTCCACCGTGGTGCCCACCAGCTGGTGCCCCTCCGACCTCCCCGCTGGGGCTCAGCTGTGATGGTCTGGGAAGGACTCCACTTCCCAGCCTTGCACCTGTCCCAGCTCTCGATGCACTCCCGAGTGTAAAGCCATGGGTCCCTTCCTTTCCCAGAGTTCAGGATGCCCAGCCGGGGGCCCACCTCCTTGGGCTCACTGCTGAGCAAGGATTCACAGTGATAAGGGCACTGTTATTTCCAGCCGATGCTCCCTCAAGCAAGGACTCCATTTGACTCTGCCAGATTGAATCAATGATCAAGTGTTGGGGCCATTGTGGGACGGCCCCTGCCCTAGGCACTGGGAACACAGAGGATCATGCTCCAGCCCTTGCCCGGGAGGAGCCATGTAGAGAGTGGGTCACCCCTGGCCGCCACGCTGGGTTGGGGATCAGGCTGCGGCACCAGCCCGGCCAGGAGGCTGGCAGCTTCCATAGGTTTTTCTCTCCTCCCAGAAATCATCCTCCCATCCCGCCAGCTCTGGGTTCATAGGCCTGCAGAGCCTTTGTCTGATGGGGCGATGTGAGCATGTGTTCCCAAAAGCATCACTTCTATTCTCAAACATCTTCAAGAGAGGTAGGAGCTGTTAGGCAGAGCCAGGATGCAAACCTGGGTCCTTAGGCCACCCAGCCCAGGTTCTGTGATTCCATGAGCAACTCAAACCCCGCTCTACTCCCCACCCCCTTGCCCACTTCTGTCCTGCTGTTCTCTGGAAGGGAGACAGGGAGGAAGAGTTAGCTGTCTATCCGGCCCTGTGCATAGCGGACTCAGACCCAAGTCCTGCTTCCCCCGGGCTTGTCTCGATTCCTGGGAGGTTAGAAATGTGCATTAAGGCCTATCAGTCATGGGGAAAGTGAGCTGTGGCCAGGTGGGAGGTATGGTTCCTGGACATGCAAGTAAAGAGGAGAGTGGCCCTCCAGCTGCGAGAGGAGGTGCACTTGTGCGTGACCCCCATTTGCAAAGCACTTTGCTACCTGGCAGCTTTCCTGCCCCTTGTCCCCTCACCTCCTGGGGGCAGGACAGGCAGGAAGGCAGCATCCCCCACTCAGAGAGGGCGGCTTTCAGCCTCCTCCGCCAGGGCAGGAGACCTGAGCTCTGACAGGCCCAGTGGGGCCTTTCTCTGTATCTATGGGTTCCCCAGATCTGTCCTCTGCCTGCAGGAAACCCATTCGCAGATGACATGGTAGGGGGGTGGGCCTGGCCCTGCTTACACTCCTCTTCCCAGTGGACCCAGCCAGCCCAGAGGGGAAGGGCGAGCAGCAAGTGCCCAGCAGACCAAAGAAGCAGCAACATGCTGGGGGGGCTGGTACAAGCCCAGCCAGGGACAGGAGGGGCCCCTCGGGCCCACCAGCCCCAGCTCTCCCAGCTCCTGTGCCCCTCAACACCAGCACCCCAGCCTTTCCTCTGAGGGACAGGGCTGAAGTTTGTCATGTTCAGCTTGGGCCTCACAGGAGATGGGGGTGCCTTGAGCTGAACCCCTCTGCTTGGCCCACTCCAGGGTAGGGGCAGGAAGGGACATTTCTCTCAGTCTCCTGTGCCCCCTGCCATCCAGGAAGGGCACCTGGAAGAGCCCCCAGACAAATCCCTCGAACTTTTTTTTTTTTTTAAGATTTTATTTATGTATTTGACAGACAGAGATCACACTTAGGCAGAGAGGCAGGCAGAGAGAGGGAGAAGCAGGCTCCCCGGTGAGCAGAGAGCCTGACGCGGGGCTCGATCCCAGGACCCTGGGATCATGACCTGAGCCGAAGGCAGAGGCTTTAATCCACTGAGCCACCCAGGCGCCCCAAGTCCCTTGACCTCTTAGACTCCCAGTCCTTTTGACTGGCATGTGGAGGCCTCTGGGGCTAACAGAGACAATGCAGGTGGTGTGTTGAGGGCAGAGTTGGGCCCACAGTCGGTGCCTGATGAAGGTGAGCGACTGCCTGGTTACCTTTAGTGTAATTACTGGGCTCTTGGCCACTTCCCACCACTGCCTGAGCTTGGGGTCATTCGGTTGAGGTCCATGGGTGTACGGCAGCTCCTCATAAGTGGTGGCCCCTCCGATTGGGCTCAGAGAAGAAAGAGAAGGACCTCAGACTGGATTCTGGCATTAACCCCAGAGGGGCTGAATGTCTGAGATGTGAGTGTACTGGGGTGGCCAGCGCGGGGGATAAGTGGGGGTAAGTTGGCTCAGCCACAGCAACATCACCCAGGAGTCAGCAGAGACACCCCTGCAGGAGATCCCAAGGGGAAAGGGGAAAGTGAGGCCTGGTTCTCTCTGAGTGTATTGCCTTCAGCATTTGAAACACTCCAGCTGGGCCCCTGCTGCTATGGGGAATGAAGGGACAGGGCCTGTGTCCATCATTCATTCCTTCTCTCTTGTTCCCTTGTTCCTTCTCAGCATCCATGTTTGCTGTGAGGCTAAGGACCTGACAATGGCCTGCCAGCCTCTACAAGATCTGGTCCCTCCTACCCCTCTGACCTCATTTGCCACTACTTTCCCTCTCACTGATTTCATGCTGGTCCCTTTGCTGTTCCTCAAATGAGCCAATTCTGTGACAGCCCCAGGGCCTTTGCACTACCTATACCTTCCCTCCCGTGGAATGTTTTCCCCTCATAAATGTGGCTTCGCCTTTCCAATCTTTGCTTAGACATCATCTTCTCCTCGTGGCCTTCCTGATCTTTCCATTCACATTGCATCCCCCCCTTACACCTACACTCCCATCCCTCAACCTGTATCATCACCCTCTAATATATTCATTTTGCTAACTGTTTTCACTGTTCACTAGAATGCCAAGTCCATGTGGTCAGCGACCACGGTCAGTTTAACTCACTGTTGTTTCCCTCGTGCCTTCAACAGGGCCTGGCACACAGGGAAAGCACGGATGGCAGGGGCAAGTGGCCAGTTAGTCCTACTGGGGCCTGACCTGCAGCCAGGAGCATGTGAATGGAAAGATTGCTAGGCAAAGTACTCAGAGAAGTGCCAATGGGGCCATGCCCCTTGTCCCCTAAGGGCCACCTCATTCTGGCTATAGTTTGATATGTCTGCCTTGGAGTTAAGTAGAAGGATTTCTGCAAACCTAATTCAAACATCGTCTCCAAAGGAAGCCTGCTGTGCGTGTTAATGCCACCTGCCCCTTGGCTGGCTCTCACCCAGCACACTTCTCCCACACTTCTCCCATCCCCCAGCCATTTTCCCATGGCTCCAAGTGAAACAAAGAGGAATGGAGTGAGAAGGAAGGACGTTGTCCTATCTGGGCGCCTACTGTGTGCCAGGCCTGTGTCATGCACTTTCCCCTCACAGCGGCCCCATTTTACAGGTGAAGAAACCGAGTCCCAGAGAGATTATATAACCTGCCTAGAGTCACAGACCTAGTAGATAAGGGAACAGAATTCACACCCAAGGGTCAGATCCCTCGCATTACTCCCTAGCCTGGGGACAAGGGGAAGGACTCCACAGGCTGAGCTGGAGGGGTGTAGAATTTGTGATTCTGCAGTGGGGTCTCTGTGGGACAGCGCTGGGTGTCAGGGTGGGCCGAAGGGTCCCGGACCCCCATTAATGCCGCCAACACTCCACCGCCAGCCACGGGTGAATCCCCCACCCTGGGTCAGCAGCCGGAGCTCCTCAAGGCCATCTCAGGGGTCAGGGACGGCTTGTCTCAGCTCCTGCTGGCTGCCAGCTCCCTCTGCTGGACCCAGCCCTGAGGACGAGCTCAGACACAGGGACGCCGCTGTCTGTCCACACTTGGGCTCTGGGAGCCCCTCCCTACTACACGTGGGCAGTCACAAACAGGACACCTGCTGGGTCCTCCCAGGGTCTGGGGAAGGGATTCACCACAAGATCTGTTCTGAGTGACCTGGGAACCTTGCACAGGAGAAGAGAATGGGGGCTGGGGAGGGAGTTTCCAACTACTGCTACGACCACGCTCAGCTTGGACACAGCAGCTGTATCTGCAGATGGGACTCTATCCTCTCCCTCAGATGGGGAGCTGCCTGTGGGCAAGTGTGGCTGCTCACCTGGATAGAAGCCCAGCTTAGCCCCCCATGTGCCCTGGGACAGCTTCTCAGCAGCCTGGCCGTGCCCAGCCCCCAGACACCTGTCCCTGCCACTCTTCCCATTCCCTGGGCTCCCTTTCCCCACTGTCAGATCTGAGCTGACACTAGGCAGCGCTGGCAAGTGCCACCCTGACCTCAGCAGCCCCAGAGGTGGTGCAGTGAGCTGCTGAAGGGCCTGCCAGGAATGGGACGTGACAGCCCCCCTGAACTCAGCTGCAGGCTCGGCCATGAGGGAAAGCGATACCTTGGGGAGGCGGAGGGACCAGTGACATCAGCATACGTGACTGTCATCCCAGTTTTCCCCTCCACCCTCCACCCCTCCTACCCACAGTGCCTGCTGAGCACACTGACCTTCAGCTCATGGACACAGGCCTCTCTGCGTGCCCACCCCAAGGACAGGGGCAGTACCAGTAGGAAGGGGCTACTCCCTGACTCCTTGCCTTCCAGAGAGTACCCAGGGGACTGAGGAGGCCACAGACCCCAGCCCTCTCCAGCCTGGGCTCCTTGGGACAAGAGCCAGCTGCTTCCTGGGTGACCCCCCCCACCACACTGGCAGCCCTGCCCTGAGGTAATCAATCGTTCTCTTGGCTCTGTTAGATCTTCCTGCTGAATGCCTGGCAGGCTACCGGTGCCTGGAAGCTAGGGTAGAGGGCACCTGGCTCCCACCCCAAGCATGCTGACAGAGTGGTCAGGCCTGCAACCCTGTGGGAACAAAGGCCCAGCTAGGATGGCCAGGGCCAGCGGTCCTAGGGAGGCAAGTTCAACCACCTTGGATGACCACCACTTGCCCCTGAGGAGCCTCCTGGAGAATTGTGTTTTTGCAACAACTCTTCTCAAGTGCCCCCCAGACCCCCAAACCCAAGGGATGCCAGTCCAGAGCTCAGCATCCAGACACAGTTCCCAGCCAGGGCAGACCAATCAGAGATACCCAAAACTAGACAGGTAGGTGCCACACATGTTTTGTCATGCACCCTCATCAGAAAATATGTTGTGCACATGACTCAGTATAGATATATTTCTTTACAATTATATACACTGAGGCCAACATCGTGGCATTAGCCCAAGGGATAATATGATTTGGAGCAAGTAACGAATCAAGAGAATGGCAAAACTTTTAAAAGGGATATCCAGTAATAAGAAAGTCATAGTGAGCCTTGATAAGCTCCCACATGTCCCTAGGGGTGGGGGGGAGGGGGGAAGGCTGTGTGCACACTAATCAGTGGCTGAAAAGGCCCTTAGCTAGCTACTGATCCCTGGCTAAGCACACAGAGAGTAGAAGTTGGGACAGATTTGTAAACTGCCTAAATCTTGAATGTGTTTCCCAACCCACACCCAGATGCACTGGCAGGGGCTAGAAGCCTAACTGGATCAAAGTATTTAAGCACACCTTCTGTCACTGGCATAATGCTAAGCTATGCTGACCCAGGGCAATTTCTAGGACACCAAGCTTAAAAATAAAAAGAGGAATTTAAGAAATAAACGGAGCAGAGACACCAGCAGCTTCACACTGTGAGGAAGACAGACTCCACAGAAGTAGTCTAGGCAAGTCACTGAACAAATGAACAAAGAGCAAACTCAGGAGCAACAGCCCTGGAGTTGGTCATGAGGAATCAGAGTTCAGAGTTGCCACAATGGGTTATTGAAAATGTCCAGTTTTCAACCAAAAATTACAAGATGTGCAAAGAAACAGAAAGGTGTGATCCGTTCAGAGGGGGAAGAAAATCAGTCAGTAGAAACTGCCTCAGAAATGGTCCACATGTTGTACTTAGCACACAAAGACTTCGAAGAAGCTATTATAAATATCTTCAAAGAACTGAAGAAAACCGTGTATAAAGAATTAATGAAAGAATCATCAGATAGGGAATATCATGGAAATAGAAACTATATATATATATGTGTATGTGCATATATATGTCATAAGATATATATAAATATGTTGATATCTATGATTTATGTCATATGTATGATATATATGTGTATGTATATAAATATACAAATATGTAGAATATTTTTAAAGAACCAAATGGAAATTCTGGAGTTGAAAAGTACAATAACTGAAATGAATAATTCACTAGGAGGGTTCAACAACATCTTTGGGCTGGAAGAATAAAGAATCAGCAAACTTGAAGATAGATCAATTGAGATTATCCAATCTAAAGAACAAAAAGAAAAGAAAGAATGATAAAAAAGTGAACAGAGTTTCAAATACCTGTAGAATATCATCAAACATATCAATATACACTTAATGGGATTTCCAAAAAAAAAAAAAAGAAAGAGCCATAAAAATATATTTGAAGATACAATGGCCCAAAAGTTTCCAAATTTGATGAAAAAGATTTACACATACAAATAAAGTCAGAGAGGAGAAACAGAAAAACACCCGTAGACATTAGAGTAAAACAGTTGAAAGACAGAGACAGAGAAAATCTTGAATGTAGCAGGAGAAAAATGATGCATCATACAAGGGAACCACAATAAAATTAACAGCCAATTTCACATCAGAAACAATGGAGGCCAGAAGGAGTGGGGTGACATAATCAAAGTGTTGAAAGAAAACAAAAAAGTCAAACTAGAAATCTATATTCAATAAAAATATCCTTCAAAAATGAAGGTGAACTGAAGACACTCCCAGATAAAGAGTGAGAACTTGTTGCTAACAAGTATGCCCCATAAAAAATATTAAAGGAAGTCCTTCAGGATGAAAGGAAATGATACTAGACAGTTACTCGGATCCATATGAAGAAATAAAGAGCACCAAAAAAATGTAATTATGTAGATAAATATAAATGACATTACAAATATATTTTCTTTTCTTCTTTTAACTGATTTAAAAGACAATTGCATAAAATCTTAATTATAAAGCTGTATTATTGGGCTTATAACATACAAAAAAATTATAGATAACAAATACATAATAGTACAAAGAGAGGGAGGGAACGGAGTTATACTGGAGCAAGGAAAGGACACCAGATGGTAACTTGAATCCACAGCAGAAAATGTAGAACTCCAGAAATGATAAATATGTGGATTAATATAAAAGATTCTCTAAATATGTTTTTCTCCTTTCTTCTCTTAAAATTTTAAAAAGGCATAAGATAGTATAAAGCAATGATTATAATACTATTATTTGATTTATAAATACAGGGATATGATATACATGAAAATATTAGCACAAAGGGTGGGGAAGAACATGAAGTTACATGGAGCAAAGTCTTGATAATTTATAGAACAGAATTAGTATTAATCTGAAGTAGACTGTGATAAATTAGATACTATAATCCCTAGAACAATTACGATAATAACTCAAAAATATAACAAAGGAATGACAACAAAGGAATTAAAAGGTGCATGAGAAAAATCTGTGTTTAACACAAAAGAAGGCAGTAAAGGAAAAACAGGAGAACAAAAAAAATAACATGAGACATATAGAAAAAATAGCAAAATTGCAATGATAAATCAAGCCATATCAATAACTACATTAAATGTAAGTAAAACAGTCAGGCTTATATGATGACTTAAACATTATCAGACTGGATTAATAAAACAAGAGCCAATTATATGCTGCCTACAAGAAGTATTCTTGATCTAAAGACACAAATAGGTTGAAAGCAAAAGAATGGAAAAATATTTGCCATGCAAACAATGACCATAAGAGAAATAGAATGTCTGGTAAAGCAGACTTTAAGACAAAAAATTATAGAGACAGAAACAGTTTATAATGATAAAATGGTCAATTAATCAGGACGATAGAGTAATGAACACATATGCACTTAACAAAAGAGCCCCAAAATATACAAAACAAAAATTGGCAGAATGGAAGGGAGAAAGAGAAAATTCACCAAGAAGAGTTGGAGGTTTGAACACTCCAATATCAATAACATAGAACAACCAGACAGGAAATCAGCAAGGATACACAAGACTTGAGCAACACGATCAAACAATTTAATCTACCATGTATAGGACAACCTACCCAACGATAGTAGGAATACACATTCTTTTCAAGTGCACTGGAAATATTCACCAGGATAGACCGTATGCTAGATTATAAAACAAGTCTCAATAAGTTGAAAATAATAAAAATGATACAAATAATGTTCTCCAAACACAACAGAATTAAATTTGAAATCAATAACAGAAGAAAATCTAGGAAATCACCAAATATTTAAGAATTAAACAATACATTTCTAAATAATTCGTAGGTCAAAAAGAAATCACAAGGCAAATGTAAAAGTATTTGAATTGAATGACCACATGCAACACAGTAAAATTTAGAGAATGCCATTAAAACAGTATTAGGAATAAATTTATAGCTTTAAAAATTACGTTAGAAAAAGAACATGCCAAATCAAAAATGTCCACTTTTTGTCCACTTAATGTCCAAGTGAGAAATTAGAAAAAGAAGAGCAGGGGCACCGGGGTGGCTCATTGGGTTAAAGCCTCTGCCTTCAGTTCAGGTCGCCATATCAGCGTCCTGGGATCGAGCCCCACATCGGGCTCTCTGCTCAGCGGGGTGCCTGCTTCCCCCTCTCTCTCTGCCTGCCTCTCTGCCTACTTGTGATCTCTATCTGTCAAATAAATAAATAAATAAATCTTTAAAAAAAAAAAAAAGAAAAGAAGAGCAAACTAAACCCAAAGCAATAAAAAAATAAGGAAATAATAAAGATTAGAGTAGAAATCAATGAAACAGGAACCAGAAGAATAATAAGGGGGAAAAAAAGGAACTAAAATGTAAAGATTTAAAAAATTGACAAGCCTTTTAGATAGAGACACCAAGGGAAAAGAAAAAAAAGGGAAAAAATGTGAATTACTAAAATCAAAACAAAAAAGGGAATATCACTGCCAACCACCCATTAAAAGGATGATAAGGGAATATTATGAACAACTTTATGTCAACATATTAGAGCACTTAGGTGTTTAACATCATTGGATATTAGAGAAATGTAAATTAAAACCACAAGGAGATACCACCTCAGACCCATTGGATGGCTACAATCAAAAAGACAGTAACAGGGATTCCTGGGTGGCTCAGTCGGTTAAGCATCTGCCTTCAGCTCAGGTCACGATTGCAGGGTCCTGGGATCGAGCCTCACATCAAGCTCCCTGCTCAGTGGTAAGCTTGCTTCTCCATCTTCCCCCTGCTTGTGCTCTCTCTCTCAAATAAATAAAATCATAAAAAAAAAAAGACAGTAACGAGTGCCAACCAAGATGTGAAGAAATTGGAACCCCATACATTGCTGATGGAAATGTAAAATGATGCAACAACTTTGGACAACATTTTGGCAGTTTCTTAAAAAGTCGAATGTAAACCTGCCAGATGATGCAGCAGTTCTACTCCTAGGTGTATACCCAAGAGAAGTGAAACCTGTCCTCACAAGACCCATGAATGTGTATAGTGGTCTTATTCATAGCAGCCAAAAAGCAGAAACCATTCAAAGAATCAGAGGCTGGTGAATGGATGGACAAAATGTGGTTCTTCACACAACAGAATACTATTCTGAAGGAATGAAATACTGATACGTATTAAAACATGAATCGCAGCAACGTCATGCCAAGTTGGGTAAACTAGACACAAACTACCACGCGTTGCATTGAGCCCGTGTTTATGAAACGTCCAGGAAACGTAATTCTGCAAAGATAGAAAGTAGATGAACGGCAGCCTGGAGATGGACTACAAACGAGCAGGAAGGTGATGGAAATATTCTGAAATTGGATTACGGTGATGATTGCACAACTACATATGCTTACTGAAAGTCATTGAATTATACATGAAAAATAGTGAATTTATAGTATGTAAATGATACTCAATAGAGCCCGTTTAAAATTATATACATGTACTGCAAGTAAAATACCCATTCACCAAAAAAGAAAACCAGAAATTTTAAAGGATGAGATAAAATAAATAGAACTTAATTTCTAGTAATTTCTGCCTGAACCCTTTGAACTTCGGAGACCACTACACTCAGTTACAAGGAGAAGCCGGTGGTCCAAGGATTAGGGACGTGGGTCCTGGAGCCAGCTCCCTGGGTTTAAATCTCAGCTCTGCTACCTCCTAGCTGAATAACCTTGGGGAAACAATGTAAGCTCTCTGGGGCTCCCTCTCTTTGTTTGTAAAAGGGGGATGATGATGGGACGCCTGAGTGGCTCAGTTGGTTAAGCAGCTGCCTTCGGCTCAGGTCATGATCCCAGCGTCCTGGGATCGAGTCCCACATCAGGCTCCTTGCTCGGCAGGGAGCCTGCTTCTCTCCCTCTGCCTCCGTCTGCCAGTGTTCGCTCTCTCTCTCTCTAACAAATAAATAAATAAAATCTTTAAAAAAAAATAAAAGGGGAATGATGAGAATAATAACTAAGCAGGATGTCCAGGGGACCTTGGGTGGGGGCCATCGGGAGGGGCCACTGCCCACCCATCCCTGCGGGTGACATTGTTTACAGGTCCATTGCCCCTTAGGAGTCTTCCTCATTCCCAACTCCTAGGCAAAGGCAGGCTCACCAAACCACCCCATAAAGCACTTGCTGTGTGCTGGAAAGAACTTTGAAAAGGGAATGTCAAAGGTGCAATGGCATCCTGAGCAGAGCAGAGAAGAGAGAGGGACCGAGATGATGGGAGTGGGTGGTGCTCAGAGCAGAGTGTGGGTGTGGAGAGAGGGAGCAGCAGCCTGTTGCACCGCCCAGAGCCACCAGTGACCCACAGCTCCATCGGGGCAGAAAACACAGGTGTAGGGTGGGCGCCCTGAAACTCCAGAAGATCTTGTCCTGTCAGTGCACTCACTCACTCATCCCAGGGCATGCCCTGGGCCTGAGCTCCATCCCCTATGCTTGCACTGACCTCCTCAAATCCCTGCTGGCCCCGAGAGACTGTCCAATTCCAAGTTCATTGACCCCAGATTGGAGCTCTTCCTGGGCCCTTTGGGCAGACCTGACTGCCCCCATCTCGGTCTTAGCTGAGCCATGGGGGTAGCGGGGGCGGAGGGGGGCAGAGTCGCCTACCTTGTAAGCCTGGAGAGAGTTGCAACTGCATGGACTCTGGTCTGCTACACTGACTCTGCACAGAACCAGGGAGTGGTGGGGGTGCGGGGTGGGGTTCCAACACCTGACCTCTGTCCATTCTAATTTGCAGCACCCTCTCCAGCGAGCATTCTCAGAGTAAACTCATGATCACCCTCTAAAAATCGCTTCTACCCCAACTTGACTTCTAGCAGCCTCTCCCCTGAAAATTAGGGTTCCAGCCAGAGAATTTAGGAGATTCCCCCACCCCAGCCTCCCTGGAGAGCTTCCTCCTTCCTCCCTGCTCACCCATCCTCTGTTCATTGTCCCCATCTAACTCTTCCTCATCTCCCTCTCTTCTGGCCAGCTCACAGGCAGGACAAGGCAGAGGGATTCAGGAAGACGCAGGGATCACCCCAGCACTAGCCGGCTCTCCTCCCAGTTCTGCCCTTTAGTACCGTATCTTTGACAAGCTGTTTGACTTCCTGTGCCTCAGTTCCTCCATGCAGGAAGTGAGGATAATAATAGTGTCAATTTCTTATGGTCACCGAGAAGACCTGGGGTGGGGAGTGGCATCACTATGACTCCCCTCCCCCACATACCCTCCCCATTCATTCTTCATCCTCTTCCTCCCAGCACGACACAGGAATTGCACAGAGGTAAGACACAATAAATAACATTTCAGTAGAACCACTGCCATTCTGAGACCTGAGGCCAGTGCTGGATTGGACCAACTTATTCTGGCCGTGGGCATGTACACACATCTCTTCCCAACCTCTCCTTCCCTGACTTCATGTTGGTAGACTGAAATCAACCATGGTGAGAGGAGTAACACCAAGGATATTGGCAAATGCTACAAATACTTTCCCCAGAGAGCCAGTGGTTAAGCAGCTACCAGCAAACCACTTACTCACCACCCCTGGGGTCAGGGTATCCTGAGCTATACTGGATACTATAGTGAGCCCCTGGGAAAGAGCCAGAGGAGCCCCAGAAGAGCTGTGGGCAGAGCTAGCCTAACTTCCCTCCTTCTTCCTCCCCTCCAGCCCCACAGAAGCCCTGTGCCTAGACCACTAAGGTTGCCTCCTGACAATGGTGCCTGCTCCCACTCAGTCCCCTTCAGTCTCCTCTCCACTAACCTGGCATGCGACAGCCCCTCAGTCCCCCTGTTAGGAGGAAGGCAGCCCATCAGGCTCTCTGGGCTCTGGCCCCTTTCCCCCTGCTCTTCCTTTCCAGACTTATTTGCAATGCTTGTTCCTGCCTCCAGGTACCTGTTTCCTCCACCTAGGCGCTCTTCCAGCTTTCACCCCCACTTCCCAGGCCAAACTCCTAACCTGCCCTCAGATCTCAGTGTTGGGGGGTGGAAGGGAGCGACCCTCCCTGACCTTTCACCCCTCCCTGGGGAACAACATTCATCACCATTTTTTTTTTCCTTTTTGTGTGTATTGATTGTTTTGAGTCTTTCTCGCAGAGATGGGAAGCTTCAGGAAGGGGCTAGGGTCCGACTTGCTCAGGACGAACGTGCAACACAGGACCTCGAACATAGTTAGGGGCCTGGTAAATATTTGCCAAATGGATGAATGAAAGAATGAATGATCCAGTTGGAACACTGACTTTGGGGAGTAAGGGACAGTTTTGAAATCCAGTGTCAGCGGGACTCCCCTTGGAGCCCGAGGGCAAGGGTCTGTCCCATCTTTGAGTCACTGCGTGTGATCTGGGAGCCCCCGCTTCCTCTTCTGTAAGATGGGATAATAATGACAGTCAGGTGCTTGGCATACCGCCAAGGTGGCTGTGTGATCAGATGTTCCAGTGGACGTGAGAGACTTCTCTGAACAGGCCAGCCAAGTCAGAAGAGCGCTGGGGTTCAGAGTCCAGCACTGCGGCTAGAGGGCTGGCGAGGTGGGAGCAGGTGCTCAGTCTCCCGGAGTTTCTGTCTTCTCCGCTGTGCTGTGAGCCTCAATCCCCACTTGCCCCTGCCATGGGAGGGTTGATTGCTCAGCCCCAAGTTTGGGAGGAAGTAAGCCTGGGGCTCAGTGGGTGGTCACTGGGACTAGCATCTTTGTTCCAAACCCATTTCATACAGAAGCTGGGTGGAATTGCTTATGGAGAAACCGAAGAATGATATTGAGTCCGTGTTTTCCTGGTACGCTTGGCCCCAGGAGGACAGGTGGGAGTTTGGGGGAGAGGCCTCCCGGAGCACTTTTCTGTGCCAGGCACCGCACATGCAGGGAGCCACTGCCATCTGGGTGGGCCCTAGGCGGTTCCTTCCACGGGAGCAGCTCAGGAAGCAGGTGAGGCCGACCACAGTGGGAGCCTCTAGGCAGGACCTGGCCACAGGCAGGCAGGAGCTTGGGGCTGTCAGGATGTTCGTGCAATGTGGATAGGAAATGTATGGTGGATGCTCGGAGCTTGGCCTCAGACCGCAGGGAAATAGGGTTTCCCACTTGGGTAGGCCATGCTAAGTATTTGATTAGAGTTTAGGGGAGGAAGGTACCATATTCTGAGCCCCTTCTACACGGGACTTCACAAAGCATCAAAACAATCTTGCTGGGATGTGCTACTAGCCCACTTTCCAAAGGTGGAAAGTGAGGCTCAGAGCAGAGAGGTGATTTGCCCAAGGTCACATAGCTCAAAATGTACTCAGCTAGAATTCTGATCCTATACCAGCAACTTTCCTCTGCCCTGTTTTATCTCCCTGGGTTAGGGGGCTGGGCCTGGGGGGACCTGCCCTTGGCTATCTCCCGGGAGGGGAAGAGAGCAACAGGGCCCACGGCCCTAGACACTCTCCCCCAAGTCTCTGCCACTTTTGAGGAGAGGTGGGGACCTCTGTGTGCCTCTAGCAGAATAATATTATTAGCTCTAATTTAATGAGGAGCTGTTATGTGCCAGTGAGCTTTCATTAACTCATTTAATCCTCAAAACAGCCCTGTGACTGAGTCTCATGATTAACCCTGTACACAGATGAGAAACTGAAGGCCCCAAAAGCTAGGATTAATTCCTTTGGCACCTCTTCTTTTCTCGTAGAAAAGAAAGATATACTATTGGGCTCTTTGGAACATCAACACAGAGTCACATGACGACAAAGGGAAGAATGAGTTGGTCGGGAAGTCCTCCCTTCTGTCTACCCTAAGTCCCCCAGGCTGCAGGGAGAGTTTGACATTCCACAGTTTCTCTGGGCCAGGTGGCGGCCACCCCCTACCGTGAGGCCTCAGCCCCTCCTCTGCTGAAGGTCAGGTGAGGGCTGGTTCTCCTTTGTTCCCCAGGCCTCTGGGGAGCGTCCTAACCCCAGAGAGGCTGGCTGAGGTCATGGGTCTGTGCCCCCTCCCCTGGCCGGCCTGGCCATGCTGGCTGCCCTGTCAATCAGGTGCAGCTCTCTCAGCAGCCAGCCTTTCATTTCCTAAATTAAAAGGGCTTGTGATTCCTGATTGAATTAAAGGCGGGAAGTTCAGCTCTGAGACCAGCAGGGAGATTTCAATCACAAGAGACTCAGAGGTAGTCAGGGTGGGCAGGAGGGAGAGACACCCAACAGACAAGGCCGGGGGCAAGAGTAAGCATGCCCCCAGGACACCACTGCTTCTCTCTCAGGCTAGACCTAGGCAAAGCAGGGTGTGAGGATGGCTTATCCATAGTACCCACTTTCCATAAGCCTTCTGAGCACATTAGTTTGAATCAGAGAGATTTCATCTTCCCCCTTGTCCTTTGTGCAGTAGACAACCTGCGCCACTGTACCAGGCAGCCCTGCTTATCCATGTATTTGTTAAATAACCTCAGAAAAGTGAATTCCATAGTGCTTCTCACTTCCTAGTGGCAGCAGGTTCCTCCTGCCTTCTCTCCTAAACTCCTCGTTGGATCTGCAGGAGACAAGAAGGTTGAAACCTTTTGCTTTGGAGTCATTAAGGTCAGCTACTCAGCCTGCTTTTCCTCCACATCTGAGATGCTACAAATCCCCCAGTGCCTTCCTAGAGATCTGGAGAGACTGGAGAGAGGATTGCAATGAACACCAAGAGACACAGTCCTGGCCGTGTGCCCTGGGGAAAATCCTTTTTCGCCCTGGGACTCAGTTCCCCATCTGTACAATGGGAGGCATAGTCCTTATAGGGTTTGCCAGAGGTCTTGCCTCCACGGATAGCCAGGGTTAGGATGTGCCTCCTTGCATGGGCTGGCAGTGAGCCCATCTTGTGTAACCGAGGGACAAGTCAGGAATGGTAAGGGTAGCTGTGGAAGCCCATGTCTTCCAAGGACAGCAAGAAGGACCAGGCTTTATCCAGGGTAGGTAAGAGTAGGGTTAGACATCAGGATGAACTGACTTCCCGAGGGAGGGTGGTGTCTGGGAATAGATCATACAAAATACCCCGCCCCCTCCAGCCACCCCCACCCCTCAGCCCCTGTGGTATCTCCATGGAGGAAGCCTCTCCCAACGCTGCAGCTGCTGGGACCAAGGTCAGCCCTGAGGAAGGACTTACAGCATGGGATAGGTAAAGCAGTGGCATGCATCATCAAAGGCGGGGTGGCATGGGGTGGGTTTAAGGAATGGGAATGGGGGTCGCGGCCCCCACCTGGGGAGGTAGCAGGGAGCTCTGAGCCTGGGATCAGAGAGTGGGGTTCTCCTCTCTCACCACACTGGCCATAAGCAGGTCCTTTCCCTGTTTTGCGGAAGGGAGGCACCGACACCATCCCAGCAAACAAGACTGCCGCAGGCTGCCAGCAGGTGGCTGGGAGACAGTTTGCTGGAGGCTTTCCCCTATGTTTGAATTTTGCATACCCTTCAGCAATGGGAACATATCTTTGGGTTAAGGCCATGGTGTAGGCTGTGCTTTTCTCTACCTGTGTGCAGCCTGGCAGGCCCTTCCCATGTACAGGTGCTCCTGCAAATACTTTACACGCATTTCATTCCTTTAGTTTTCTCAGTGACTATTGTTATCTCCATTTAGAGAGCAAACTGAGGCATGGAGAGATCCAGTGACCACCCCGCCAAGGCTTCGCAGTAGCAGAGTAGCCAGGCTCCAGAGCAGTGCTGAGTCTTGAGTTAGAACTCTCTGAGCCCATGGAAATGTTCTGTTTCTGTGCTGTCCCACATGGTAGCCGCCGATCCTGGGTGGTCTTCGAGCACTTGCTGTATGACTCATGCAACTGGGGTACTCGATTTTAATGTCACTTAATTTTACTCTAAATAGCCACGTGGGGTTGGTGGTGGACGGATTGCACAGTGCGATGCCCAGATCTGCTGGGCCACCAGGTGGGACAAGGGCCATCTAGCTATGCCCCCCTCCCCCTCCCAGTCCTGGCCACTCCCAGCCCAGACTTCTGGGAAACTTCTTTCTCCCACATTCCCCTGTGAGGATGTCCATGTCCCACCTGCGTCTGCCTCCATATTCCCTGCCTGTCCTGAAGCTGTCCTAGAGTCAGGGGCAGCGCCATACGGGGGGTGGGGCTGGTCCTCGGGGTCTGAATGCGCTCCCTGTGGGACTGGCCCTCTAGAGTGACAACCTAGAGTAACACCAGGGAGAAAGCGTCCTCTGGGAGACACGTGTGAACTGCCCTCCCGCACCGGGGCCTCAAGCTGGTTGCTCGCCCCTGGGGCCTGGGGTCCCTGAGAGACTCTGATGGGGTATTCCCACACACTTCCTGCTCTGCCCCCCAGGGCCCTGATACGGCATTGGGCTGGAAGCACCAGAGGGCATCAGGCCCCAGGCCCCTGGGACTCCTCGTTGTTCTGGTCCCAGCTGCTCAGAAGAGATGGGGTTCCTAGTGGACCTTGAGGAAGGGTCATTGGCTAGGAGGGGCATGTAGGAGGAAGGCATCTCCTGCGGAAAGAAAAGCAGGGCCCAAGCTGTAGAGGCTCTGATGCTCGGAGGCCTGCCCATGCTGGAAGGAGGCAAGGGTAGGGGCAGAGGGCCTGGAGAGAGGAGGTGGTGGCTGAGAACACTACCGCCCGAGTCCTCACAGTGCTCCCTGCAGAGCACTACCGCCCGAGTCCTCACAGTGCTCCCCGCAGAACACTACCGCCCAAGTCCTCACAGTGCTCCCCGCAGAGCACTACCGCCCGAGTCCTCACAGTGCTCCCCGCAGAACACTACCGCCCGAGTCCTCACAGTGCTCCCCGCAGAACACTACCGCCCGAGTCCTCACAGTGCTCCCTGCAGAACAGCCTGCTTCTCCACCCACCACAGCGCCATCGCCTTTGATTTTCACAGCTGCCCTGAGCCAAGATACACCTGACAAATAGGAAGAAGTGGAGGCTTCCAGAGGGAAGGTCCCCTGCCCAGGCCCTGCAGCTGGCAGGACGCACCCCCAGCTGCTGCCATCAGCAACACTACACACACCCAGTCCTCCTTCCTAACACCCCTGGGCTTTCTTCTGCAAGCAGCCCGTTTAAAGGAAGGTCTGGCGGGTTTGTGCAGGCTGCTGAGTGGGGCGGCGGAGGACTGGTGGGAGTAGGAGGGCAGGAGCCTAGGAGCCAGGTCAGGAGGGCTGCAGTCTTTGAGAAAAAGGGGGCCCAGCTTGCAGTGCTTCAAATGCTGAGAGTCGGGAGGAAGAGGGAGGAGGCTCCAGATTGGGATGGGGGGCGGGGAGCAGGGGAGCAGAGAAGGAATGGGAAGGAAAGATGAATGAGTTGCGTTTCGATCATGTTAAGTCTGAGGGGCTGTGAGATCCGGAGCTCAGGGCAGAAGGCCTGAGGTAGAAAGAAGTATCTGGAGGCCAGTGTTGACAGTTGAGGCTTTAGACGGCTCAGGGACAGGGCGGGGGGGGGGGGGTGCTGTCACACCATGAGGACTTCTGACCTTCCCAGCATCGGCAAAAGTGGGAGCCCTTCAAGGAGACTGAGGAGAAGCAGAGCAGTGAGCAAAGGCTCTGAGCAGGCCTGGAAGATCAGAATGTGGATCTGGTGCCCAGGAGGTCCCAGCAGGGGCTGCAGAAGGCAGGGACAAAGGCTGGACTGTGAGGTGAGGAGGACAAGAAGGCTGGCCAGAAGGGGTGAGGCTGAGGAGAAAGCTGGTGCAGCGGTTACAGGGGTGAGGGGAGTGTGGCTCTGGGGGGCCCAGGCGCGCCTACCACCACCATGGGAATAGTCCCCAGACCTTCAGGGCTGCCTGCCCAGGCTCCCTCTGATGGGTGCGGCCTCTCAGACTCCCTCCCCACACCCTCCCCAATGCGCTCAGAAAAGTGCTGAACCCATTGCAGGCCCTGGGAAGGGTTTGCTGATTCACTGAGGCTCCGAGCCTAGCTGTCAGGAGGTGGCAGAGCCCCAGCCCCGCCTCGGGGAGAGCTGGCATCATGGAACCCAGACGCAGGGGGTGCGGGCAGCCTGGAGGATGAAGGAGAGCCAACTACATGCTTACCTACATACAACTACATGCTTACCACTCTACATACGCGTGCTGTGGGGGGGTAGAGGTGGGCAAGGGCCATCCTCAAGAACCAGGAAGAGAGAGATATATCCATGGGTGGATATCCCCTGAAGCACTGAAGCGGAGAGCACCAGGACAAGTTCCCGATCACTGCCAGCCAGAGAATCAAGGGGGGCTCCATGGAGGAGGCAGCAATTAGTGGCGGGGGGGCCCCATGGAGATGGGAGGGAAGGGACACTCCCAGAAGCAGGTGCACAGGCAGGAAATTGAGAGGCCTTGTCAGCATCTGGCAAAGGGCCGGGATTGGCTGGCTCTTTGGGCGGGCCAGCCTTGAGGTGAGGAGAGACACAAGGCCAAAAGGAAACTGGGTTCCAGGTAGAGAAAGCTTCGAATGTCCAGTTCAAGAGTTTGAAGTTTATCCTGGAGGCCACGCGGAGCTCTTGCAACAGGACAGACACTTGGGGCAGGGGTGGCCGTGGGAACGCAAAAGGGTCGTCACTGGGAAAGGAGGGAAGAGCATGTCCATCAGGGTCTCTGCAAGGGCAGGAAGCCCAGCCCCACAGTCCAACTCTCCCCCAAGCCAGGATGGCAAAATGGGCAGGGGAGTTCACCTGCACGGACAGGTAGGAAAAGTAGGTCATGGCTGAGGGCCACCTGGGAGGTGAGCGAGAGGGAGCTGGATCTCCATTCAGAGCCAGCTGCTTCCTCCCTCATCCAAGAAGACCCAGCCCTTCTGGGTGGCCCTGAGCAAGTTCTGTCCATGGAGCCGGGTGGGAGTCAGCCCTCCCAGGCCTGCAGGCTGACAGTTATCTCTGGGGGTGTGATGGGGGGCATTCCCACCTCCCACCTGTGTCTGGACAGGTCTGGCTTTGGGGCATCTTCTGGAATCCACTTTAGAAATCCACTTCCCAGAAGAATCTAGTGTTTGGTTTCTTGGCGACATCACTTTCTCGACTCACTGAGTTCATAATTAATCTCTCTCTTTATTGCTGTTGTTTATGTGTTGAGCATTTATTAAGATCTATGCACTGTGCCAACTTCACACTTCGTACATCCTTCTGAAATATGAATCTGTTGCCCAAGAGCCAAGCATTTCTCTCTTAGAGCCTTTGTCCACACTCTTAAGTTGTTTCTTAACTAGCAGGCAGTGAGATTTCTTTTCTTTTTCTCCTAGCATACAGTTCCATGAAATAGCACCATGTGTAGACTCATGTAATCACTACCACAATCAGGCCATAGAACGTTTCCTCATCTCCCCAAATCCCTCGTGCTATCCCCTTATAGTTACACCCTCACCACACCCGTAACCCTGGCAACCACTAATCTGTTTTCCATCACTGTAATTTTGGCTTTTCGAGACTTCAAATAAATGGAGTTGTTCCATATATAACCTTTTGACTGGCTTCTCTCATTTAGTGTAAATGTCTGAGATCCATCCAAGTTCTTGCCTTATCAATGCTGTTCCTTTCACCGTTGAGTAGTAAGTATTTCGAGGTCTGGCCGTTTCGAGCTTAATGAAACCGCTCACCCACGGGGGGACATCTGGACTGTTTCCAGCCTTGGGCTATTACAGAGAAAGCCACTGGGAACATCCCCGGACAGGGTTGCACGTGAAGAACACTTCCTTTCTCTGGAGGGGGGCTCTATGCAGGAGTGGGGTTGCCGGGTCCTGTGGTTAGTGGATGCGTCACTTGACGTGAAACTAACAAACCGTTTTTCTAAGCACTGGTGCCGCTTTACGTTTCTGCCCGCCACGTCTGAGATACCCTGTTCCTCAGCTGTCAATATTTTTTATTATAGTTATTCTGATGGATGTGCGGTAGTATTTTGTTGAGGTTCCCGTCTGCATGTCCCTCATAGCTGGTGATACTGTGTTCATTTGTCATCCTTATGCCCTCTTGGATGAGGTGCCTTGCAAATCCTTTGCCCATTTTTTTCTTTTAAATTGGGTGACTTGTTTTCTTGCTGTTGAATTTTGAGAGTTCTTTATATGTTTTAAGGTGAAGTCCTTTGTCGGATATGTGGTTTACAGATCCCAAGTCCCCCTCACCCACACCCCCCGCCCCGCCCATCTGTAGCTTGTCTCTTCATTCCCTTGACAGTGTCTTTGGCGGAACAAAAGGTTTTCATTTTCATACAGTCCAATTTAGAGATTTTCTCTTTCATGGCTCATGCTTTTGGTATCATTTATAAGGTCCCTCACCTAACCCCAGGAGATTTTCACATATGTCATCCCTCAAAATGTTTTATAGCTTCCTGCTTTACATTTAGATATGATACATTTTGAATTGATGTTTGTAATTAGGTTAAGGTTTGGGTTTTTTTGCTTATGGGGGACCAATTGTTCCAACACCATTTGTGGAAAAGACTAACCTTTCACCACCACCATGTCTTTGGACCTTTGCACACATTGATCAGATTCATGTGGATCAATTTCTGCACATTCCATTCTGTTTCATTGATCTATGTGTCCATTTCTTTGCCAATACAACACTGTCTTGATCACTGTCATTTTATATGGACTCAAAATTGAGTAGATTCCTCCCGCTTTCTTCTTTTTCTTTTTTCAAAATTGATTTAACTATTCTCATACTTTGCCCTTTCATACAATTTTAGAGTCTACTGTTAATATCTCCCCCCCATCCCACCAAAATCCCACTGGGATTTTGATTGGCATTGTGTCAAATCTATAATTCACTTTGGGAAAAAGGGTATCTTGACTCTGTTGAGTCGGGTATAGTATCTTTCCATTTACATGGGTCCTCATCAATTTCTTGCAATAGCATTTTGTGGTTTTCAGCATCCAGGTCCTGCCTCTCACGCTATGGGCTTTATTGGTCCAGCTGTTACTTGCCTCTGCATTAGACAGTCAGCCCCACGAGGGCAGGGAGCATGTCTGTGTTGCACACCGCCGTGTTCCGTGAGCTCCCAGTGGCCCCCCTGGCAAGTCCAGACCCTAACTACATATCTCTGCACGTGTCCTCTCATTTAACATTCCCACAGTTCCTCCAGGATAGAGGTTATACTCCATACTTTGTGAAGGAGAAAAACCAAGGCTTGGAAAGGAGCTGTAGTAAGCATTATTCTAAGAGGGTCCTTAAGATTCCCACTCCCAGGCATATACCCCCTGTAAGTATGGGCAAGACCTGGGACATCATTCCTGTGATTAGATCACATCCAAAGCAGAGAGGAAGGGAGTTTGCCAATGTCTTTAAGGTCCGCAGTCACAGGGCATCTGGGTGGCTCAGTCAGTTAAGCCTCTGCCTTCAGCTCAGGTCATGATGCCAGGGTCCTGGGATCGAGCCCCGCATCAGGCTCCCTGCTCAGCAGGAAGACTGCTTCTCCTTCTCCCACTCCCCCTGTTTGTGGTCCCTCTCTCGCTGTGTCTCTCTCTGTCAAATAAGTAAATAAAATCTTTAAAAAAAAAAAAAAAAAAAAGAAGTCCCCAGTCACTTGACTTTGAGTTAATCGTCCAGGAGATTTTCTCGGGTGGGCCTGACCTGATCAGGTGTACCTTTGAAACAAGTGTCTAGGGAATCTAGAGTCTAGACGGAAGATGTCGAAGAGGTTCAAAGCAACAGAAGTGCTCTTCTGTTGACCTTGAAGCAGACTGCCTGTAAAGAGAGTCCCATTGCAGGGAACAACAGTGACATCCGAACTGAGGCCTTCAGTCCCACAACTACCAGGAACTTGGCAAAGGAGGGCCTCAGATGAGATCATAGCCCCAACCAACACCTTGATTTCGGCCTGGTGAGACCTGGAGCAGATTATCTAGTTATGCTGGGCCCCGACTACCGACCTACAAAGACTGAGAGATAAAAAAAAAATGGGTGTGGTGTTCAGTGAAGTTTAAGGTAACTCGTTATACAGCACTGGAGAACTAATACAGGGCCCTTTCCCAAAGCTGGGACCCACGTGTCCCTAGACTGACAAGCTCCTGCTCTTCACCACTCCAGCATATCCTAACACCTTCTTCTTTGGGGGGACATGAAGGCTTTGTTTTGTTCTTCTGTTTGGGTTTTGCTTTGTTTTGTTCTTCTGTTCAGACCTCAGGCTTGTGACCTCCGTGGTCCACGATGCTCCCCAGTGATCTCTGCACAGCCCACTTGGATTGATGTTGGTTAGTTGGTTGGTTTCAAATAATCCCTAAACCCACCACCGCAAACAATAGCTAGTTCTTGACAATAACCGCATGACACCACGGCCCCCCATGCCCCCATCCTTCCACCTGTGGTTGCTGTCGTCTGAACCCCTAACCATCATTCCCTTGCTTAATGTTTTATAGAGTGGAATTGCAGCCATATGGATCCCATAAGACACGTTTTTAAAAACTGTGATGGTTTTTAGCTTTATAAAGAGTATCACATGGGACAGGATCTCTCGAGAGACATTTTCATCTCGATTTCACAGTGCCAGGATTCGTGCACACTGTGGCATGTTGGAGCAGGGCACAACATATTTTAACTGCTATGTAATATTCCACGTGCAACCACATGGACACTGTCCCTCCATCCGCCCCGCAGCTCCTGGGTGACGGGCAGTTTCCAGCTTCAGTGCTACTCTGAACGTGCTCGCTCACCTGTCTCCCAGTCCAGTAACTCCCTTCCCAGAGCCCAATTCTGCCTAAATAAACCAAAGGGGAAGGATTTTGTTTCTGTGACGGAGGAGAAACAGGAGCCTACCATCACGGCTTGGGGCCCACTCCGATTGCCCACCCACCCCCCTCTCCCCCAGGCTGCTGCTTCCCCAACAGATCCATCTGAGTCGCTCCGAGGCCCTGAGCCCCTCCTGCCGCCCAGCCGGGGAGCGTCAGCCGCACGCAAGCAGCTCTGCCCCAGCCTGAGTTTCAACATCAGGAGCTGGCTCTGAGGAAGCTCGCTGACCACAGCGGCGGCTCCCCCATGGCTGTGGGCAGGGCTCTGGCCCCAAAGACGTCTCTCTGAGCGCTCAGAGTGCCATGTCCCGGAAAGCAACCCTAGTCTCGAGCGCCACGAAGCATGCGATGCCAATGAGTGCCGTGACAAATTGGCAAAATGGGAAGTGAAACGCGGCCCCAGGCAGGCCCCTACCCTGAAGGGGCCTTGCCAGAGCCCTCGGTTGAGTCACTGACCCCTCTTGGGCCAGAGTGTCCTCACACAGCCCGGAGGAGATGCACACCCAGTGAGATAAGAGATTTGACATCTGGCTGGAGGGAAAGTATGAGAGGGTGGGGAGGCTGAGCGCAAGGTCGTGTCTGGTATCTGGCGGGCTCATGGTCCTCCCTGCAGAAGGAAACCTTCCCCAGGGCTGAACGCAAGGGCTACTCGTGCCCAGGACCCCCAGGGCCCCTGATGGCACCGTCACCATCGAATCGAAGGGGATGACAGCCCCTCTCCAGGCCTTGACCCTGTCTCAGTGTCCCTGCCGGCTCTCTCAGCAGGAACCAATCATACTCACATGAATATCTTGAGGAATGATGGTCCCTACTATGGAACAAGGGAGCCCAGAGGTCAGGGGCACAGCCCTTTGAGACAGAGCCAAATGGAAATCTCATCTCCACCCCTTACCAGCTGTGTGACTAGGCAGCTTGCTTCCGGCTGTCATGCCTCAGTTTCCTCATCTACAAAATGGGGATGATAAAACGCACCATAATAGGGCAGCTAAGAGCTCACCCCTTGAGCTCCCATCTTGGCTCTGCCACTTACATGAGGAGCTGTATGATCTTGAATGAGTTACTTAACCTTCCTGCGCTTCAAGTTCCTGAACTGTTAGTGGGGTTGAAAATGCAACCCACCTTGCCAGGCGGTGAAGATTCAATGAGCTTGCAAAGAGGTCGGCACAGGGCCTGGCATGTAATAAGTGCTCAGTAATGACAATCGGGGTGCTAGTCAATATCATGTATTTATTCCTTCATGTAACTAGTTTTACTGGAGGGGACAGGAGGATGATTAACCGTGCACTTGACACTGGGTCTAAAGCTGTGGGGACAACACGGCAGAGAGGGACAGCCCTGGAGATTCATGATCTCACACCTGTACAGAGAAAAAAGCCAGAACCCTGGAACTATGAGAGGAGACCCAGGCACCAGGAGGGGTTGAGGAGCAGTGGTGGGGTAGGGGGGCTGCCTATGTGCAGGATGCCCCCCTAGAGAGGAAGCCGGGAGGTTCTTGAGGGGGGCGGTCCCTGGAGCACGGAGACTTTAGCAGGAGCAATGTTTTACATGGAGGATGTAGGGGACAGTGAGAAGCGCATCACCCAGACTTTACTGTAGGGCAGCGTGGGGAACTGTGCCTGGGGCACCGCTGGTCTGAGCCCCACACTGCCGCATGGAGAAACCGAGGTCCAGAGGGGAGGAGTCACACCAGGGCCAGGAAGGGGCAGAGAGGCTGGCACTCCAGGCCAGCATCTTCCCACCACCCTCACCCCAAATGAAATTTCCCTTGCCCCCTCTGATTCCCTACTGCTGCGGAACAGACCACCCAAAATGGAGTGGCTCAAGCAAACCCTTTCACAGTGTCTCCTGGGCGAGTGGCTCAGGGGCTGGGGCAGGGCTCAGCAGGCCCGTCTGGCTCAGGCCCCTTCTGTGTCTCCACGTGAACTCATTTGGGCTTCCCCACAGCATGGCAGCCTCTGGGCTCCAGCAGGAGTATTCCAGGAGGCAGGATTTTGTTATCTTTTCTGGCCTGGCCCCGACAGTCATACCATGTCTCTTCTATTGGGTACAAGCAAGTCGCACCTAAGCCAGGTTCAAAGCCGGGGGACTGGACTCCACCTCTTGATAGGGGTGTGGCAAGGTTAGAGACAAACATGTAGGATGGGAGATTTTTTCCTGGGTATTTAGGAAAATAACATCTGTCGCTCATTCCCCACTCCCTGGTCCCTGGCCCTGCTGTCCCCTCCAGGAGGGACTGACTGAGGCTAGAGGCTAGACTGAGGCTGGGGGGTGGGGGCAGTGATAAGGTCCCAGGCATTGCGGACACGGGCGGAGGGAGGAGGCACCGTGCCTGTAAACCCCAGAGATGGAGAGAGAACGGACAGTGTAGGAGAGACGGCTGGGGCGAGGGATGGGGCAGTCAAATTCGGCCCGTCCCACTGTCTTGGAGCTGCTGGACAGCCAGAGGCTTTGGCCTGGCAAGTAGAAAGGACAATCCTGACCCTGAAACAGCTCAAGTTCAAACAGGTGCCAGGTCCCAAAGGATGCACACCTGAGCTTCCCCACCCTCCCCAGAAAAGGAAGCACTCAAAAGATTCTTTTGGCTAACAGAAGATGGAAGAAGACAAATTGAGGCCAAACTTGGGGAGGCCACTCCACGGCCAAGATGTGCCAAACCATCATTTGCCTCCAGCGGTGACATACAGATGTTTTCCTGAGGGCCAGGGCTGCGACAGGTAATGACAGAAACCAAGGGGAGCAAGAGGCCTGGCCTTCCCCGAGCAGCCCCGGGCCTGTCCCAGTGGAGGTCTGAGTGCCCACCCTGACGTCTCCCTGAGTGAGCCCTCTTCTATTCTCATTCCTGTCGGCCCCCTTAGAGGTGACCAGCGGCAGCCCCGACTCTCTGCCCATACACCTCTCTAAGGCGACAGACACCTGGTTGCCAGACTGAGGGGGGATGGGACCTGAGTGGGAGGGGACAAGTAAGGTTACAGCCCATCTGTATCCAGGGAACAGCCTACCCCAAAACAGACACTGGTCCCTTGGTGCACAGCCAGCAGAGGGGGCTGGGAAACCCAGCACCCATTGCCCAGGGCCAGAAGGTGTGACCCGCACGAAGGCCTTTTATGGCTCATCACCTTGGATACTCTTCACACCACCCTGGCTCGGGGTCACATTCCACAGCTAGGGAAACAGGCTGAGAGCCACACAGTCAAAAAGTGGTAAAACTAGATTCAGATCAGCATCCTACCCACCCTGGGCCCAGACCCCACACTTTCCTTAGCTTCAGAAAAGGAGAACCTGGGGTCTCCAAGGACACCATCTTCAAACCCTGGAGATCAGCTCGGTCCAGACTCCTCTCTCTTATCTCCAGAAGCACACCTGGGACTCGAGAGAGCATGGGGAGACACACCTGGGACTCGGGAGGGCACGGGGAGACAGATCCAGGTCCTTCCAGCCTCACAGCAGCATTCAGGGTTCAGCCCACTCAACTCCAAGGTCCTCCCGCCCGGGAATCAGGTTCTACAGGAGGTTTTAGCCCAGATCAGCCCCCTGCGCACACGTCCGCTCTCAGGCTCCTCGCTCCTCCTCTTTCCATGTCCCAATTCACTCATCACACCTTAAGAAGTGCAGCATGTTGGAGGGTGGGGGTTGTGGGGGGCACGTAGGGCAAGTTCAATAGAAGAGTAGGAGGAAGTCAGGGTGACGATTACGAGGCCGAAGGCGAAACTTCCCCTCATGCCCCAGACAGAAGCTGGGCACATGGGGGATGAAGGCCTCTGGAGAGGAGGGAGTTCTGATGACTCAGTGCCAGCCAGAGTCTACAGCAGGGAGGAAACCAGGGCTTCCTCAAACCCCCAGGGTCAGGAGGAGTTATGGTCTCTCCCTGGAGTACAGTCAAGGTCAAGGCCCCAGGTCAGTCCAGCTTCCCACCCACCACTCCTGTGTCCCTGGGTCCTAACTGCAGGTCAGCCCCGCACAGTTCCCACGACACCAGCCGGGCTGTCCCAGAGGATCAGAAGAGGGAAGCAGGGAGGCCTCAGAGCCCCATCTGGAGGGGCGTCCGTGGGCAGGGTCTTCACGGGCTCTTTGTGCCTGCATGTGTCCTGAGCAGAGCAGTTGGAGTGTCTGCCGATTGGAGGCCCTGCTGTATGCAGGAGGAACTGGATGGAGGAGGCCAGCCCTTGCCCCCCGGGGAATTATGAATCAGAGGCCAAGCCAGGCCAACTCACCACCAACAAATTCCCCAAACAGGGCCCATTGGAGAGACAATATGTTTGCACCTGCTACTGTGCAAAATACACTTAATTATTGGAAGCACCAGCCATGAGTTCTCCTGCAGGCTGTCAGGGCCTGGGGAGATGCTTGTGCCTGGCGAGTCTATGGGGCAGTGAGGCAAACACCAGGTCAACGTTGCTGCGGGCTCCTATGCAAGGAGAGAGGCAGCCTGGAGCTATGCTTTAAAATAGTAAACTTGGGGCGCCTGGGTGGCTCAGTGGGTTAAAGCCTCTGCCTTCGGCTCAGGCCCTGATCTCAGGATCCTGGGATCAAGCCCTGCATCGGGCTCCCTGCTCAGCAGGGACCCTGCTTCCTCCTCTCTCTCTGTCTCTGCCTGCCTCTCTGCCTATTTGTGATCTCTGTCTGCCAAGTAAATAAATAAAATCTTTAAAAAAATAAAATAAAATAAAATAAAATAAAATAGTAAACTTGAAAATAAAATAAAATACTAAACTCGAGGATAGCTAAAGGTGGCTGGCCTCTTTCCATGGGTCGTGTTCCCACCGGCCACCCACCCCAGTCCCCCAAAATTAGACTCTTTCAGATAGGATGCCTCTGTGCTAGCCTTGTTGCCCCTAGAAGTGGAGTTGGAGTGGGCTTTGGGGTGCAGACAGTTGATATGGGAGGTGACCCCAGGGAGCAGGAATAAGAGATGAGGGCAGGGCACAGAGTGAGACAGGGAAGGGAATTGGTGAATCCCAGGATGTTCTCATGCATTTGTCACCTCTGTGGGTGACTGGTAACCCTACAAGGACCTACATAAGAGCCTCATGAAATGCAACTCAAGGGGCGCCTGGGTGGCTCAGTGGGTTAGGGCCTCTGCCTTTGGCTCAGGTCGTGGTCCCGGGGTCCTGGGACCAAGCCCCGCATTGGGCTCTCTGCTCAGTGGGGAGCCTGCTTCCTCCTCCTCTCTCTCTCTGCCTGCCTCTCTGCCTGCTTGTGATCTCTTACCTGTCAAATAAATAAAATAAAATAAATCTTTAAAAAAAAAAAAAGAAATGCAACTCAAAACCGTCTGCCCAAGAGGGCCAAAGGGGGACATATCTGCTGGCTTCTGTCCTCCCTTCTTGAGGTCTGCCCACGGGAGGACCTCAGAGGTTCTCCGGCGTCCGAAGTCTGAGGTCCACAAGTGCAGGACCTCAGAGAAGTCTCGGAGGTTCTGGGCCAAGGCAGGGCGCCACCGGACCGCACCTGTACGGAGCGCATGGAGCCTGCAAGGAACGAGACGCCACGGCCAAGGCTGGAGGAGGCAGCCGGCTCAGAGGAACTTGGACCCAAGTGTCCAATACTCTCTTCACCTTGCCGCCTTCTCTGGGCCATCGACAGCATCCACAGCTTCCTGCAGAGCTTTTCAGGGCATAAAAGATCTTTCCGTCCAGCCTTGGAGGTCCACCCGGGAGGGGGTCCGCCGTAAGTACACAGCAGGGTTGGAGGGCTTCGCTCTGCTTTGTCCGGCTCAAGGACAGGCCTGACTTCCCTCTGTCAGAGCTTCCTTTGCCGGGGTGGGGGGGTGGGGAGGGGTTGGGGGGCTGGGGGTGGTGTTAGGTCCGGAAGGAGGCAGAGCCCATTCTGCCTGGAACTGCCCCTGGAGCCCTCCCCAGAGCACCTGGCAGCTTCGAGCCCCGCCCGGCCTCTCGGCATGCACTCATTTCCTGCCCAGCCAGTCACTTCATTTCTCAAGAACCTGGTTGACATCTCAGTTCTTTCTCTCTCTGCTCTACATCTCAGCTCTTTCCCTGGGCCGCTCCCCCTACCATGCACCCCAGGGCCTTTCTGCCCACGCACCAGCCCCAGACATTGGCACTGGCTGCCCGGGACCCCCTGTGGCTTGGCCCTCTCCAAGCCCGTTTGGGGCCCAGCCCAAATCAGCAATCACAAGTACCCGCGTTTCCTTCTCCCTCACACAAGGTAACTATTGTCCACCTCGGAAGGGAGGACCATCGTGTTCATGGGGCCGCGGAGAAAGGGTGTTTACCCATGGTCATTGGCTCCACCTGCGTGCTGTGTCCAGCCATGAAAGGTCCCTCAAGGCCCTACACATACCTCTCAGACAACCACATGGCAGGTGCAGAACTCAGGCCTGCTGGCTCCTCGGGGGCACACAGGTGGCCCACCACTTGCAGAAATGAGGCCAGAGTGGGTCCAGGCCCCTCTTAGCTGTGGGTCCCCTGGGCCGCTGGCTTCCATTCCCCCTTCCCCTTCCTTGTCCTCACGGCTAATTTCCACTGTGGGTATTACGATTCCCATTTGACAGATAAGGACTACTGAGGCTTGGAGAGGTTCTTTAGCTTATATAAGGAGAGTGGAAAAGAAGGGAGGCTGAGGGCAGGAGAGGAAGGAGGGGGAGAAGGAAGGAAAAAGGGAGGGAGATATCTATGAGTACCACCTCTGCAGAGAATCCTAGGATGGCACAGATGGCAGAGCCGGACCCCTCTTGGGAGCGGGGGCAGTGACTTCTCTCAAGGGCACATGGAGAGTCCCCCCCACTGAGCTGGGGATTGGGGATTTGGGCCCTGAGGCAGGCTGGGGCCACCAAGAGGGGTGAGAGGGCTGGGGCAGAGCATGACCTTGAGAAACACCCCCTGCAGGAAAGAAGGAAGGTGTAGGCCTGGACTTAACCCGCCAGAGGCGGGGAGAAGTGCAAGATACACAGGACACAGGGATGCCGCAGCCTGCCCCTGGGGTTTGCCACAGCACATGAGCGCCCTGGTTGGGTTCCTGGGAGGGGGAAGGGATGCTGGATAATCCAGGAGGCAGGAACTGTTTCCAGATGTTTTCAACAGTATCCGGAGGCCCAGAACCCCCCAGGAGAGACCACAGGGACTTCATCTCCAGAGGCCGAAGGGTACCTCAAGCAGCCTACATGGGCCTGCAGGACCACCAGAGCTCAGGAGACAGGTCAGGCCCTTCATTTCTTGGGAAACCCTGCATCTGAGATCCTGCGGCTCCGAAGGGACCTCTGGGGTTTTGTCTGTCACCCTTGTCAAACACTCCCACGGCCCCGAGGATATGGATCAGAAGCGGGGTGCCCCCTCCCGCTGTGCACCTCCCAGGATAGTTCATTAGAACAGCAAGGGGTCCAACTGAGGCCCTCACTGCCCGACATCCCTCTCCCTTCAAGCAGCCCAGGCCACTGAACACAGAACCAGCAGACTCGGAGACGGCTACTGTCTTCTGTGATGGGGGTCAAGTCAGCGCTATCTTCTCTAGTAACCAAGACTCGTAGGCTTCTCTGTCCCCCAGCTGCCAGGCAGAGCATGGGCCATTCTGGAGCAGGACACAGCGTGCCCAGCTCCCATGGTGCTCCTCCTGGCTGGGCTTGGCTGCCCTCAGGATCACTGGGTCCCCTGCCGTCTCTGGGCAACAGCTGGAACAAGACATTTTACCAGCGTCCTCTCTAGCCAGCTAACCTTGGCAAAGGGTGCACGGGCAGGGGGGTGGGACTGCCAGTCATTCTAGACATTTTGGGGGCCTCTCTCCCCTACCCTCTGCCCAGGCCATAGAGGCTGGGCTGGAGCTGAAGCCGAGCAGAGAGAGGCCAGTGAGTGTGAAGGGAGTTCTCTGATGGCAGGTGATGATAGGGAGGGAAGCTGAGAAGAGGCTGAGCATGGTCTCCCTGGACGTTCACAACTCTCGAATCAGTGAAGTCCTTCCAGCTTGTGTCTACAAAGTCTGAGACGTGGGTTTTTCCGCACTCACTAGGGAACCACTTCAAGCTAAGTTCTAAAAAATCGTCCCATGTTGGAATCAGAAGGGCCTCTGAGATACAGTGCTCTAAGGGTTTTATGGCTGCAAAGGAACCATTCCCAAACATAGTGGCCTGAAGCAACAGTGGTTTGTGAATTTCTCATAATACTGGGGGTCATCCTGACTGTTCTGGAAGTCTCAGCTGGGGTTCGGCCACCATATCAGCTGCATTCAGCTGGAGGGCCAAGTGGCCTCACCCCTGGCCAGCTGGGCCTCCATTCTCCTCCCGCAGAATCCCCTGGACTTCCCTCGGCATGGCGGAGGCTAGAGTGGGGGAGGGGTAGGTGGGGGTGGGGGAGCTGCCAGGCTCTTTAAGGGCTAAGCCTGAAACTGGCACAGTGTCAGTCTGCTGCATTGTTCCCAACGAAGCAAGTCACAAGGCCAAGCCAGATTCAAGGGGACAGAAAGTAGACTCTGCCTCTCAATGGGAGAGAGTGGCAAAGAATTTCTGGCTGTCCTTAATCCACAAGAGAGGGGCCGGCTTCACTGTATGAGGAGAGTCAGGGACAGAGGTCGGGTCCTGATGGAGACTTGAGGACTTGGCGATGGGTGAGGCCACACCCCTGCCCTGGGCCTCTCTCCCATCAGCCTCCAGTTCTACCCCAGTCCTCTGCACACAGTGGCCCTGGAGGTCTGGTTTGCAGCAGGAAGAGCTAGGGTCGCAGCAGGGGCAGCAGGGGGATGTGGGGAGGGCTAGGGGTCCTCTCTGTGCCAACTGTTGAGGCATCCAAAGTTGGTGTGGGGGGTGAGCCCCGACTCCCTGCAGAGGCCCATCCTGCAGAAGCTCCAGCTGGGATCCGGCCCAGGCCGGCTGAACAGGGCAGGCTCTGCTCATCATTCTACAAGCAGAACTGAGGCCACCTGTCAGGGGAGGCCCATCCAGGGGACCCCAGGTCTCCTTCTCTTCTTCTTCCAGGTAACCCTTTGTGCAGGGGCTGGGTGTCTGCCACACTGAGCTGGACTCAATGAGCCCAGGCACTGGGCAGCCGGGTCGATCCCCCGAAGGCCACCCCTCCCACTCCTGCACTCCTTGCTCTCAACGAACTTATTTACTCGGCCATTTGACAAATATTTACTGAGCACCTGCTATGTGCCAGGCTCCGCGCTAGTTGCCGGGGATACGTCCGTGAGTAAAATAAACAAAAACCCCTGTCTTCTTGGAGTTCAGATTTGAGGAGGGGGAGTGTGTTTATAGATGACAAACAAATAAATGAGTATATGTCAGAGCATTGCTCTCATTTCCCGGGGCTGCCATAACAAGTCACCGCAAACTTGGTGGCTTAGGACAACAGAAATGTATCCCCTCCAGCTTCGGAGGCTAAATGTCTGCAATCAAGGTGTTGGCAGGGCTCTGCTCCCTCTAAAGGCTCCCAGAGGAGTGAATCATGCTTCTTCCAGTTTCCGGTGGCTTCTGGCAATTCTTGGAGTTCCTTGGCTTGCAGCCGCATCCCTCCTGTTGTTGGCTCCATCTTCACGTGGCTTTCTCGCCATGCCTTCCCGTGTCGATCTGCATCTCTGCTTCCTTTTATTTTTTAAACTTATTTTATTTAAATTCAATTAGTTAACATAAAGCGTATCACTAGTTGCAGAGGTAGTTCAGTGATTCATCTGTTGCATATAACACCCAGTGCTCATTCCATCCCGTGCCCTCCTTAATGCCCGTCCCCCAGCTATCCCCTCCCCCCATCTTCTCCCCTCGAGCAGCCCTCAGTTTGTTCCCTCTAGTTACAAGTCTCTTATGGTTTGCCTCTCTCTCTGATTTCGTCTTAGCTCTTTTTCTCTTCTTCCCCTATGATCCTCTGTTTTGTTTCCCCAATTCCACATATACCCTCCAGTTCCATCCACGTCATTGTAAATGGTAAGATTTCATCCTTTTTGATGGCTGAGTAATAGGCCTGTGTGTGTGTGTGTGTGTGTGTGTGCATGTGTACACCGCATCTGTGTCTCTGCTTCTTATAAGCACACTAGGTGTTGGATTTAGGGTTTGCCCCCTAAATCCAGGATGATCTCATCTCCAGAGCTTCAAACACCTCAGCAAAGATCCTGTTTCCAAATAAGGTCACACTCTGAAGTTCTGGGTGGACTTAATTTTGGAAGAGGGACACATTCAACCCACTACAGTCATATTTGCAGGTACCAGGGGTTTGGACATGGATATATCATTATTGGGAGGGCCTTTTTAACCCAGTACAAATACATTAGAAGAAATAATCTGGACATTATTGGAGAAAAATAAAGCATGGTAATATAGAAGGGGGGTGGGGTGCCAGGGCTGGAGTGGGGAGGATAGGCTGTAGTTCTAAATAGGATAATCAGGAAAAGCCTCGCTGTAGAAGTGATATTTGAAGATGTCAAGGAAGTGAGGGGATAAGCCATGTGGGTATCCTGGGGGGAAAGCATCCAGGCAGAGGGAGCAGGCAGTGTAAAGGGCCTGAGGCAGAAGTGTGTCCAGCACATCTGGGAAATAAGGAAGCCGAGTGAGTGAGGGGCAGAGTGGTAGCAGGGTGGGATCACATGGGGTCACACAGGTCACAATAAGGACTTTGGTCTTGACTTGGCACGAGACAAGAGTCTTGAGCTGAGGAGAGACAGGAATTGACTGTGTTGTCACAGCACCACTCCAGTTGCTAGGTTGGGTATAGATCCGAGGGGGCCGTGGGCTATAGTGGTAACTCAGCCACCCACTCCCCCACCCCAATGAGGGCAGCCCATGGGCAATGGGCCCTCAATGACTCTGGAGTGGCTTCCCGGGCCTCTGCCATGGAGAGGCGCCTCCAAGCCCCTGCCACTGGACCCCCTGCCTACCCACAGGGCTCGGGTTTCCCCTTGTCAGCTGTACCCACTAGAGCCTGGGAAAGTCAGCTTTCCAAAACGATTTCATCATTTTCCATTCGGAAAAGTTTGCCGCTCTGACCACTCCCTCCCTTGCTTCCAAGGCGGAGGATGAAGGACTGAGGCATTCTGGAGCTCAGGGGGCCATAGGCCGGAGCCGGCGGGGCTTCCAGACTGCTCCATGGCTACCTCAGACCCCAGCTGCCCAGGCCTCCACCTGGGGGACCCTCCCTGCCCCACATACCCGCTCCCTATGGTGTTCCCCAGGACTCCCCCAGTCACCATCCTCCTGCCCTGGATCCTACTAAGAGCAGGCTCTGTACCTGTTAAGGGGCAGAAGCACTGAAGAGAGTTGTGCAAGTAGGGCAGAAGGACTCAGTTTCCCTCTCTATCACTTCCTCATAAAGGCAGAGCCACTGTTGGAAACCAAGTACCTGCCTTCACTTCTAAGGTAAGTAAAAACTTCCTTTAGTATCTCTGGGCCACAAGGTTTTCCCCTCTGTCATGTCCCTCACACCCATTGCCATTGTGAGGCCTGTCGACACATAGAGTTTGTCAGTGATGCAGAGCCTGTCAGCATTTGCAGAACCTGCTGGGTTTGCAGAGCCTCTCTATGTTTGCAGAACCTGCTAGGTCACAGAACCTGTTGCTATTTGCTGAGATCATTTCTTTCATTCCTCCAGGCAGCCCTCACTCATTGGTGGCTGGTAAAATACCCCCCCCTCCCCTGCCCTGCCCCATAGCCCTCTCTAAGGTCTCCCCAAGTATCCACGGGTTATTTTCCCAAAGGCCCCAAGAGCCACACCTCCAGAAACCTCACAGCCAATCCTCACGCTCCCCAGTGGGACTATATAAACTAAAGTTTGGGGGACTGGATGGAGCTCTGTCTCCACATGACAGAAGAGCAACGCTCTCCCAAGCTTGGGTCCTGAAGAGAGCAGACAGTTTGAAGCCAAGCAGAACTGGGCCTCTGTCACTTCCTAGCTCTGGGGTTCCGGGCATCCTCTGAAGCTTCAGAGCCTCAGTTTCCTCAGCTGTGAAAATTGGGATGCATTATGGCATGGGGCTGCGTGAGGTTCACTTGAGGCAAGTGATGGGAAAGGACTAAGTCAAATGGCTGCCAGTGACAAGCACCTGTGTGGGCCAGGCATGGGGCTCAGCTCTTCCAGAAAAAGTCATCGAGGGCTAAAGAGGGCCCAGGCATTCCTGTTTTTAGGTCCTCATGGTGAAAATAAGCCTGCAGGGTCTGAGCAGGGAGTTAGTTCAACTCACCTGGTCCCTGGCTGAGGTGGAAATATTTCAGGAACTTGAGAAAAGTTGATGTGGGAGCCCTTGGCCATTAACTATTCTCCTCCCTCCCCAAACTCTCCGTGTTATTTTGATAGTGAACGGGAGCTGAAAGGATAAGTTTCCCCCTAATGACTGTGAGCTCCCTGATGTGAGGGCTGTGTCTCCCCCTCAGGCTGGGACTTTCTGGGCACTGCTGTTTCCCCCCTCAGACTGGGTTCCCTGAGGGCAGGGCTGTGTCTCCCCCTTCAGACTGTGGTTGCCTTTCCCTCTCAGCCCCAAGGATGCAGGGGTCTAAGCATCAGCATGTCCTGCTGTATTCCTGTACCACTGAGTAACCACCCAAGGGAACTGAACATGATGGACAGAGATACAGGGCAGGGTGGGGCCCTCCTGAGGAAGAAAGTGCTGGTGAAGGGTCCCTTCTCTGAGTACTTGGCTCAGGACCTCAGAAGGTTCAGCACAGAGTCAATGGGCTTAAGTGCCAGCCATATGCAAAGCCCAGCGGCAGGTGCTGTGGCAGAGACCAAAAGGACCTTTCTGCAGTGTCTGGGAGACGAGTCTGGGCTCTGCGGGTGCTGAGTGCTGGGGTGGGCGCACACAGAGGTCTGCGTGAGAAAATAGGAGTGGTCTCCCCAGTCGGATAGCCTCCGCACAGGAGGCCCTGATGAGACTAATCCCTGGGATCAGCTTTGGCCCTGAGAGGATCCCTGAAGGCCCCTCCTCCGTCCCGCCCACCCCATCCCACCCCCACTTATCTGGCAGCCTTGGTCCTTGTTTTTCTGGAGCTCGTCCTCCCCATTCCCCTCAACCCTACTCAAGGCTGAGCCATCTCTCGTCCTGGTTCCACACAGCACAGTCCTGGCTGGGGTTGGGGAAGCAAGGGAAGGAGCTTCAAGAGCTCACAGAGGGCCCTTTGGGATACACCTCTGCTCCTGAGCCCCCCACGTCCCTCACCTTGAAGCCCATCACAGTCTGGGAATGTCTCACAGGAGGGATACATGGGGTGTTCTAGAGAAGGAAGGAGGAGCCCTGCAGGAAGCCCTCGCTTCCATCCTCTGCCTCCACACCAGGCGGTCATTCCATAACCAGCCAGGCAGAAGTTCCAACCAGGCTTTCCCACTTCTGCTCTTCTCTAGCAAAGTGAAACCAA
This sequence comes from Mellivora capensis, assembly GCA_004024625.1. NCBI lineage: Eukaryota > Metazoa > Chordata > Mammalia > Carnivora > Mustelidae > Mellivora > Mellivora capensis. The sequence continues at coordinate 51,215 of PISX010000097.1, read as the reverse complement.
CCCATTTCTATTCTCAGCCCAGCACTGGGTTCCTGAGCAATGAGGATCTGGGGTCCTCAGAGGGATTCCACTCTCACAGCACCCACACTCAGCATGTGTGGGCAGCGGGGTGCACATAAAGGTAGCGATGGTGAGGGAAGGTCAAGTTGACCCAGCCTCAGAGAGCCCCAGTCTAAAAGGGGAGACACAACCCTGCCCTCAGGGAGCCCCAGTCTGAGGGAGGACACAGCCCTACCTCAGGGAGTCCCAGTCTGTGGGGAGACACAACCCTGCCCTCAAGGAGCCCCAGTCTGAGGGGAGACAAAACCCTGCCTCAGGGAGCTCCCAATTTTTTTTTTTTTTTTAAGTAGGCTCCATGCCCAGCATGGAGCCCAATGCAGAGCTTGAACTCATGACCCTGAGATCAAGACCTGAGCTGAAATCAAGGGTCAGATGCTTGGGCACCTGGGTGGCTCAGTCATTAAGCGTCTGCCTTCAGCTCAGGTCATGATCCCAGGGTGGGTGGATAGAGCTCCGCGTCAGGCTCCCTGCTCAACGCGAGGCCTGCTTCTCCCTCTCCCACTCCCCCTGCTTGTGTTCCCTCTCTCACTGTGTCCCTCTCTGTCAAATAAATAAATTAAATTAAAAAAAAAAAAAAGAGTCAGCCACTTAACTGACTGAGCCACCCAGGTGCCCCAGGGAGCTTCCAATCTGATGGAAGACGAAACTGTCTCTTCTGGAATAGCCTGTTCCAATGGGGGAAACAGAGCCCCTGCCCTCTGACAGTCCCCAGTCCGAAAAGGAAACCCAGCCACCGACCCTTCAGGGCTGGTCTGACTTGGCCTTGAACACCTCAATCCCCAGTCAGAGAGCAAAGACCAAGAGGTCGCCATCTCCCGTCTTGTGTCCAGGTCCTTCCCACCTAGCCCAAGGATTAAGGATAGGACAGACACAGAACTGGAAGAAAACAGAGACCCCTATCCTAACTGGCCACTGGCCGGCAAGCTCCTTCCCCAGGCTATCCTAAAATCCTGCTAAAAAACATTCCTCTCCAGGCAGGAGTGGACCCCAGGAGTGACCTCACCTTGTCCCATCAACCCCTTCTCTCACCCCAGACACTGATTATGGTGAAAGGCGGGCCCATGGGGTGAGGGAGTAGGAGAGGCCCGATAAGCTGACCTTCCTCTAGCTCCTGTTTTGGCTGAAGCAGACCAGTGGGCTGGTTGGTCTGTGGGCCCAGGGTGGACAGGAGAGACTGTAGGGGAGGGGCTCCTAGGTCCAAGGCCCTACTGGGTGGGGACAGCCCACACTCTGGCAGAGCGCCAGGGCATACATCCCCTGCTGAGGTCCCCTACCATCAGGACATGGCTCTACTCGGGCCGTCGGGATGGCCACCCACTTCACTCCATGGTCCCCACCTCAAGCAACAAGGGTCTCCCCTGGGCCTCCCCTGCAGCTTCACCATTCACCAGAGGTCACTGGTACTCTCCTGTCTAGCAGCCTGTCCCCTCAAGGGCTAAGAGAGAAGGAAAGGATTTTCTCCCCAAGGGAAACTGGGGACAGAGGCTGGCGAAGACTTGTCCCAAACCCTGTCCATTCACTCCTCAGCAGCAGAGCGGTGGGGCAGTAAGGAGAATCCAGGGAAGACCACGTTCAGTCTGGGGGAGTTGAACGTAATCCGTGTGTTAGATGACAGCAAAGAATTGTTTTGTTCCGTTTGGGAATGGCTGCTGCTTTATACGGAAAAGTGGGTTTCTTTTTCCAGAGATGAGATCTGAAGTGATGAGGAGTGATATGCCATAATGTCTAGAATTTACTTTGAAATGCTTGAGCACAAAAAAAGAAGCAAATCTGGCAAAATGTTCATTGTTCTATCTTTGTAATGGAACTTTGCAAGTTTGTTGTTTTATTCTAGGTGTCTGAATGTTTAGTTTTTCATAATAAAATGTAAAAAAAAAAAGGGGGGGGGAAAGAAACACCAAATGTTGTACTCATGTAAGTTTGAAAACCAACTCTACCACTTCCTTGCTGTGTGACCTTAGGCAAGTCACTTAACTTCTCTGGGCCTTATTCCCTCAGTTAAGTGGTACAACTACACACCCTCTCAGTAGGGTGTTGTGAGGATGAAACATAGTAGCTAATGGGGAATGCCTAGCTCCATGCCTTGGACATAGTAAGTGCACATTTAAAAATGGTTGTTTGTGGGGCACCTGGCTGGCTCAGTCGTTGAAACATCTGACTCTTGGTTTCAGCTCAGGTCATGATCTCAGGGTGGTGGGATCAAGCCCCATGTTGGGCTCGCACTCAGTGAGGAGTCTGCTTGGGAGTCTCCCTCTCCCTTTCCTTCTGCCTTTCCTGCCCTCTAAAATAAATAAAAAATGGTTGTTTGTGAAATGAATGGAGAGAAGGCTGTGCGTGGGAGGAGTGTCTTCTCAACGCCTGAGCCCCCGTTATCTCAGCCTTCAATAAGCAGCCACTAATGGTCTCACCTAGGTCAACAGCCGCCCCCACCCCCATACTCCATGCCAGTGTTGGAAGCTGGGGAGGAAAGAAGGCTGGTGGGTAGCAGGGCCCCTCTTCGCAGGACCTGGGGACACTGGTTCCTCACAAGAAACCCTGATTAGCGGGCACCCTCCTCATTTGGTGCCCAGCCCGGCTCTGGTCATGTCTCATTATCCAGCTCCGAAGACAGTCGGGGCTGGGGATTGAGCCCCATCCCAAGGACAAGGGCAGTGGGGTGTGCAGGCGGTAACGGGAGAAGGCCAACACTTTCCTATTCTGGGAGGTAGGAAGCAGCAGGTGGCTGGCTGGTGTGGGACATGTGAAGGCTCCTGCCAGGGGCCATGTGGCCAGCAGCAGGGCATGGCACAGCACGGCCTAGGCCCTTCCTGAGCCTACCAGCCAGATGCACTTGCGACCACGGTGGGGAAGGAGCTCTGGTTTCTCTACCATAAGAGCATCCTCCCTAAAGGAGCCCATAAGAACAAAAGGTCCACCTGGAACCCACCGCCCCCCCTAAATCCTGCAGAGGCACCGGCTCCAGGACCCAAATGTCCTGAGGAGCTCCCTGTCTGCGTGGAGAAATACCACATTCGTACTCCAGGAGCTCCTAAGATGAGAGACAGCGCCTTTGCCCTGAGGAGGACCCCAGTCTAAGGAGGGAGACACAGCCCCTGCCTAAGAAAGCAGGAGTCCGAGAGGGGTGGCCCATCTGCGGGAAAAGGCTGGCCATAGTGGGGGTGCTGGGGGGAGGGCCTCCGTTCACCTGGCGGCGGCCCAGTGTGGCGGATTCCTTCGGGAGCCGGGTTATTTTGGGGTGGACAGAGGAGCAGGCAACTTCCCAGATGAAAATAGCCTTCCCGGGGTGTCATTCCGGAGATGTGCGTATGTCCCAGATGAATGCTTGTCACACGGCTGTGCTCCTCTGGCTCCTCCCAGGCAGAGCCAGACTGGCTCCGTCCAAGAGGAGCCTTGTTTCCTAATCAGGGCAGTGTGGGAACATGGCTCTGGCCTCCAGGGGGGCCACCCAAAGCTGCCCGCTACTTGCCCAACTCCTTCCTCAAGGGGCCGCCAGCCGCCTCCTTGAGGAAGCCTTCCCGCACCAGCAGTGGGAAGCCCTCTGCCTCCCCAGTGGGGGGCCCAGTTTTCCATTTCCAGCAGTCTGGGGCTCCCCTTCCAACGGGGGCTTCCTGACAGCAGAGCTATGTTCTGCCCTCAGACTGGGGACTCCTGGAGGGCAGGGCTGGTTCTACTCACCACCTTGTTTCCAGTACAGAGGGAAGAAAGCTGACCCAGGACTTGAGAGCCCTGGGTTCTCATGGTGACTCTGGGGTCACTTGGCCCTCAAGGGCAATGGCCTGCCTGGCTTGCCTCCTAAGAGCAGAGATGCTCTGGTCACAGATCCAGGTTCCAGCTCCAGCCTGGGCACTTCCAGACCCCACCTCCTTACCCCACTGACCTTCCACAGGGTTCTAAGGAGAGTAGCAGCTCCCAGCCTGGGTGGGTGGGGGGCTTAAATGAGATAACATGCACAAGAGATTTGGCCCGGTGCCTGGCCAAGGGTAGTGGAAAGGTAAACCAAAGAAAGAGCCAGTGGGCCAGTTCTCAGGCCAGCTGTGGGTTGGGCAGAGATCTAGGCTCCATGACCCCAGAGTCCAGGGCAAAGGCTGGCCCTAGAAGGCCACAGGCCCCTGGTGAGCCCAGGGGATAGGCTAAGGCCCTGAGCTGCAGTTCCAGGAATAGGGCACAGTCTAAGCATTCTGGTTGGCACTTGCTCTCCCTTCCCCCTTTGCAACTCTCCCTCTGGGCCCCCACTTCCAGCTGACTTTGGTCCCTGTCCCATGGCCCCCTTGCCTTTCCTGCCCCCCCCCACCACCACGTGGAAGAATCCAGCTACCCTGCACATGTGACATTTGGCATGGCGTGACCCCTCAGAGCTGGGCAGGGGCTAGGGACAGACCCAGACAACATAAACACATCCCCGGAGTTTACATTGCGGGGACCAGGAGTACACACCAGTCGGCTGGCTGCTGCCCCTGTTTATTCCCTGAGGGTTCACGGCCAGGGCGCCACCGGAGGAGGAGGGCGGAGGCAGTCTTCGGGTGGCTGCAGCTGTCTGGGTGTGCATGTGCTGGGGACCCCAAGAAACCTGTAGGCCTCCGAGGCCACCCCCTCCTGCCTCATCCCAGCTGCCCTACCTGTCTCCCAGGATCATATGCTGGTACCGGCGGGAGCACGGACCCAGATGGCCACCCTGTGCCTGCACTTTGGGGCCCCTCGGCCCTTCTCCCCTTTGGCCCCTGCCCTGCTCCAGGACCCTAGCTCAGACCTTAAGGCACGTTCTCATGTCTGGTGGAGCTGAGCCTTGCTCGAGGCAATCATTGTTCATGCTCTCCCTTGAATTTTCCCTGGGGGAGGGAGTGGTTTACTTTTCTGAGCACGTCCTTTCACTCACCACCTTATCCACCTACTCTGGGAAGCAGGCTGGGCTGGCTGGGGCAATCCATTGTCCACACGGGAAAGTTGAGGCCCAAAGGGAACACCAGCCCCGGGTCCCACCCACGGCTACCTGTGGTATCTTTGTTCAAGATGAGAGCCTTGCAGCGGCCCCAAGCAGTGAGTCACTTTACAGGTGAAAAGACGGAGGCTTGGGGTGGCGAAATGAGGACTCACTCACAGCTGCCCAGGTGATGAAGTCAGGATTCAAATTCAGTGCTGCCTGCTTCCAAACGGCCTGCGCGCTCCTTCCCAGCCCACTGCCCAGCCTTCACCCTGAGAGTCCAGGCACCTCCTGAGAACAGGCAGAAGTCCACGCGGTTCTCGAAAGGGCTCGACCTTCTTTCCTCCTAAGATACTTATATTGGAACTCCGGAGTGTGTCCATTAACGAGTTCACCCTCACGCACAGTGCAAAGCCCTAAGTCCTGCACGGGGAGTCAGTAGGACTAGCAATAATAATAATAAAAATAATAACAGTCCTCCATGCTCCTTGGGCACTTGCTGTGGGCCTGCTTCTGCTCTAAGTGCTGGAGATACCATATCCCCGGCAACACACACAACTCTCTGAGCCTATTAGCAACTCTATTATGCACCCAACTTACAGTCCTCAAGACTGAGACACAAAGAGGAGAAGCAAGTTGTCCAAGGTAACAGCTAGAAAATGCCAGAGCCAGAGCCAGGTCTGGAATCCAGAGCCACCATGGTAAAAACAGGAGGTCTGGATGGAGGCGGATGTTACAGACCAGTGTAAACCGCATAGGTGTGAGTGTGCGCACACGCGCGTACACACACACAGCACCCAGCGAGGGGGTAGATGAAGCTGAACCCCCGGGTGCAGAAGGAATCGGAATGGGGCGGGGTAGCTGGAGGAAGGGCTCCTGGAAGTGGTGGGTTCTATGTCAGGGCATAAAAGACAGGAGAGATACAGACCATTCCCAGGGTGCCGGACCCCAGGCAGGACTCCTCTCCAAAGGCCACTCCCACGACCTGGAACGTGGTAGGGTTGAATAAGAGTCCTCAGAATGACCGAACAGTGCTAACATGGTGGTAGAAGTCCCGACAACAGTGTGGTGGAGCTGAGCAGAAGTTAGGGGCGGGAGGTGGCGGGGTGTGGCGGGGTGATGGTGGAGGGGCCGGCGATGAGGAAGTCGGGGATGGAGTGAGTGATAGAGGCGGGGACATAGATACCTTTCCTCTACCCTCCAAGACAGCCCTTTCCAGGGCACACCGGACATCACACGCTCCTAATCCTCACAGCTGCCTTCGGGGAGGCATTTTTAGCCTCATTTTATAAAGGATGACAATGAGCCATGGACAAGTCCCATTCTGCTCGCCCAAGGTCACAAGGCCAGGAAGCTGGCCTGGGCTCGCTGCCTTCGGAGCAGGGCACCAGGCCAGCGTCCAGATGCCATGGGTGGGTGGCCCGGAGGCCATTCTGCACTCCCAACACAGCGGGCTCAGCCCTCCTCTGTTTGGGGGAGCAGGGAGTTGCAGAACTAGGTGACAGGGGAAGCAGTCCTAATCCCAGCCCCGCCACGGACACGCCGTGACCTTTGCTGGGCAGCGCCCAAGGCAGATGTCAGCTGCCAAGTGACAGCGGGCCGGTGGGGGCAGAGCCAGTGGAGTCTGGCTGGAGCCCCACACACCAGGCGGATGAAGTCAGGGGTGGGAAATAATCTTGGAATCAGAGGAAGGCTCGCTTTGGGGTAACATTCCTGGAAAGCTCTGCTCTGATTGGCTTGAGGTTGGGGTTTCTGCCCAGGCCTTTCCAGTCAGGAGCAAGTTTATTAATAATCTCTGCCCTGACTCCTGGTCTCACCCTGGGGAGAAAGCAGGGCTTCCCGGGACTTCTGGCCCCTCACCCTGGGGCAGTGAGTCCCACTGTGGAAGGGGGGGGGGCAGGAGACAGAGACGGAGCCCTTAGATCTAGGCAAGGAGTGCAAACGCCCTACACCCCCTAGACTACATTCCCCACCCCCCTACAGCCCCAGGGATCACTTTGCTTTAGCCACGGGTGAGGGGAACAGGTGAGTCTGTTCTGTGAGTGCCCTCCTGAGCCCCAGGTGGCGCGTGGACGGCAGTGCGGGGACAACTGAGCATGAGGGGTGTGCTAAGGCCTCAGGAGCAGGCGGCCTCCCTCTGCAACTCATCAGCACCCAAGGCCTAAATTTACTGCCTCCACTCCCCCGCCCGCTGGCTCTGACCTCATTAGGCTCCTGTCCCTTTCCCAGGATGGGGAAGAGGAGGAATGACTCCTTAGTTCAAAGAGCAAGATCCCTTGTGGGAGGAGGGAAAGTCCTGAGGGTGGGGGAAGGGGAGACAGGGCACAGAGCTTAATATAGTCGCAGGGCAGGAGGAAGATCTCAGCTCCTATTACACCTGCCACCTCGCCCCCATCATATGACCCAGCTCCCTCTGGCGAGGCATGGGCAGGGTGAGAAGCGCTTTGGTCCTGGGAAGGGCTGGGGGCTGCTTCCCCACCCCATCCCCCACCCCCGCTCAGCTGGGTGGTCCTGACTTGAAGGGAGGGGAGGGAAGAGAAGGAGTCTCCAGCACTGATCCCAGCATGGATGCCAAAGGGACCGGTCCCTCTGATCCACATGGTCCCCCACCTCCTTCCTTCACCCCCAGATTCATGGTCCCAAATGATGGCCCACCTGTGGGCAGAGCCCCAAGCCAGATTAAGGGGCTCGAGAGTCAGGATGCAAAGTTTCTGTGAAAATAGGGTTCAAGACAAGCCCTTCCTGCGTAGAAGTCTGAGCCCTATCCCCCACTGCCCACACGAAGGGGGAGACACAGTCCTGCCCTGGGGGAATCCCAGTGTAACTAAACAGTCAGAAAATCTCCTCTGCTGGGCTTCCTGTGTGACCTTGGGCATTCACCTTGACATTTCAGAGCCCAAGTTTTCCTGTCCATGAAGGGGCAACTGCCACATCCCTCAGAGGTGCTCGGTGCGTGCCTGGCAGGTAGCAGAAGCTGAATAAAAGGTCATTATTCCTCTGCAGTGGAGGCTTTTAATGGAAAAAATCATCGCCTTTGGTCTTTAACGGGGGATTACATTAGCATCCGGGACACACACTATTTCCACCTGAAGACGGGTCATCTCTGGAAGGTCTGGCTGCCCTGACATGCCTCCACAGTCTCCCCTGGCAGCCCCAGGCTTGGCATTTATAGTCAACAAATAGCTGGAAAGTCAGCCACACAAGTGGCCCCAGGCCCGAGGACACAGGTGCACCATGGGACAAGGCATCCACCCTAGAAGACGCTCTCCTATGGCTGGCGTCTGGTCGTGGACTGCCTGGAAAACAGTTTTTCAAATTTACTTTATATCGAGGTGTAAAATTTGTGCAACAAATCGCACAAATCTTAAGGGTAGAGCTTGGCAAATTTGTACATATGTACATGCCTGTGTAGACCCGGCCCATATTAAGCTTGGTGAATTTGTGCATATGTACGTGCCTGTGTAGACCCAGCCCATATTAAGCTTGGTGAATTTGTACATATGTACGTGCCTGTGTAGACCCGGCCCATATTAAGCTTGGTGAATTTGTGCATATGTACGTGCCTGTGTAGACCCGGCCCATATTAAGCTTGGTGAATTTGTACATATGTACGTGCCTGCGTAGACCTGGCCCATATCAAGCACGCAGTATATCCAGCACCCCAGGAGGCTCCCTCAAGCCCCAACCAGTCAATCCCTTGCCCCAGAGGTAACCCCTATTCTAACTGGTGTCCCCACAGATTGGCTTTGCCTGTCCTTGAACCCCATACAAATGGACTCCGAGGGCATCCCCTCTGTGTCTGACCCAGTCTGTTCAGCCTGAGGCCTATGCACGTTCCTGTGAGTGTTCCTGCAGGTTTTTTTCTTCCTTTTTCATGGCCAAGTAGCCTTCTATCAAGTCCCCCACAGCTCACTTATCTATTCTTTTGATGGAGTTTTGGGTTATAGAGAGAGAAAAAAAGAGAGAAAGAGCACATCCATGTGCACAAACGGGGCGGGTGGGCAGAGGGACAGGGAGAGAATCTTCAGCCAACTCTGAGCTGAGCGCGGGTCTGATGCAGGGCTCGATCTCACGACCCTGAGATCACGACCTGAGCCAAAATCAAGAGTCTGACACTTAACCAACTGAGCCATCCAGGGTCCCTCCACTTCTGATGTAATATGATCACGGCAGCCATAGCATTCTTAGACACACTTTTGGTGGCATAAACGTGGTGACCCATTCTGGAGAGCACGATTTGGGGATGGATGCGTCATTAAGAACTCCAGGGAGGCACAGAGAGATTAACGGATAGACGCAAAGGGTATTCTGCTAAGTGAACTAAGTCAGGCAGAGAAAGACAAATACCATATGATTTCACTTATATGTGGAATCTAAAAAACAAAACAAAGGCGCAAACAAACCAAAACGGATGCATAAATACAGAGACCAAATCGGGGAGGAGGGTGGGCGGAAAAGGTGAAAGGGATTAAGAGGTACAAACTTCCAGTTATAAACTAAATAAGTCACGAGGATGAAAAGTACAACAGAGCGAATATAGCCAGTAGTCAATGATACTGCAGTAAAGTTGTATGGTTACAAATGGTGACTACCATCTTACATATCATCTTATCTTGGGGAGTACTGGCGAATTGAGTCACTATGCGGGACACACAAATACGACATTGTCACTCAACTGTACTTCAATGTTTAAAAATTTAAAAGTAGGGACGCCTGGGTGGCCCAGTTGGTTGGACGACTGCCTTCGGCTCAGGTCATGATCCCGGAGACCCGGGATCGAGTCCCGCATCAGGCTCCCGGCTCCACGGGGAGTCTGCTTCTCCCTCTGACCTTCTCCTCGCTCATGCTCTCTCACTGCCTCTCTCTCAAATAAATAAATAAAATCTTTAAAAAAAAATTTAAAAGTAAAAACGTATTGAGCGCCTATCCTAGACCATGAGCTTTTTTGGATCCACCGGCCACTCACAGGGGAAGGAGGACAGACACAGAGGCACACCCAAAAGGAACCCCACCAACCTCATCACTGAACCCAGAGCCAGTCATGTGTGTGAGTGTGTGTGTGTCTGATTATATTCATTTCCTAGGGCTGCCATAACAAACTGTCACAGACTTGGTGGCTTAAAACAACAGGAATTTAATCTCTCATAGTTGAGGAGGCCGGAGTCTGAAACCCAGGCGTTGGCTGGCTTCCTTTATTCTGGAAGCTCCGAGGGAGGGTCTTACATGGCTCTCCACTGGCTTCTGGTGGTGGCGGGCAATCCTTGGGGTTCCCTGGCTTTGAGCTGCCTCTCTACCATTTCTGCCTCCTCTGTCCCTGACCTTCTTCCCTGTATGTCTCCGTGTCTCTGTGTCTCCACTTTTCTCTCTCCCTAAAAGAAGGGTGGTCACTGGCTTTAGGGTTCTCCCCTAATCCACTGAGATATCATCTCAACCTGAATACATCTACCCAGACTCTTTTTCCAATGAAGGTCAAGTTCCCAGGTACTGGGGGTTAGGACTTCAACCTCTCTCTGGAGGGACACATTCTCCCAACAAGTGATTATGACTCAGCACGTTTGTATGTGAGTGTACATGAGTGTTTGTGTGGGTGTATACAGCAAGAGGGAGCACGGTGTGTGTGTGTGCACGTGCTTGCCAGGGCATGTCCACATTGGTGTCCCCGGCTGTGCTTCCGTGGCCGTGGGCATGTGGACGTGAGCAGGTGTGCCAGCGTGCCCCTGTGTGCAGGGCTTTAGGGACCCCACTGGCCCTGCTGCGGAGGGTGGTAAGGCCCCATGGCGCCCAGCAGCCCAGCTCCTTGCTGTGGCCGAGGACGTGCTTGGGGCTAGCGGGGGTGGGCAAGTGGGGCCTTGCCTCACAACTCCCGAGGGTAAGCTGAGCGAAGCAAGGACAAGGCTATTTGCTTAGCTGGGCCAGGTCTGGTAGGCTGAGGAAGCAGCTCTGGGTGGCAACGCCTATTCCTGGGTCCTTTTCCAGTAATGTTCCTAGAAAGCCCCTCCACCCAAGCTCCCAGCCCCTGCTCAGCATCTGCCTGGATGGGGAGGCTCTGACTGACTTACACCCTCTCCCGGCTGGAAGCCAGTCCTCACCTCCCGCCCTGCCAGGCAGGCAGGGGTGGGGCAGGTAGCCAGCCCCTCCCAGACCCCCCGCCCTCAGGCCCCACTACAACCCAGTCAGCCACCATGCCCAGCCTAAGGCCCCGCAGGGGGGCGGGGGAGAGAGAAAGAGGCGAGTGCATGTTCAGGTTAAGGCCCAGAATAAGGGCTGCTGATCTCCCAGGACAGTTCTTTTAGCCAAACCCCCACCCAGAGACACGACATTGGCAGCGTCTCCTCCAAAGTCTTGTTGGCTTAGGGCCCGCTCAGAGCCACCGATCTCATTTAACCCTCCCAACCAAGTTTAAATGGAGTTCTCCTCATCCCCATTTTACAGATGTTACTGCAGGAGTCCTGTCTAAAATTACACACATGTGTTTACGTCTGTGGGCATTTTTTTATTCTCCCTGGAAATCCACCCTACCTACTCCTCCTCGCTCAGACCACAGCTGCTCTCACGGCAGCCCACCTGCCCACCACACACGTCCCCTCCAAGTGTGGTCTTGTTCCCACCCTTCCCCAGGAAGACCTCCTGGCCCATGGGGTGGCCGGACAAATTAGGGGGTGGTGTATCCTTCTCCTCCCACCCTCCTGGACTTCTCTGCAGTGTCCTGGTTTTGGTTTTGGTGCGGCCGTGAGTTCACTGCCTCTCTGAGAATACTGGCGGGTCTGTGTGCGCACACCTGGAGGGTGGGGCTGTCTGGGCTCGCAGGTGTAGCTCCAGCTGGGTCTGCCCGTTGGAGACACAGGAGGGCAGAGGGCAGAGCTGCGGTGGGGTGCGCATTGCACAGGTTGAATCTGTGAGTGTGCCTGGGCACAGATGTGTCAGCCCCTGCGGGTGTTCATGTTTGGGTGTCTGTGGCGTGACTCCCCTCGACTCTCCCCTTACCATAGAACAGCCACCATCCTCCGTTTCCAGACTCCTGGCCCCCAGGTAAGAGCCTGGTAAAAGCAGCCTACATCTGGGGACAGAGACACCTGAGTGTGAGGCCCTGCCTGCTCTGGCCAAGGGAGCCCTTGAGCTGGCCCCACCCAGGCAGAGGGAGTGTCCTCATCCAATGGGATGGGGTGACAAGGAGGAGGAGGCAGCCCTGCAGCTTCTCCCGCCCCCAGGAATACAGGGAGCACCCGGCTCCCTACATGGGAGGCTCATTACCCCAGCACTCAGTGGTTTGGAGCAGGGGCAGGGGGGTCATGCCAGGACTTGGCACATACTACAAAGTGTGGGGGGCAACCCCAGCACTCCCGCCCGCTGCTGGCCAGGGGAGGGGCTGTGACGTTTGGTGGCCTCATGCTGCTGAGAGGAAGTAGCTAATTGCCGACCTGATGACTGGGCAGACTGAGGAATGGGGTGATGATGCCACTCACGAAAGCGGGCGCCCCAGCACAAGGAGGGGGCCCTGCAGGGACGGGGTGGGCCAGGCCAGCGCTCTGCAGAGTCTGAGGGGGTTGTGGCCAAAGGAGCAGGGGGTGGGGGGTTGTTGAGGCTGGGACCGTGGGAAAGGACTTCTCCCCAGCTTCCCTCAGCTTTAAGGGAAAAGAGTTGAGAGGCCCCGGGGGATGAAGGGATTTGGGAAGGGGCTACAGGGGGTGGACAGGGAGGAGATGGTGGCAGAGGCTTCTTTACTCCCCTCCCACCAACACTCCCCAACCTTCCCGAGTTTCCCACCCCTGCCCTTGGCCACTCTTTGGCCCCTGTGGCCCTAGGCTGGTGAGGAAGGAGGGAGTAGGTGGAGGGCTCTTTTCACCAGAAGACCCCCGCCGCCGGCACGGGGGCATAAACAGTATACCTGGCAGTACCCAGTCTGCTGAAGACCAGGGCATCCAGAAGGGGTGAGACGTCACGTGTCCTTGAGGACCGGAAGAGCAGGTGCTTTGGACAGAGAGAATGGAACAGGCAAAGGCTGGGCAGTTGGCTTTAGTGAGTCTAATGGAGGATGGGGGCTTAGCTGCCATGGTTATGGGGAGGAGGGGCAGGGCCCTTCTGTACTGAGAGCCACGCTGTCCCTTCCTGGCACAAACTGAGTAGCCAGACTTAGAGCTTCTCCCACAATGCTGGCCACAGCCTCTGGCCCCCCGCAGGCCTTTTGCCTCGACTGCCAGAGGAAGGACCAAGTCAGGAGCTACACAGGATTGGGGGCCCCACCCCCCAAATCCCCAGGTGCATCCACCAGAGAGAACCTGCCCGCCCTGAGCGCCAACAACCAGGACCCATCCATCTTTAGGTCAGTGCTCCGGGCCCTTAGCGCCCCCTGTGGGCAGGGAACTATACTAATGAGGGGAGGCCCTCCAAAGCTCCATTCTGAAGGGAGAAAGAGTATGGGGCTTCAAGAAACTTGGTCTGAGGGTAGAGACACGCGGCCACATAGAATCCTTCTGGAGCCCTCAATCTGTTGCAGACATGGATTAGACATTTCAGTGACTTCAGTACTGCTAGAAAAAATTACAAGATGTCCAGTTAAATTTGAATTTCAGATAAACAACGAATAATGTTTTAGTATAAGTATAGCCCATACAACATATGGGGCGTACTTATACTAAAAAAAGTATCCATTGCTTATTTGGAATTCAAATTTAACCGGACATCCTGTATTTTTACTTGTCAAAGCTGACAACTCTAGATGCGTCCAATCTAAGGGAAGAAGGAAGGGGAAGGACCCCCAGACACCAAAATGCAGGTAAACATCACAGCGTGCTCCAGCTCAGGAGAGTGGTGGTGGGGCCGGAGGGGAGTCCTGGGGCGCTGGCTCGCAGCAGTTTAAAATTCCTTCCAGGCCAGATCCCTAATCCCTTGGTGCACAATGGCCGCCTTCTCCCCCACCGCCTGTGCCCACGCCCTCCCCCGCGGGGCCGTGGCAGTGCCACCACGGGCCTCTTTAAGCCCCTTTGAAGCCGGCAGAGCCCCGCGCCGCGGGAGGCCCCGCCGCTATGCCAGCTATGCCAGCTATGTCCCTGCCGCCGCCGGCCACCACTGCTCCCCATTAATGCTGGCTAATCTGGCTAATAAATAAACTCCCCTCCCAGCCTCAGCCCCCCACTGGCTCCTCCCCGTCCCCCAAGAATTGATTTCAGGGCTCAGGTAAAACATGCGTCCCCATTCCTTTCTGCTGTCTTTCTCTGTCTCCTTTTTTTTTTTTCTTTCGCCCTCCTAGACCTATTGGCCAACTCTGACGGAATTTGGGGAGTCTCTGCCTCGCGCTTTGCATCTTCATCTCTTTCAGTCCACCTGCGCATTGGGAGCGGGCCACAGGGCTAGGCGCAGGGACACCACTCAACGCCCCGGGAAGATCCGCGGGACCGGAGAGCGCCCCCTGGAAGCCGGGGGAGGTGCGGGTCACGCCTCCTCCTGGCCACGCCCTCCCGTCCCCGCGGAAGTGGGGCGCCTGGCGAGCAGCCCCGGCACAGGTGACTCCGCGCCAGGGGAAAGCGATGGCGCCTCCCGTGGCAGGAGTCTTTTCTCCACGGCCTCTGCCGCCCCCTGCGTCCCCACCCAGGCTTCGGAGAGTCTGACTCAGAGCCGAGCTCGCATCGCTTCACCTCCTACCACGCACCCGGAGCGCGCGGAGAAATTACAGGATTGCAGGGGCACGACTAATGCGCTCTAATTACCCACCGCCGCTCTCCTCCGCGGCGCTCTGCTGCGCTGGGCCAACGCGCCCTAAATTAGGCCGCCCCTCCCCGGTCCCTGTCCCCAGTCCCCAGGAGCGCGCGTTGGCTTTGCCCGCCCGCCGACGCCTCCTGTCGCCTTCCTAGACTGCCCCAGAAGAGAGCCCAGAGACCCCACCTGTGATGGAGAGAGGGGAGGAGCAGGACTTGGAGATCCGAGCCTCAAGGTTCAGAAAGCGGCCCTGCCCCTCCCTCCCGTGAGCCGATAGCCCTAAGTTGTCTGTCCGTAAGGGACAGACCATAAGAGACAAGGGACTCAGAGTGGGGAGGAGGCAGGACCCATTTCGTTGACAAGGACACTGAGGCCCGTGGAAAGTAACTGCCCAGGGAAGGGCACCACGGCAAGAGTATCCCCATTTTGGACTTGAGGCACAGAAAATTGAAGGCTGTCGCTGGCAAGGCCACCCAGCCAGAACTCCCAGCTCGGCTTATTTCAGGGCTTGCGACCCACCACACAGGCTCCTTCCTCTGACAGGGAAGTTACCCTCCCACCAGGAAAGGTGATACCCCCATCAAAGACCTGGAACCCCCCCTGGGAGGCGGGAAGGCCCACCAGCTGTGGTCTATGGGTCAGAAGGAAGCTAGTGAGGAGGGGCTTAAAGGTCTTGCATCCCAGGAAGGGTGGGAGAGGCCCTGAGACCCAGAAGCCAGGCCCTGTGGCCAGGACGCAGAAGGAGCAACTTGGCTGTCAGCTTCTTTATCCAAACCAGGCTCCGTTTCCTCTATCAGGAATTCTTTCCTGATGTCCAGGGGGTTGCAGACGCGTGGCCTTGGGCCAGGTTTCCTCTTTAGTGAGGTTTTGTTTGGCCTGCAATGAGTATGTGTTTGTTTGTTTTAATTGAATATGAGAGCTGACAGCGTGAGCTGTCTGATTGCCCTCCCCATTGACAAAGGTCAGTGTGGTTAGACTAGTCCCCAAAGGCATTTGGGTTTGAGACCCCTGATTGAGACCAGTCCACTTGGCCTTGCCTTTAACCTTTCCTCGGGTGCCAGGATTTTTGTCTGCACTAATGCCACCCACTGGTAGTCTGCACGTTTCTTGGTAAGCCTGCCCAGGTGAGTGACCCTGGGAGCCCTTCTTTAGACTTCCCACGTGCGGTGGTTGGGGAGCTGCACATGCCTCTGGAAACCCATCTTGTACCCCATTTTTTTTCATCTTCAGTTTCAATCTGCGCCTTGGGTGTGCCTTCCTCAGCAGGGATGACAACTGCTTTTCTGCCATGAAACTAAAGTTTCCTTGAGGGCAGGATATTATTAGATCTCTCCCTTTAGGATCTTACTGAGGGCTAGGGGACTGGGGTGTGGAGGTAGTACCCTCCATCACAGGAAGCTCCTCTCGGGCAGGGCGGTCTCTCCCCCCTCAGACTAGGGCTTCCTGAGGGCAGGACTGTGTCTCCCTTCAGATTGGGGTTCTCTAAGGGCAGGGCTGTATTTCCTCCCTCAAACTGGGGCTCCCTGGGAGCAAGGCTCTGTCTCCCCCTCAGCCCAGAGCTCCTTGAAGGCATTGGGTTCTCTCCTGAGATGGGGCCTTTGCACCCCACCCCAGCCCTCTGGCTCTGGCAACACCCAGGCATTCCTCCCGGGACACCGTCTGTCATGCTTTGATGAATGAAACCTACTAAGAATAACTCAGTCCTTGTAGTTTCTAAAGGACAGAGGTGTGGAGTGAGGGAAGAGCTGGTGACTTTGGGGGTCTGGGGGCAGATGGACGCACTCATTCATCCAACAGCATTTTCCCAGGTGCCCATCTGGACCCTGAGGGGAGACAGGGTGAGTGCCACAGGGCCCCCTACTGTGCCCTTTCTGCTGTTGTCAGTAGGAGGGTGTCCACAGGACCCCCTGAGACTGAAATCCCCACCCCCTTCTTCACAGCTTTCCCACCCCAGAAGTCATCTCCTGAAAGCCACCCAGCCCCGTCCATGCCTGGCACAAGCTCCCTCTGCTTGGAACTCAGGTGTTTGGGGACAGGGGCTGCTTCCAGCAGGTCACGGGCTGTGGGGTGGGAAAGGACCAATGGAGCAGCCTTCCTCCTCCTATGGACACCTGTCAGAGTGACCATGGGAGAATGTAGAAGCAGTCTCAACCTGGTAGGAGGGCCTTTGGTGCTCTGAGTGGGGAAGCGATTGTGAGTGACCCAAAGGATAAATCCCTGTCCCTTGCTCCCTCTCCACACTTCCTCCCTCATCCTGCCCCTTCCCACTTCAAGACCTCAAGCCTCCAGTTAAGAATCAAACCACCTTTCCAGGGGCGCCTGGGAAGCTCAGTTGGTTAAGCATCTGCCTTTGGCTTAGGTCATGATTCCAGGGTCCTGGGATTAAGCCCCACCCCGGGCTCCCTGCTCAGCAGAGAGCCTGCTTCTCCCTCTCCCTCTGCCTGCCATTCTAGTACTTGGGCTCTTTCTCTATCTCTCTGTCAAATAAATAAATAAAATTAAAAAAAAAAAAAAAAGAATTGAGCCACCTTTCCAATGCAACTCTTCTTGCAGGCCCTTCACAGGGGGCCCATGGAGTGGGGAGGCTGTGACCTTAACCCACTTCTCTGGATGGGGCCCTCCTAGCACCCCACCCCCAACTGCCACCTCCTGAGAAGGATATTTCAGCCTGGTCTTGGCAAGAACGTCAGCCTATGAGCCAGGCAGCCTTGTATGGTACCAGCTCTGCCACTGATCCCACTGTGACCTTGAGAAGCCATGTGCTTCTCTGGGCCTCAGTTTCCCCATATGTAAAAGGACTTTTGCATGGTTTTTAAGGCCCCTCCCCCCCCCAAATAATGGATCCTTCTGTTTAAATAGTAACTTAAGTGGCATCTCCACTAGTAACAGAAAATGTTTGGGATTCTATGGTCAAAATAGGAGTGGGGGCCCAGAACCCCAGTCCATCACACACACACACACACACACACACACACACACAGATCAGCTCCAGGGCACTCCAGAGAGCATATCTCATAAACCTTTGAACCCTGAAATCCTTCCCTTGCAAGCATTCTGGGGTCCTCCCATGGCTGAGAGCTCTCGAACTGGGCTCTGAGCATGAAGCAGTGATTGTGGGCCTTCCAGGTGTAGGGAGCAGGGCCCTGCGGTAGCAGGGCAAGGAGCTCTAACAGATAGGGGGCGTTCTCTTAACACTGGGTAAGTCCAGTGAGGCTGGGCAGGGGCCTGGGTCCAAAGCAGGATCCATGCAAATGCTCACCACCCTCCTTACCCACCCCTGCCACACCCCAGCCAGAAGTTAGGGGGCTTCTCTGGTGCTGGGCCCCTCAGCTGGAGGGAGGGTGGGATGAGTGGAGACAGAGAGGGCCCTTCCCCAGTAGGATGGGCAGCACTACGGCAGGAGTCTCTGCAGCTATTTTCTGGAATCCCTCTCACTATATCTAGGACGAGGAGAATGTCAGGGGTGGGGGGCTGGTAAGGGCCCTGCAGTGGCTGAGCTAAAGGGGGCTGGGCACCAGAAAACCCAACTGGGATCTTGGACCCCACTGCAGGAACCCAGGGAACCCCCCAGCACCACTGAGGCTGCGAGTGCGAGAGTTTGGTGCCGACGGGGAAGGCAGGTGGGAGGGGGCCCATCAGGCACTGGTAAGAGGAAGGCCAGGGGCGCCTGGGTGGCTCAGTGGGTTAAGCCTCTGCCTTCAGCTCAGGTCATGATCCCAGGGTCCTGGGATCAGGCCCCCCATCGGGCACTCTGCTTAGCAGGGAGCCTGCTTCCTCCTCTCTCTCTGCCTGCCTCTCTGCCTACTTGTGATCTTTGTCTGTCAAAAAAATATCTGTCTATCCCAAATACCCACACACTGGCATTTGTCCCCTGGAGACTTCACTGTCTTGGCCTTGGAAACTCCTGGATCATTGTTCTGTGCCAGGCACAGCTCCGGGCACTGGGGCTTCGGGAGCAGAAAAATCAGCCGAAGTCTCTGCCCTCATGGTACTCACATTCTAGGGAGGGATGACTGCTGAGCAACAAGTCAGATGAGACGAACGTTCAGGACACCTGGGTGGCTCAGTTGGTTAAGCGTCTGCCTTCAGCTCAGTTCATGATGTTGGGGTCCTGGGATCGAGTCCCACATTGGGTTCCCCCTGCTCTGTGGGGAGCCTGCTTCTCCCTCTTCTGCCTGCTACTCCCCATCTTGTGCTCTGTGTGTGTGTGTGTTAAATAAATAAAATCTTAAATAAAAAAAGAAAGAAAGAAAAGACGAAAGTTCAGGTTGTGGTAAGACTATGGGAGGGGAGAGGGTTGGGGTGGCTGGGGCAGTTTCAGATGGCGTCATCGAAGACCATCTTCAGGGGGAGGTGACATTTGAGGGGAGACCTGAACTCTGAGAAGCCAGTCAGGCTTCAGAACCAAAAGGAGTCCAAAAATGTACAATATTTTTAAATAGAAAAGAACAGGAATCCACAAACATTGAAGGGCAGGGAAGTGAGGGATGTTTTGGGGCCTCTGCTGTGTGTCCTGCCCATTAGTAGGACAATCACGTGCGCCGTCTCCCACTGCCCGCTTCAGAACCCTGTGTGTCAAGCAGTATTATTTCCATTTTACAGATAAGAAATATGAAGTCCAGAGAGGTTACTGTTTCATTTGTCTAATAGGATGTATTGAGATTTAGCTTCTAACACCATAATAAATACCACAGGGGCCCTGCCCTCTCAGGGCCTCCAGTCTGTGAGAACACAGAGGTGGATCGGGGAGGGATTCCCAGAGGAGACCATGTCTCAGCAGAGTCTGAAAAGATGAGGAAGTGAGGAGAGGGGCCAGGGGGGCTGGCACCAGCGGCAGGGTGACCTGTGGACAGAAGTAAAGGACTGGTGTGGGAGGGTCCTGCCCGCTTGCCGGGTCAGCTCCCTGAGGGTCTAGGGTGGTGAGTGAGGAACCTGTAGGCGGACAGAAGGGCAGGAGGGCAGACGGGACCGCCTGGTAAGGCTATTAGGCAAGGCAGATCAGGTGAGACCACTTTCAGGGCTGTGATAACCTGGCTACCCCCGAAGGGACACAATTACTAATGGCAAAAGACGGCAGTGAGCCAAATAGCTCAGACACGGGCTGGGGGTGCCCACAAGTAAGATCTATTTGGGTGAGCATTCCGGGGAGGTGACTTGTCTCTTAGGGAACAATGAATATGCAGATCTGAGCTGTGCTAATGGAAGGACAGCAGCCATCTGGAAGAGAGGGGGGCAGCCCCCAGGCCCTGAGCTGGCCAGACCGGTCAGGAGCCGTGGGTCCGGACCTGGGGACCTCCCCCTGAAGGGGACACTGACAGAGTGATAGGGCGGGGAGGGATCTTTCACCCCATCATAGGAGGAACTACCACAAGGATGTTTAGCCCCCAAAACAAAAGACTCCGGCATCTGGGAGGTCCCCGCTCTAGCCACAGCCTTTGCCTACTGGCAACTTTCTTGTGCCTAGCTAAGCTACAGCTCCACTTCCTCAGGGAAGCCTTTTCTGACCTCTCTGGCAATTATGTCCCACGGTTATATGCTCTGTCTGCCACCCAGCCCTGGCCTCAGGGTAGCACTTACCAGAAGAGCTTTACCTATGTGAGTGTTCTGTTCGTGCAGTCTCCCTAAGAAACTGTAAGCAGCTTGAGGTCAAGGGCCCTATGTGCTATTGCTTACTATTGTTTTCCTGATACCTGGCCCATCATAGGAGCTCCGGAAACATCTACAGAGGGGGGCAAGAGGTGCTGTCCAAGGGCTGCCGTATGCAGGTTCTCAGGACCAGAGGGAGCAGGAGCACCAGCAGAAGGTCAGCCTAGGGAGTCAGATTTCAGATCATCAATACTAAGGTTTTAGAAGTCAGATGGTCACAATGTGGACCAGGCTGCCTCAGAAGATGGTGAGTTTCTCTGGATGAGTTTAAGCAGAACCAGGAGGAGCACTTGTCAGAGGTGCTATTATGTGAATGAATGAATGAATGAATGAGGATAATTACTACTGAGTATTCTTACATGAGTAGGAGGTTGCTGACAGCTGACCTGTGTCTCAGAATTGCATTGGAGTCGGACCCCAGGAGGACAAAGAGCCATGGACCCCGAGAACCCCGCCACACACACACAGAAAAGCACACTTCTAATCCACCCAGCAATGCCGGACATGTCGTGCTGGATAACATTTACATTAGGGCGAGGACGGAGGTGTCTTGGGAGCAGCTCCATCCTGATTCCCCTCTCACTCTTCCTGAAAAGATCACCCCCTTTGGGCTACTTTCCCTGGGGCTGACCCCTTTGGCATGAATCTGTCCTGAGGTCAATGATCCTGTGGAAGCCTTCTCCTTGGGGCTGGGGATGGGATTGAGAAGGAAGAACTTGGCACCTGGTGTCACCTCTGGCCTGCAAAGGGTGAGGTGGGTGGGGCTGGTGCCCTGGCTCTGAGCTCCCCCTAGCATGTTCCGAAGCCTGAGATGTAGGTCCAGCTCATGCTCATGATCCCTCCCCTCCCTCACCCCCCATCCCCGGCCGCTGCTCTGTGAGCTTCCCTCGGAGGAATTGTAGTGTTACCTGCCTCTATCCCAGCCCTGGCTCAGAGAAGGGATGGTGAGCAACACAGGGGCCAGGGCTGACAGAGCTGAGATAGAAAGTGGTGTTCTGCTCAGGGAGACAGAAATGGAGCACTTTCTAGCCAGACTGCGGTAGCATCTACACAGGGACTGGGAAGAACGCTCCCTGGGGCCCCCGAAGCTGGGACCAGGTTGGACTTGTCTTCTGTCCGTGCTCTGGGCCTGCCCTGTCTCCAGCAGCCCTGCTGTGGCCAGTGACCCGTCAGTGACTCACAGCCAGCTGTGGACACAGAGGGGAGAAAGTGGCCCCCAGCTGAGCTCATGCACTCGCAATTAGCCCTCTATGCTTCCTCACCAGGGAGAGCCTCCCGGTTTCTGCGCACGCAAGTCCCAGGCTCCCTTTCGCAACCACAACGTGCCTCTTGCTGCTTATTTTAGCCTGATGAAGCCTCTTGAAATGTCAGAGCTGGAACCAAGTTGGGATCATGCATGTCAATCCTTCCATTCAACCAGGAGGAAAACGGATATTCAGGAGAGTAAGGGATGTGTTTCAGGGCACATAGCTAATTCGCTGAAATTCCACGGCAGGCTTTGGGGACCCAAATCCAGGTGTCCTTAACTCAGAGGGGGCAGTCCACTTCAGCCAGTCCCTGACCACACTTCTGGAACCTCAGAGCCAGCATGCCCAGATTTGAACTCTGATTTGCCCTTTATTAGCAGTGCGACTACAGGCAAGTTAGCCTCTCCATAAGTCTGTCTCCTCATCTGTAAAATGAAGCTAACAATGGTACCCACCTCCCAGACTGGTGTGAGGAGCCAATGCGTTAACCTAGCTAAATTTCTGAGACCAGTGCCAGGCACCTGACATGAACTCATGTTAAAGCATGTTAGCTAGCATGCTTAGGTGCACAGTGGAGTCCCCAAACCTCGGTCCTTGGTGTGGAAAGTTCAAAGATTAGGTTTTATTGGTTTGCCTGAGGGCGAGCAGATTCCAGGAGGCCAGCCATATAACCAGGCTTGTGGCAAAACCATGTACGGTTTCCTGCTGAGGCCAGGTGTTGCTGCCAGAAGGAGCAGACGGGGCCCAGAGGCTGCTGGCCTCCCGCTCTGGCAGCCGCCTCCTGAGATCCCAAGATTGTAGACATCACAGCAAGGGCCAGTGGAGATTCTCAGGGCCGCTCAAGCTGGAAGAACATGGAGAAATGCCCTTTTGAAGGCAAGAATGAGCCTCTGCTCATCTGCAAAACAGGGGAAAGCGGAGCCTCTAATGTCCAGGATGGTTGCGGGCATGAGCTCAGGGGGCACTCTATCCAGCACTCGGCCGCCCTCCTCCTTCCTGCCCCTCACCTGCTTGAGGCCGGTCATCTCAACTCAGAGCAGCGTCTCCTGGACCTCGCTGAATAAATATTAACAAATTCTTCTCCTGCCACGTTCCTCCTTTGCTAGTCACCAAGGCTCTGGCACCTCACACTAGAGGAACTATGGACATGTACAAGATCCGGGTGGTCTCATTCCAGCCCCGGAAATGCTTGTGGGATGGATGACTCGGTGAATTAGTGAGTGGAGCAATTCCCAGAACCTCCCAAAAACTCACCCTGAGCTTTCAACATTGGGCAACATTCTGGTTGCCCCAGAGCCCCAGCCACAAACAACCTCTGAGGAATGGCTGCTCTTCAGTTGTCTCATTCCTCATCAGCGCTCATCTCTCCTGAACACAGCAATCTTTCTCAGCCCCCACCCTCCACCACCGGCAAGACTGGACAACCAGGTGTGTTTGCAGCCTCCTCCAGCAACAGTGCTGGAGGTCACACCCATCCTATTGCCCACAACCACTGCCCACAAGCCTGGTGATCAGTCTTGAGCCCTGTCTTGCTCTCCAAGTCACAGCGGTCCCCCATCCACCTCACCAGCCTCCTGGGATGGCCAGCATAAGAAAACTGACTTTTCAGCTTGCTCTTGCAACTCCTCTGATTGCTCATGGTGCTCTCCAAGTCCTAGCCCTTGCTCTGCTGGCCCCAGATGCTCCCTACCCATGGAGTCCTGCTGTGGGTGGCCCTTCCTCACCAGGAACATCACCTACTGTCTGGTGTCCTGTCCATCAGGGCAGACTGAAATTCCACAGGTTGGGAAGCCAGCCAGAACCAGCCGGGAGTTTGTGCCCCTTTGAAGACTGGGACACGGAACACTAGATCTGTCCTCAGATGCCAGATCATGGTTTGGTTCCAGCTTTTTCCCCATCACCTACCATTCAGGCCTCTGGTTGGTACAGAAAGCTGGAGGGCCACTAGTGGTCCCTACAGACCAACCAGAGGATTCCAAGAATATCCAAACTGGAAGAACCTGAGGCATCACCCAGTCTAGTGGAAATACTCCTAGAGCATTTGGAAATGTGTTAGTTAGTCTTTTTTAGTGTAACAATGATGAGAGGTGGTCTGGCAGTGGATGTCATGGGCCAGAGATGCTAAATATCCCACAATGCACAAGGCAGTTTGCACAATGAAGAATTACACTCCTCTGTCCATTGATAGATGAATGGATAAAAAATGTGTGAGATATGAATATAAATGGGCTAAATGTCCCACTCAGAAGACACAGGGTATCAGATTGGATAAAAAAGCAAGAACCATCAATATGCTGTCTGCAACAGGCTCATTTTAGACCCAAAGACACCTCCAGATGTAAAGTGAGGGGATAGAAAACCATTTATCATGTTAATGGACATCAAAAGAAAGCTGGGATGTCAATCCTCATGTCAGATAAATTATATTTTAAACCAAAGACTGTAATAAGAGATGAGGAAGGACACTATATCATAATTATAGGGCCTATACAACAAGAAGATCTAACAATTATAAATATTTATGCCCCTAATGTGGGAGCAGCCAATTATATAAGCCAATTAATAACAAAATCAAAGAAACGCTTCAATAATGCTACAATAATAGTGGGGAACTTAAACACCCTCTGCACTGCAATGGACAGATCATCTAAGCAGAAGACCAAAAAGGAAATATGGGCTTTGAATGACACACTAGACCAGATGGACTTCACAGATATACTCAGAACATTCCATCCCAAAGCAACAGAATACACATTCTTCTCGACTGCACAATGGAACATTCTCCAGAACAGATCACATCCTGGGTCACAAATCAGGTCTCAACAGTTACCAGAAGATTGGGACCATTCCCTGCATATTTTCAGACCACAATGCTTTGAAACTGGGACTCAATCACAAGAGGAAAACTGGAAAGAACTCAAATATATGGAGCTAAAAGTGCCCTACTGAAGAATGAATGGGTCAACCAGAAAATTAAAGAAAAATTTTAAAAATTCATGGAAAAAATGAAAATGAAAGCAAAACTCTTCAAAATCTTTGGGATGCAGCAAAGACTGTCCTAAGAGGGAAGTATATAGCACTATAAGCCTTTCTCAAGAAACAAGAAAGGTCTCAAATATACAACCTAGCCCTACACCTAAAGGTGCTGGAGAAAGAACAGCAGATAAAGCCTAAACCCAGCAGGAGAAGAGATCAGAAATCAATGAAATAGAAACCAAAGGAACAGTAGAACAGATCAATGAAACTAGGAGCTGGTTCTTTGAAAGAATTAATAAGATTGATAAACCCCTGGCCAGACTTCTCAAAAAGAAAAGAGAAAGTACTCAAATAAATAAAAATCAAGAATGAAAAAGGAGGGCACCTGGATGGCTCAGGGGGTTAAGCCTCTGTCTTCAGCTCAGGTCATGATCTCAGGGTCCTGGGATCGAGCCCCACATCGGGCTCTCTGCTCAGCAGGGACTCTGCTTCCCCCTCTCTCTCTGCCTGCCTCTCTGCCTACTTGTGATCTCTCTCTCTCTCTCTAATAAATAAATAAATCTTAAAAAAAAAAAAAGAATGAAAAAGGAGAGATCGCAACCAACACTGAAATAATACAAACAATTATAAGAATGTATTATGAGCAACTGTATGCCTACAAATTAGGCAATCTGGAAGGAATGGATGCATTCCAAGAGATGTATAAACTACCAAAACTGAAACAGGAAGCAATAGAAAACCAAAACAAGCCTACCAGCAAGGAAATTGAAGCAGTAGTCAAAAACCTCCGAAGAAACAAGAGCCCAGGGCCAGCTGGCTTCCCAGAGGAATTCTACCAAACATTTAAAGAAGGATTAATACCTATTCTTCTGAAGCTGTTTCAAAATAATCAAAATGGAAGGAAAACTTCCAAACTCTTTTTATGAGGCCAGCATTACCTTGATCCCAAAACCAGACAAAAACCCCACCACAAAGAATTACAAAATTTACAAAATATCACTGAGGAGCATGGATGCAAAAATTCTCACCAAATACTAGCCAATAGGATCCAACAGTACATTAAAAGGATTATTCACCATGACAAGTGGGATTTATTCCTGAACTGCAAGGTTGGTTCAACATCCGCAAATCAATCAATGTGATACATAAATAAAAGAAAGGACAAGAACTATATGATCCTCTCAAGAGATACAGGAAAAGCATTGACAAAGTATAGCATCCTTTCTTCATTAAAACTCTCCACAGTGTAGGGATGGAGGGTACATACTTCAATATCATAAAGGCATCTATGAAAAACCCACAGTGAATATCATTCTCAATGGGGAAAAACTGAGAACTTATCCCCTAAGGTCAGGAACACGGTAGGGCTGTCCACTATTACCACTGCTGTTCAACATAGTACTAAAAGTCCTAGCCTCAGCAATCAGAGAACAAAAAGAAACAAAAGGCACCTGAATTGGTAAAGAAGAACTTGAACTCTCACTCTTTGCAGATGACATGACATTCTATGTGGAAAATCCAAAAAACTCCACCCAATATTGTTAGAACTCATACCGGAATTCAGCAAAGTGGCAGGATATAAAATCAATGCACAGAAATCAGTTGCAGTTCTATATACCAACAGCAAGACAGAAGAAAGAGAAATTAAGGAGCCTATCCCATTTACAATTGCACCCCAAACCATAAGATACCTAGGAATAAACTTAACCAAAGAGGTAAAGGACCTGTACTCAGAAAATACAGAATACTCTTGAAAGAAATTGAGGAAGACACAAAGAAATGGAAAAATGTTCCATGTTCATGGGTTGGGAGACCAAATATTGTGAAAATGTCAATGCTACCTAGAGCAATCTATACATTCAATGCAATCTCTATCAAAATACCATCAACTTTTTTCACAGAACTGGAACAAACAATCCCAAAATTTGTATGGAACCAGAAAAGACCCCAAATGGACAGGGGATGTTGAAAGAGAAAATCAAAGCTGGTGGCATCACAATTCGAGACTTCAAATTCTATTACAAAGCTGTAATCATCAAGACTATATGGTACTAGCACAAAAACAGACACATAGATCAATGGAACAAAATAGAGAACCCAGAAATGGACCCTCAATTCCATGGTCAGCTAATCTTCTACAAAGCAGGAAAGAATGTCCAATGGAAAAGAGACAGTCTCTTCAACAAATGATGTTCGAAAAATTGGACATACACATGCAGAAGAATGAAACTGGACCACTTCCTTACCCCATACACAAAAATAGACTCAAAATGGATGAAAGACCTAAATGTGAGACAGGAACCCATCAAAATCCTAGAGAACACAGGCAGCAACCTCTTTGACCTTACCCCCAGCAACTTCTTCCTAGATACTCCAAAGGCAAGGGAAACAAAGGCAAAATGAGCTACTGGGACTTCATTAAGATCAAAAGCTTTTGCACAGCAAAGGAAACTATGAATAAAACCAAAAGACAACCAACAGAATGGGAGAAGATATTTGCAAATGGCATGTCAGATAAAGGGCTAGTATCCAAAATCTATAAAGAACTTATCAAACTCAACACCCAAAGAACAAATAATCCAATCAAGAAATGAGCAGAGGACATGAACAGACATTTTTGCAAAGAAGACATCCAGATGGCCAACAGACACATGAAAAAGTGCTCCACATCACTCGGCATCAGGGAAATACAAATCAAAACCACAGTGAGATACCACCTCACACCAGTCAGAATGGCTAAAATTAACAAGTCAGGAAACGACAGATGTTGGCCAAGAGGATACAGAGAAAGGGGAACCCTCCTACACTGTGGGTGGGGATGCAAATTGGTGCGGCCACTCTGGAAAACAGTATGGAGGCTCCTCAAAAAGTTGAAAATAGAGCTACCCTATGACCCAGTAATCACACTACTGGGTATTTACCCCAAAGATATAAATGTAGTGATCTGAAGGGGCACCTGCACCGCAATGTTTATAGCAGCAATGTTCACAATAGCCAAACTTTGGTAAGAGCCCAGATGTGCATCGACAGATGACTGGATAAAGAAGATGTATATCTATATAGGTATATCTATATCTATATCTATATCTATATCTATCTATCTATACACACACACACACACACACACACACACACACACAATGGAATATTATGCAGCCATAAAAAATGAAATCTTGCCATTTGCAACAACGTAGATGGAACTAGAGGGTATTACGCTAAGCAAAATAAGTCAATCAGAGAAAGACAATTATCATATCATCTCACTGATATGTGGAATTTAAGAAACAAAACAGAGGATTATAGGGGAAGATACCTAAATAAATAAATGAAACAAGACAAAACCAGAGTGGGAGACAAACTGAGAGATTCTTAATCATAGGAAACAAACTCAGGGTTGCTGGAGGGGTGGAGGGAGGGGTGGGAGGATAGGGTAAATGGGTGATGGTCATTGGGGAGGGTATGTGTAGTAATGAGCTCTGGTATCATATAAGACTGATGAATCACAGACCTTTACCCCTGAAGCAAATAATACATTATATGTTGATTAATTGAATTTAAATAAGAAAAATAAATCTCATACAAGAATAAAAAAAGATACATATATATAAAAAGAACACATGAGATATATATATATATAATGGAATATTATTCAGCCATAAAAAAGAATGAAATTTTGCCATCTGCCATGACATGGATGGAGCTAGCGAATGTAATACCAAAAGAAATAAGTCAGTCAGGAAAAGACAAATACCATACAATTTCACTCATCTGTGGAATTTAAGAAACAAAACAAGTGAGCAAAGAAAAAAAGAGAGAGAGAGATAAACCAAGAAACAGACTCTTGACTAGAGAGAACAAACTGATGGTTACCAGAGGGGAGGTGGGATGGGGGAAATAGATAATGGGGATGAAGGAGAGCACTTGTGATGAGCACCGTGTGTTGTATGGAAGTGTTGAACCACTACATTGTACACCTGAAAGTAATATAACTGTTTGCTCGCTCTATTGGAAATAAAATAAAATAAAGAATTGGACCCCATTCTTCCTTGGAGAAACACAGATTCTAGTTGGAAGTACTTACTGTGCAGTTGTAGTAATGAGCCAAACAGGGTAAGGGACTGACCCCAAATTACACAACACATTTGTCTTACAGGTAACCCAATGAGGAGGACCTAGGAATTTTGTTATTGAGGATTTCATGTTGTCTGTTCTCAAAATCCACCAGCAGTCACCAAGTTTGAGGCACTATGGGAAAATCACAAAGACTAATCTGAGACATCATGAAGGCTTCACAGTGGTATCATTTGAACTGAGCCTTGAAGGATGGCTCATGGACTTGTGACTCACCTAATAGGCAACGGTAGAGCATGAGGACTATTGCCCACAAGTGAAGGTGGCTGAGAAATGAGCACAAACTTTGGAAAGAAAGCAGAGGAGAATGGGGAGTGACTGGAAAAGTGAACTGGAGCTAGATCACAGTGGAATTTGCATGCCAACCTGAGTACTGGAATTTTCTGTTGTTGGCAGTGGAAAGCCACTGAAGATACTGGAGTAGAAAGTAGGCAAAGATGACCTCTGTGCTTAATAGGAAGGTTACTGAGGCTGCCTGTGGAGAAACAATGGGAGGGAAAATATGGGGGCAGAAAACCACTGTCAAAACAGTCCAAGTGAAAGATACACATGATGTCATGGATAAGGACAGGTCAAGAAGATGGGATGAAGGAATGGAGACCACCTTAAAGCCAAGCAACATTGCAGAGGTTGATAATGTCTTTATTAAAACAAGGGATATTATTTCAATGTGAGTTTCCCTAGAAGTAGACCCTAAGAAAACTATTTGAATATACTTTATTTGGAAGGTGATCTTAAGGAATAACAGGAGAGAAGAAGGGAATTCAGGCAGGAAAGGGAAGATGGAAAAAAAAAGATGGGGGGAATTATATCAAGTCAGTTATCCCTGTGGGCAATCAAAGGTCAATCTTGCTGGAGGTCTCTGGGAAGACATTGGAAAAATGTACATCTCTGAGTTTCCTTGAAGAGCAAAGGAGTAGGAGCTATTTCTCGTCTGGCTCACACCAGCCATTGTTTGAGGGTTGCTCCTGGAAGCACTTGCCCTGCCATTTTGGAAAGTCCTATATGCAGGAGCAGGCTCAGGTATAAAAGTTTCAGGTGCAGGATGCCTGGGTGGCTCAGTTGGTTGATCGTCTGCCTTTGGCTCGGGTCATGATTCCAGGGTCCTGGGATCAAGTCCCACATCAGGCTCCTTGCTCAGTGAAGAACCTTCTTCTCCCTCTGCCTTCTGCTTCCCCTGTTCATGCTCTTTCTCCCTCTCTCTCTCTCTCTGACAAATAAATAAATAAGTCTAAAATAAAATAAAAATAAAAAAATAAAAGTTTCAGTTGGTTACTGTTGGAAGCTACCAGGTAGCTGTGTAGAAAATAAATAAGTCTAAATATAAGTCTAAATATAAGTCTAAAAAAATAAGTCTAAAATAAAATAAAAATAAAAAAATAAAAGTTTCAGTTGGTTACTGTTGGAAGCTACCAGGTAGCTGTGTAGAAAAACAAAAACGATGAGTACCTGGAAGATGAGGCAAAGCTCTGATAGTATCTGCCACACACATTCTTTGCATATAAGACAAGTAATTTAGCCAAGATGGCTCCATGTCCGCAAACAACTGCACAAGTGAACCAGATATTTCTGAGAGTGGGCCCTAACAGCTGAAATGCCCAGCTTCTGTGACCCCAGGAAGGCAGAGAAGGAATCTGAAGTACAATAATATGGTTCTGTCAATTTTTTCTTTGTATGTTTTGATGCCAAGTTATTAGGTGCATGCAAATATAAAATTGTATCTTCCTAGTGAATTAAATTTTGTATCATTGTGAAGTATCTCTCTTTATATCTAGTAATGCTTTAAAACCTATTATTTAATATGACTCTAATAAAGTTTGTTTTGTTAGTGTTATATGTTATATTTTTCTCATCCTTTACCATTCTTTCTATAGTTCAGTTACCTCTACATAAACAGTGTATAGTTGAATTTTGGGTCTTATCCAAAAAAAGTCTGAAAATCTGAAAAATTTTGCATTTTAAATGGGAAATTTTAGTCATCTGACATATAATAATATAATTTTTATATTTGGGCTTAAATCTATCATCTTACTAAGTGCTTTCTATATGTCCTACCTAATCTATATTGCTTCTTCTCTCCTTTCTTTGCCTCCAGCTAGAATTATTTTATTCAACTATCCTCCTCTATTAGTTTAGAAGTTATTCACCCTTTTACACTTTTTAGAAGTTACTCAAAGATTACAGCATGCCTTCTTAACAAATCCTAATATTAAATGATTTTTTTTTTACTCTCTTCCCCCAAAATATAGGGAAGGACCTTAGGACCTTAACTCCCCTTAAACACTATTATATTATTATTTTTCTACACAGCCAATATTATTTTACATGTATCCACATGTTTACCATT
Organism: Mellivora capensis; assembly: GCA_004024625.1. Lineage (NCBI taxonomy): Eukaryota > Metazoa > Chordata > Mammalia > Carnivora > Mustelidae > Mellivora > Mellivora capensis. Next base: position 20,197 of record PISX010000097.1, on the reverse strand, counting down.
TTCAATGGTCTTCATTCCTTTCTGTATCTCTAACTTTTCATTTGGGATTATTTCCTTCTGCTTGAAAAATGTCCTATTAATGTGGGTCTGCTGGTGATTAATTCCCTCAGTTTTTATTAGTCTAAAAATGTATGTATTTCATCTTCCCTCTTGAATAATCCAGAGGGGTGCTGAATAATAAGTTGGCTGGTGTTTTCTTTCAGCCCTCTGAAGAATTTTATTGTCTTCTGGCTTCCCTTGTTTCCACTGAGAAACTGACTCTATATCTAATTGTTGCCCCCTTGAAGCTAATCCGTGTTTTTGTTTGTTTTCAAGTTCTTCTCCTTATCTTGGATTTTCAGCTTTTATTTCTGTTCTAATAGAAAACATGTGCTTTTTAGTCTTACTCTAATAGGTGTAGATTTCTTTTGACTTATTTTGATTTAGATGATTAAGGGAGGAGCCTAGGGCTTATTGAATATATGGATTGATGTCTTTCATCAGTTTTTTGAAAGATCTCAGCCATCATCCCCTTGTATACTGCTTCTGCTCCATTCTTTTAAACTTTCTACTTCCTGTGGTCTTTTAGACTGTCCTCTATATTTTCCATCCTTTTACCTTTCTGTGGTTCATTCTGGATATTTTCTTTTCTCATACGGCTTCTAATTAACTAATTCTTCATTCAGTTTTGTCTAACATGCTGCTAAACCTATCTTTGGAATTCTCAGTGTCAGGTGTTTTAATTTTTAATCTAGAGTTTCCATTTAGGAAAAACACAGTTTCAATTCTCAGCCAAAATTCTGAATCCTGTCTTTTATTTCCTTAGTCATGCTAAGTACTGTATTTTTAAAAAAATTTAAATCTGCATGCATAACTTCAACATCTAGAGAGGAGGTTATATATGTATTTTTATATACTTGCTAATGTGTCCTGTCTCGTTATGTGTCTGATTTTTCTATTTTAGTTCTGTTTTTATGGTTTTTTTGTTCTGTTTTGTTTTGTTTTGCCTTGTTTAACCAGTATACCCTGGACACTGTAGGTACAAAATCATTTGTAGAAATGATCTAATACCAGGATGGTATCTTCTTCCGGAGAGGATTTACAGTAGCCTGAAGGCACTGGCAACACTGGATCACCTTAATCCAATTTCAGGAATTGAGATGAGTCAAAGCAGAGCTTCAGCCCCTGGGAGAACCTGTCTACTTCTGGTTCATCCTAAGTCCTCAAGTGCAGTCCTTTGGGGTCCCAGCCCAAAGCAAGAGAGTTCAGCAAATACTCTTCTTGATAAGCCTTATCTCTTTCCCCGGGACACCCTCAAGAGTCCCGATCATTCTTTCTACCTCAGTCCCCTCCAAATCCTAGCCCAACAATTCCCCACCACCTTATTTATATTATCAGCCTCAGATGCTTCCGTTTGTTGTTGTGTTGTTTTCATTTTGTTTTTTAATATACAGCATTTCTAGTCGCCCTCAGCGGGAATCTGTAGTACCCGATCTGCTGTTTCTGAAAGCAGGCACAATGATGTGTTTCTACGACATTTGCAACAGTGTTAAGAAGGTGTTTGTTTTGGTTTAAGCCAACAGCTTATTCAAACAGACTAACATGTTATGGACTATCATAACAGAGTTTATTTTTTCTGAATTAAAAAAAAAAAAAGATCCAAGATTTATACAGTTGATTGGCTTGAAGACCAAAGAGGGTTAATCAAGAAGAAACAAAGTTAAATGATGAGCTGGTTTCAGGTTTTGGAAATAAAATGAGATTCGGTGTTCATGTGTAGAGAGCCACGACAAGGGAAACGCCTGGACTGGTGGATGGGTATAAATTTATACAAAGGGATAAAGAGTCAAAAGCTTGATCTGGGGTGATAGACTGGGAAGAGAGCAGAAAGACTGGTAAGAGCAGAATGAGTTCAGCACTGAATGGCCTTCCTCTAACGTGCTCACGAGATCCCAGTAGAAAAGGCCAGTCCGTGGCCGGACGTGGGATTCTAGCTGGATGACCTGAGTGACCGGAAAAATGGACTTGGGAGCTGCTTGTGCTCAACTGGGCTTGGAACAAGGGGGGCTAACTGAGCCCAGGGAGTGTATAGAGAGGGGCATCTGCCAGACCAGGATGTAGGGCAGAGGGAGGCAGAATGAATTCCAGGAGGTGGGGAGGTACACCCTGTGGGTCCTGAAGGCCCTGACAAGAGGCTCTCTTGAAGCCTGGGGGTTGTAGGGCTCATTTTCCCTGAAAGATTGAGGCTGAGATGTGAGGGAGGCTCTGCTGACTGTGAGAGCAGTTTCCATCGTAGAGTGTGGGGAACCCAGAGGCTACTGGGAAGGGGTTAGGGAGTGAGTGGGAGGCCAGGAAGCAGAGGCAGTATGTATAAACTTCTTTTTTAGAATGTGTGTCACTCTGAAGGAAGAATTGTGATGGTGATTAAGGGAGGAGCCAGTGGTAACTAGTGGAGGAAATCTGTGGGCAGAAAGGAAAGAGCCAGGGCAGATGGACACCAAAGAATCCCCGGAGAAGGGGGGGCACACCCCCCAGCAAACCCTGAACTCCACCAATAGTTCTCATTATTCCCATTTTCCAGATGAGGAAAGTGAGACGCAGAGAAGCTTGACTTGCCCACATGCCTGCTAGAGAGAGACAGGCCTGGGGTGGGCCCAGTGTGCCGGGTTAAGAAGCCCACCCCTCAGCCCACCTCTCCCCACCCCATCATGATTTCAGGGCATCCATGACCATGACCACCCCCATCACCACCACTCTGCCACCGTCATCACACCCACCACGGCCTCCACCACCATGACCACCACCGTCACTGTCCATCCCACCACAATAATTATGCTCACCCATACAAGATTTCCTGGGCCGGACACATGCAGTTTCGGTCTTTGGGGTCTCCTATTCTGAGAACATGCAAGCAATAAAATAAACTAGACAAGACAGTCAGCCAAAGCCTTTTGATCATATGGCCGCTCAGGGCTATGCCAGTCCTATAATCAGATAGCCTGCATTCCTGGCTTCTTCCTGGAGGAGAGGGCATGTCAGAAACTGGTTTTCCACTTGTTCATCTTTTCCTAGGGCAAGGCCTGTGGGCCTCGTCCATCACCCATTCTCACCCTACCCCAAATCCTCCATTCATTGTCTCTGAGCTGGGAAGATTAAACAGATTTTTCTGAGGAAAAGTCCTTAGGGACGGGAGTGTGTGCAGAGGGATTAGGGCTGGGCTGAGTCCCAGTTATTTTTTTTTTTTTAAGATTTTATTTATTTGACAGACGGAGATTATAAGTAGGCAGAGAGGCAGACAGAGAGGGGGAAGCAGGCTCCCTGCAGGGAGCCCGATGCGGGGCTTGATCCCAGGACCCTGGGATCATGACCTGAGCCGAAGGCAGAGGCTTTAACCCACTGAGCCACCCAGGTGCCCCGGCCCAGTTATTTTTGGTCCTCCTCCGAGACTCTGGGCATCCTGCAGGGACATGTCCCCCACTTATCAGGGCCCGCATGACTCCCCCAACTCACCACATCCATCCTTGGTCAAACCAGGGATGGGAAGCCCGGGTTTTACCACGGGTCCCAGACCCTCCCCGGCCCTGCCCACAGTCCCTCTTCCCCAGGCCCCCCGGGTCTCAGGCCTGGAGAACTGGAGGCCAGGGATGGAAAGGGAGACAAGGCAGGGAGGAGGCAGGCCTGGGGATCCTCAGAGAAAGTTTCCAGTGCTGAATGTCTTGTTCTGAGCTGTTCTGCCAATTCCCACTCTTCACTAATCCCAGGATTAGGGCAAGTCGAGTCCAGGAATACGGAAGCCAGAGTCTGGGAACAGGGCGCAGTGTGTTGAAACTCCTGCTCAGCTCACCGCCACCCGCTGTGCGTTCCGCGCAGGCCATTGACCTCTGTAAGCTCTACTTCCCTACTTGTCAAACGAGGATCATCAAACCTGACCAGGATGAGAGAGGATGCGTGTAACCCGGGGTGTTCAGTAAGCAGTGGCTAACTGCCTGTTGCCGCCATGGGAGGAGCTCAGAGTGGCAGCAGGAGTGGGAAAGAACGGGTGTTTCTTGCCCCCGACTCTTGAGCCCTGGGAGGGAGTGTGGTTGAGCAGAGAGAACATGACATTGGACTGAGTTAGGCTGGGTTGGACCTCTGCTCCTGTGTGTGAGCCGGCAATGGCCCCCCCTCACAGAGCTGCCACTTCCACACTGACTCCCCAGACGCCTTACAGGCCGGCTTCAAGGACTGAGGGAAATTTAACACAGGTGTGGGGCTGGCACAGTGTCTGTCGCATCTGCCTGTTTCCCTTTGGTCTCTGTCTGAACCCAGTGAGTCCAGGCCCCTGGTTTCATCCCCTGCCCTCCTCAGACGGGCAGACAAAGTGCCCCAACCATCCCAGTCTCACCTAATTCTTCCCCCTCCTCTCCAAAACCATATTCACCTGTCACTTCCCTTGCTTAAGAGCCTACCATAGCTCCCTATGACAAAACACAGGTAAACCAGCCCTCTCAGCCTGGCATTTGAGGCCCCTACACCCCACCTTCTGACCCCATCTTCTCTCCCTTGTGTCACCAGACACCCTTGCCCTGTGCTTACTTGGCCCCGGCTGACCTCCGGCTCCCAACCTGTGCTCACAGGTCTCATCCCCCCCTGCCTCCCTCCCCTCTCCTCCCTAGACTTCTGAGCTGGGCCCCAGCTCATCCATCTCTGAACTTCAGCGGATATAACAAGTCCCAGACAAACCAAATTTCAAGCAGCAGCCAAGAGGAAGCCTATCAATAGTGGGCCATAACATGGTTACAGGACGGATCGGCTTTGGGAAGAAGCAGGTAATCGAATCTTCCTCTGGTTGCCATCTGTCTCCATCACCCCTGCCTCACCCACGTGACGCCTGCCCCAAACCAGTGGATCCTGGACCGTAATACAATTCCATTAAAGAGAGCTTAGGTTCTCTGGGGACAAGCAGAAGGTTTTCAGGAGGGTGAGGAGGAGAGGAAAAGACCAGAGTCCAAGGGGACGACGAGTATGAGAATAGCAACCATCCCTAGACTGATCTGGAAAAGGTAGTGTGGAAAAATCCTGTCGTCTTCAATATTCTTGTTTCTTTTTCTTCCTTTCAAACTTCTCTAATGGCAGCTTTGCCCATAAGAGGCACTTTGATACAGAACTCTCACACAACAGGGTAGAGGGCCTCAGACCCACATTGTGCCCCCAGGCTACCTGGCCAGGTACATGACCTGGGAGGGGCTAGCGAACCTGTCTGTGTCTAAGCTGACCTGTCTGTCAATGCAGGTGGTAGTAGTGATACTTAGCTCCCAGCTGACTCTGAGGACTAAGTGAATGGATCCAGGTAAAGCCTTCGAGCAGAGTGCCCTGTGGGAAGTCTCCCATCATGTTAACTCTGCCTTCAGGAGCCTACCTGTTTACTCATTGACTACCACCCAGAGCCTACCTGTTTGCAGAACACTCAGGTCACTGTAGTGATTGCATTAGGATTGTAGGATTGCATTAGGCTGCAAATATCAGAAACCTGACTTCACAAGGTTAACCAAGGAGGGCTTATTTTCTTCTCACGCTGAGAAGCACAGCAGCAACAGCAGCCAACACTGATGTTATACGTCCATGCTGCCCTCCATAACCCAGTCTCCCTTGCCTTCCCACAGTTTGAGCGTGTGGCTTTTTTCCTCATGCTCACAGAATGGCTGCTGGACTTTCAGGCATCACATCCACATCCCGGGCAGGAAAAGAAAAGGGAAGAGTAGCAAATTGCTAAATACTCCCTCCCTTCTAGTCAGGAAAACCACCTAATCTCCACCTACATCTTATTCGCCATAACCATGTCACAGGCCTACCCTAGTGGTGAAGAAGCCTGGAGGGTCTAGCTTTTGCTGGACACAAGGCTGCCCTGAAGAGAACTGGAATTGTATAAGGAGGGCGGGAGGATAGGTGTTTGGTGGGCACCTAACACTGTCTGCCACCCAGCTTCCCAGCATGATACACGGCATGGGTGTCAGAAAGCCTCACTCTGGAAGCACAAAGGCCCCCAGCCTTGGAGATTTTCCAGCAGAGGTTAAATGATTACTTGGCCAAAACATCCCGGAGGGAATTGAAGCAACAGAAAAACATTGAGACCTCCCTAGCTCTTTCTAGCCTTCGGGCTTCGGGGGTGAGTCCCATACCCTTAATTAGGTTTTTGTATACATTTGGTTTAATGCAAAAAATATTGTGAATCAGAGTCCTAGATTCAAGCACTCTTCCCCTTACTGTGTAAACTTTAGCAGAAAGAAAAGAAAAATACCAAATGAATTTATTCATCCAAAAATATTTATCCAGTGCCTATTGTTTTCAGTACTACCTTAGATGTTACAAGAGTGAGCCGCACAGACAAAATTTCCCAGCCTCAAAGAGGCGGAGAATTTTAATAGGAGGGTAAACAAAATAAATGAGTTTTATCTTTTTATATATTTGATAGGTAGTGATGGGAGCCATGGAGAAAAGTAAAGTGGAAATGGGAGTGGCAACGTGGCTAGGCACCATCATTTTACATGGGGGCGGGGCAGGGAGTGGTCAGAGAAGACTTCACTGAGGATGTGACCTAAGACCTGAGAGGGTGAAGGAGCTTGCCATGTGGACATCTGGGGAAGGTGTTCCAGGCACAGGGGGCAGGGGGAGCAATGGCTCAAGATGGGTGTTTGACTAGAATGTTTGAGAAACAGCCAGAAGTCTCAAGGGGCCAGATTCAGTAGGCAGCAGATTCCTCTTCTGGAAGGAGAAGAGGAGATTAGAGAAGCAATGGAGGGGGTCGGTTAAGGTTTTGCCAGCCCCTATAAGGATATTGGCTTTTAGTGAGGGAGAAGGGACCCACCAGAGGTTTTTGAACAGAAGTGCGATGTGGTCTGGTTTTCCTTTTAACAGGATCGCTGTGGCTGGTGTTAAGAAAAGACTAAGTTGGTGGGGGAGGAAGAGAGACTGGTTAGGAGGCAATGACCCAGCTGAGACAAGATGGCGGCTTGGAGTGGGTGGTGAAGGTGGAGCTGGTGAGGAAAGATGGGACTATGGATATATTGTGAAGTTAGAGCTCATAGGATTTCTCGAGGACTGCACAAAGTTTCAAGAGAATGAGAGATGTCCAGGGTGACTACCAGCTTCTTTGGTCTGGAGAACTTAGAAGAAGGATTTGTCACTGACTGGAATGGAGCAGACTGTGGGGAAAGCAGGTTGTTGTTATTCCCACTGGACACCCAGATGGAAGGGATGAGCCGGCAATTTGACTCCACAAATATGGAGTACAGGGAAGGCATGGGCCTAAAGTGTAAATAAGGGAGTCATCAGCATACAAATAGTATTTACCAAAAGAATGAGCACAGATTAAAAAGAGAAGACAAGTGAGGACTGAGTCTGGGAGCTCTCTGCTGGTTAGAAGTCAGGGAGGTAAGAAAGAACCAACCAAAAAGACAGAAGGCACAGCCAGAGAAGTGGAGGGAGAACCAGCAGAGTGAGGTGTCTTGAAGGCCAAAAGGAATAAAACACGGATGCTCATCTGAAAATATGCGTAAAAGCTTCCAAAAAGTTAATGCGCTTTAACTAAAAATTGCGCTTCAAGAATATTTACTTCTAAGTAAATACTCTTGGCTGTGTACAAAGATTCGTAGCCAAGGATGTACTTGACAGTGAGGGTTTACAAAAGTAAAAAACAGGAAACAAACTAAATGTTGAACAACAGACAGCTGGTTAAATAAATTATGACATGTCTGTATGATGACCTAGCGCGCACCCATGGAAACCCAGATTTTCTTCAAAAAAATATTTTTAAACTATTGACTGACCTGTAGACAGACTTATCTTCAGGATCTATTATTAGGGGAAAATAAGCAGGTTATAAATTGTTATGGTCAACAAGATTGCTGTATCAGTCAGCTAGAAAACACAGAAACCACTCTGAGTATTTCAAGCAGAAAGAGACTTAGTCCAGTGAAATTGTTTACAAAGCTGTGGAAGTGCTGGCTACCAAGTTCATTGCTAGCTTTTAGGACATCAGGAGGTTGCTGAAAAACCACAGGACACCTGAACTTCCAGCACCCAAAGTGGAGACAATGCCTGAAGGGTGTTCCAAAATCTGTCGGCCCAAGCCCCCACATCTGCCCACCGCTGCCAGAAGAACAACGCTGTGATTTATGCCTCTCTTCCACCTGCCAGATCTTGTCCACGTGCCTCTCACTGACTGGCCTGAATTCTAGTTTCCTGGCTTCCAGCCGCCAGCTGGGCAGAGGAAAGCTCAGACCCAGGGAAAGGAAATGATAATTGAGTTGCCAACAACTTCTTCTGGTCTCTCCAAGCCGCCAACACCAGATGGTGTCTGCCCCTCGGAGAAGGCTCTTCTGAGGAAATTGCATTGTTATTCCAAAAGGTAGTCCTGTGGCTCCCTTGGCTCCGCCTCCGGCCGGGATGGGTTTACTCCAGCTCCCCGGCCCCCACCCCACCCCAGGGCCCAGGCCTGGCACGCAGAAATCGAGAAGACTGGAAATGAGTAAGACTCATGCCAGGGTACTTACCGGGACCTTCCAGTGGTACCTACTTTTCCACAGGAAGCCACAACGGTCAAGAATCTATCATGATTTTGCAAGATGATTCTAAGAAAAGCCCTTTTGTATTGTGGCCGGTGGTGGCCAAATCGAACACCCCAAACATTCCTCATTCTGCCTGCACTCTCCCTTGTTCCGGAAGCCCACGTCCAAACTCCAGGGCCCATCTTGCCTCTTTCTGTCCAAGCCCCTGACTCAAGTGCCCACAGCAGTCCTGATTCCCCCAAGGCTAGGATCTGACATCTTGCCAGAAGCTGGATTTCCATCCTGAGCTCCAATCTGATGGTAGGCATCCTCTCCTACTGACCAACCTCTGATGGCGGAGAAATGGGGTTAGCCCTAGTTGCCTATGGTGGGATTCACCAAAAGCAGCACCCTTTACTCCTCATGGCTATCATCAACGTCCAGAGGGCATTGCATTCAAACCCCTGCCTCTGGGCGGGATGCCCACCATTCACTCTCGCTGGTCCCCTATCAATGGCTGGCCATGCTCTTCCTCACTTTGCCTGAAACTGAGTTTACCCCACACACCTATCTGTATGCTCTTGATCTTCTCTCATGAGAAAAGAGCGGGGATGTGTCTACACCCGCCAAGGTAATATGAGCACAGCTTCCTTTCCTCTTAAATGAGTGGGTTAGTGAAGGGTCAGAGGAAGTTCGTGGGTCTGGAGGATGTGGGCATTCTGGATCAAGGACTTGTTCTTTTTGTGCCCCTAGAGCTGACTGTCATAGCTCAGAGAAGCTCAGCTTCCTGAGCTTCCTGAGTTCCACACAGCTCAGAGAAGACATCTGAGGGGGCCCTCCTGTCTCTTTCTGGGTCCCTGGCTTCAGCCCATCATCTACACAGGTGCCCTCAGCCACCTTCGTGCCCTGTACCTGTCATAGCCCACCCTGGAAAGTGCCCTTCTCTCTCTACTTGGCCCCCATCCTGGGCACAGCAATGTTCCCCCAAGGGTGAAGATGCAGTCCGCCAAGTTCCTGATGACGGGTCAGGGCCATGACCCCACAACTGCCTCAGGAAACATAGGTAGGGTGGAACAAGGTCACATGTTTGGGACAAAAGAACAGTCGTTGGGACCCTGAAGGAAATGGGTGGAGGGGATAAGCAATTATTGCTGGAAGCCGATGAGTAAAGTCCAAAGGTTGAGAAGTGGCCAAACCAGACGGTACGTCTTCCTTGATCTCTTAACAGCTCCAGAGGACTCATCTAGCCTGCCTCACCTCCACTAGAATGGGAATGTCCACACATACCCATATTGATTCCATGAACCTGAGAGAAGCCCCACATTCAGAACCATGTCTCCCCTGAAAGACTGGGGCTTGAGATAGCCCTGAGGGTGACGGGGCAGGAAATCTTTGGAGATAAGCAGAAGGTTATCTGATTTTCTTCCAAAGCCCCCTGCCCCCTGCTCCTTAGTCCTCACTAGCCTCCCACCCTTCCCTGACCGTCCTCACCACCCCACTCAACTCTGTTTCCTCTGCTTCTTGTAGATCCCCATTCCCTTGGCGACAGGAGGCTGAGCGCCCACACCCTGAGCTTCAGCTCTTCTCTGTGGCCACACTCCCACCTCAACTTCACCCTGTTTTTGTGCCTCTACTTCCAAGGGAGGAAATCCTGAGCTAAGGAAGGGCGTCTGGATTAAAATTGTATTGGGCGCTTGGCTGGCTCAATTGGAAGGGTGTGCGACTCTTGATCTTGGGGTTGTGAGTTCAAGCCCCACACTGGGTGTGGAGATTACTTAAATAAATAAAACTTAGAGAAAAAAGAAAAAAAGTGTGTAAAGTGTGTCAATAAAAGCAGAATACATTAAGGCTAAGAGTAGTTCCTTCTAGAAAAGCAAGATGACCAAGTATTAGGAAACTCAACATAATCCACTATCTTTTTTTTTTCCTTTTTTTTTTTTTAATTTATTTATTTGCCAGAGAGAGAGGGAGAGAGAGAGCGAGCACAGGCAGACAGAGTGGCAGGCAGAGGGAGAAGCAGGCTCCCTGCCGAGCAAGGAGCCCGATGTGGGACTCGATCCCAGGACGCTGGGATCATGACCTGAGCCGAAGGCAGCCGCTTAACCAGCTGAGCCACCCAGGCGTCCCCACTATCATTTTTTTTAATAAAGATTTTATTTCTTTATTTGACAGACAGAGATCACAAGTAGGCAGAGAGGCAGACAGCAAGAGAGAGAGAGAGAGAGAGAAAGAGAAGCAGGCTTCCCGCCGAGCAGAGAGCCTGATACGGGGCTCAATCCCGGGCCCCTGAGATCATGACCTGAGCCAAAGGCAGAGGCTTTAACTCACTGAGCCACCCAGGCGCCCCTCTTTTTTTTTTTTTTTTTTTAAGATTTTTAAAATTCATTATTTGACAGAGAGCGAGAAAAGGAATACAAGCAGGGGGAGTGGGAGAGGGAGAAGCAGGCTTCCGGCTGAGCAGAGAGACCAATGCAGGGCTTGATCCCAGAACTCTGGGATCATGACCTGAGCCAAAGGCAG
>PISX010000096.1:0-400855 GCA_004024625.1 Mellivora capensis | reverse complement strand
TTAAATTAAGAATAACTCCCTTTTCACACTGACTACAAAAAGACAAATGCATGTAGTTGTCAACTAAAGAGAAATAATATATATAATGTGTGTGTGTATATATATATATATTTAAATATTTTATTATTTATTTGAGAGAGAGAAAGCATTAGAGGGGGGAGGGTCAGAGGGAGAAGCAGACTCCCCACTGAGCAGGAGCTCCATGCAGTACTCTATCCAGGAACTCCAGGATTATGACCTGAGCCAAGGCAGTCACTTAACCAATTGAACCACCCAGGCACCCGCCCAAATAAAATACATTTTTGACTAATCCCCTGCAAGTTTTCCTTTACAGATGGCTCCTTAAGAAAATGAGCAAGCATGTGAGAGTTCACCGACCCCTAACCTTGGAAGGCGTATGTCTTAGTCCATTTGGACTACGATGACAAAGTACCACAAATTTATCTCTTAGTGTTCTGGAGGCTGCAAGTCTAAGATCAGGGTGCCAGTGTGGTCAGGCTCTGATGAAAGCCCTCTTCTGGGTTGCAGACTGCTGACTTTTGGCTGCATCCTCATGTGGAGGAAGGGGCTAAGGAGCTCTGTTGGGCTTCTTTTATAAGGGCGTCAATCTCCTTCATAAGATCCTTGTCCTCATGTGACCTAAGAACTTCCCAAAGGGTCTACCTCCTAATCCCAACAGTCAGATGGGCATTAAGATTTCATCATAGGAATCTGAGGGGGACACATTCAGCCATAGCAGCATAGTTAGTGTGTCTCATCCTTGTTTAACCATGGCACGAACACACAAACATGTATGAAGCTGAGGGAGTAGCCATTCTGGCAAGTTCTTCCTCAGTTTAGAAGTTCCGTAATGGCAGCAAGTCATGATAGGTCTGTTCTCATGCTGTCTTTTGATCCTCTTTCTGATTTTCAGTGTCCTTCTCCCCACCCCCACAACTCCTGTTCAGTTTAACTGGACTCCCCAGGGAGCCTTTCACTGGGTGGCTATCCCAGGGCATGTGGGATGAGCCCTGGTGTGAGAGAGTTTTCCTGCTGGAAGGAATTACTGAGTCTGGAAATGATGAAGTTCTGCGCATTGAAGGCTGGCGCCTTCACATCTGTCCGTGAGCGTTTTAATAACATGGCCAAGGTGCAAGGCTGTGCATGTTGAATAAACACAGCTGCATTTACTTCAGTGATTATGCATCCAGATAGCTGCAGAGCATATTTATAAATGTGCATAGATTTTCCTCCCCTCTTGGGGCACAGGGTATGGGGACAGGAAATCAACTCTCTGTAGTCATTTGTAGGTGAGCGTGGTGGGAGCCATCTTGATTCTTGAATCACCATGTGGGCAGTATGATTTTCATGACTCCCCCCATGCCCCAATTTTTGTCAGATGCCCCAAATTCCATCACTATAGAGTTTTATCCAGTGGTTAAGTTTTCATCTCTTTTAAAAATATACTCACTTGAGATGCCTTGGTAGCTCAGTCCAGTTGAGCGTCTGCCTTTGACTCAGGTCATGATCCCTGTGTCCTGGGATGGAGTCCCATATTGGGCTCCTTGCTCAGGGAGGAGCCTGCTTCTCCCTCTGCCTGCTGCTTCCCCTGCTTCTGCTCTCTTTCTCTCTCTCTCACAAAAAAATAAAAACAAATTAAAAAAATATATATATAGTCACTTAACTTTACATTGTTTTAGATGTTTGTACTAGGATGTGTGACATGCATAAGGATATCAGGTTGTAAAAGCTCCAAAGACTATTGCTTATGAAGTCATTGGTGCTTGGTGTGGGCTCATTGGGAGGAAAGGGGGGAGGCTGCATCTGAGAAAGAAGAAAAGTCCAAGAACGGAATAGGCTGGGAGCACAAAGATAATCTGTGTTTTCAAGAAATTTTGCCTAGGTGATGGTTTTCCTATTTGTGAAAACATTCCAATAAGAAAGCGATTGAGTCTTGTATCAGATGTGGATGTATTTATAGATGGGGCTTTTACACTTTCAGAGTTACAGCTCTGGAGACCAGAGGGAAGTGTGGTGTTTCTCCCATTTGGATGGGGACCCCCAAATGTGGGGCATCCCTGTCAGATGGGGGCTGGCAGCACAGGCGGTGCAGAATTCTCTGGAAGCACAACAAAGGAGCAAGAAGGTTATTGAGTATACTGCAGGGGTGAAGCAGACAAGACCACAAAGGAGAGTCTGTCTGCCAGGAGGTGGTGGGTGGGGGTTGTACTTAAAGGAGGAAGGTGAACAGATATGGGGATGTATGGAATTTTCCATTTGGGGATACCTGTGCCTCATTGTAAGGTAGCCCATTGGTTTGTTAGGGCTTATGTGTATTTTGAGGTGGGTGGCCCAATGGGTCAGATGGTCACTGTGGGCCCTTTTGCCTTGCTCTACATTCCATTGCTCCAGCCTGTTGCCGAAAAGTGCCTCTGCGGAAAGCAAGAAAGAAAACACATAGATTTTAGCAGCAAGGTTGCCCCCGTGGTGTAAAGAGGAGGTAGCAGAAGAGACTTGTGAGGACAGTAGGGGGGTTGTAGGCAACAGCTTCTTGGGAGCCTGGCCAGGTAACTAATACCCATGGTGGGAGAATTCAGGTGCCCAGGGACAGCCTGGTAGAAAGAGCCTTTGAGAGGATGCCTGGGGGCGGGGTCAGGACAGAACTCTAGAATGAAATATCTAGAGCTAGACCACTTAGAGGGGAAAAATTGAGAATGAGAGAGGAAAGGATGGTGATAACATGCTTTTCAAATATCCAGCCAATGGGAGGATTTCCTTCCACACACACTCCCGGATTTATGGGTGGCACCCATACTCAAATCTGCTGGCAGCGTCAATACTTAGTTCATAAACCTGTCATTCCTCAATGTTCTGCGATCGGTCCAATTTCAGACACTCAGTACCATTGCTGAACGCTGTACTGTTTGTGCTTTAGAAAAATCATGATCTCTGTGTCCATACAAGTGTCCTCTGCCATAGTGTGTGCAAAGAAAGCCCTGTATGTGCAAATTAAATAGGGACTCTCCTTCTCCCTTGTCCCTTCCTATGATCTTGCTTGTCATCTTGACTCTCCTGTTTAATTGCTTTGCAATCCCTCTTATCGCCTGAGCCAGAAACCTGAGAAAATTCTGTTATCTATTGCTGCATACAAATCACCCCAAACTTAATAGCTTAAAAGAACGAACATTTATTATCTCACGTGGTTTCTGAGGGTTAAGAATCAAGGAACAGTTTAACTGGGTGGTTCTGGCTCAAGATCTCTTACAAGGTTGCAGTCAGCTGTCAGGGCCACAGGCCTCTCAGGGCTTGACTACAGATGGAAAATTCTCTTCCAGATGCATTTGCATGGTTGTTGACAGCCCCAGGTCCTCACTGACTGGGGGTCAGAGGTCTCTCTTTCTGCTGCATGGGCCCCTCCATAGCCTGTTTGAGTACTGTCTTGACATGGCAGTTGGATTCCCCCCAGAGCGAGTGATAGAAGAACCCCTAAAAAACCAGATTTTTAAATTCTTGGTTCTTAGGAATAACATCTCTTCTGCCACATCTTATTGATCATATAGACCACCCTGGTACAGTGTGGGTGGGTACTTCGTAAGGATATGAATACCATGAGGCAGGGGGCATTGGAGGCCAACTTAGAAGCCAGCTGCCTGAGAGAAGCTTTCCTTCTCCCTCTTCTTCAGCAACTAACTAGGTCCATCTGATTCTTCCTCTGCAGTCTTTCTCAGATGTGACCTCATCTTAAGTCTGATTGTTTCTTCAGGGAACAGGTATGGAGGCTGATGGGGGAAGCCTTGGGGACCACATACCTAAGGGCACAGACCAAATGCAACTTCATAGGGAGAAGGAGAGCAAACCTCTTGGCAAGCCAGGCTTTCGGGGAGGATTCATTCCCTGTGCGGGGAAGGGGATATCTATAACACCAGAGTCACCCTACAGAAACCAGGTGCTGAGCACAACAGCAAGAGAGCACAGTTGCTTTCAGACTTGACCTAATCTGGAAATGTTGGAGTTCAGGGCCAACTGCCAAGGAAGAATTCTGGAGACCTCTTTCGTGCAAAAAGGTGGTTTCATTAAAGTACAGGTACAGGGGCCATCTGGGTGGCACAGTTGGTTAAGTGTCCAACTCTTTGGACATCTGAAACTCTGGTTCCGGCCCAGGTCTGATTTCGTGTTGTGGGATCAAGCCCTGTGTCAGGGCTCAGTGTGGAGTCTGCTTGAGTTTCTCTCCCTCTCCATCACCCCCCCCCCCCCGCCAATAAATACATTAATTTAAAAAAATAAAGCACAGAGACAAAACCCTGGGCAGAAAGGGCTGCACTTGAGTAGTGAGGACCGGCTGATTTATATACTTGGAGTTGGGGTTATTAAAGACAAAGGGAAGTTTCCAAAAGGACTTTCATATGCTAGAGAAGACTCCCAGGATCCTGGAGGCCTAGCTGTTGTCAAGCTAAGGTTGTTTTTCCCTCTAGCAAAGCATTAACATTAAGATGATTGGGAGTATCTGGAGGAATGTCATACTCCGCCTGATTCAAGTATTTGTCAATGGGCTGCAGGTTATCAGGACACTTAATTTTATCTGCATTTCCTTCTGTCTTTGTTCTCTACATCACTAGGACTTAAGACCATGATATGAGATCAGCTCCCTTTTTTTGCCTGAAAGTCTTAGGAAATCTCTATCCAGGCAAGGGTCTGCAGCTTCCTTGTAAGTATCACAAATAGTTTAACTCCACAAATCTACTTAGATCAGAAGTGGCTACTTAGATTGGAAGAAGAGCTCTTGAACTGAGGAAAGTTGTGGGATCCATTCTGCTTCAGTGAGAAAGAAAGCCTCGATTCTTAGCATCTGCCATTGTCAGAGGAAGCAGGAGTTACGCCAGCCATTTGGCCAGTGGGAATACACCCTGTTTCCACTGGGTGAGATCCTTCTCTAAGGTCGGCCTCTGGGGGAAAAGCAAAACACTTAATAAGTAGGATTTTCAGAAGTAGGCATATCTTAATTACTTGAGCTGCTACAGCACCCTTCCCATCGTGCACCCACCACTACCAGCCCCACCTGGGAGGAATCAACCCTAGTAGGCTTCCTCATTAGGTTCTTCAACAGCCTGAGGCTGCATGGTTAACCAAGATTAAGTCAATTGACTAAAGCCCCAGGGGACCAAGGTGGGCGTTGAGAACTCATTGGTGGGAGATTCTGAGCCTTCTATGAAAATTTGCTTTTGTTCTTAGATTTATCATCTTGGGATCAGAGGGATAGGTTTATGGCCCAGAATAGAGGTCTGCTGTCTGCCCCCCACCGCCATTTGACATGTGACTCAGAGAGGTCAAGTCATTTAATAAGTTGGCCAGGACTACAGTCTCCTGAATCTTTCCTTGCCCCGTGTTAGACCTGCGAGTCATTACAGCGCGTAAACTACTAGGATAGGTAGACTGCAACAGCCTGTTTGCTCTGAGGTCCAATTTCTGCTCTTGTTGTGATCTCTGGATGACAAGGAACCTCATTTCCCAGGATCCCCTGTCTTCTGCTTCCTACTAAGTTTGGCCCTTGTGGGGCAGTGGGAGAAAATTTGAGAGCAGGAGTTGGTGGAGAAACAAGGTATTTCTTCTTCCCTCCCTGTTTCCTTTTGCTTGCCAGCAGTGACTGAGTCTTCTCTGATCCCAGCACCCATTGGACAGTCCCTACCGTGACTCTGGCTTCTGTCAGATGACCCCTGCTGCTGCAGCCCCTTAGCTCCCAGTAATGCTAGCTCCTTCAACCAGAGGACTCACAGCAGCTACTTACCACTGTGGCTAATCCCTGGGTTGCCTCACTTTTCCCTGTTTGGCTTCTCACCTCTTCTGTCACTTAGATCACCTGTCCCCTGTGTAAATCACCTCTGTTTGTTAAGATCCAGACTGGTGTGTCTTTTCCTTACTGGGCCCTGACTGATGAAGTTGGACCAGCATTCTGGCTATTTGGGCACTTTGTTAGGAACACAGTAAGTGTTGAGTCATAATGATGCTAATGAAAAAGGAAAATCAGTTTACCCAAGAGAGTTAGTGCTCTGCTCTGTTCATTTACTCCGTAAGTCAGGCAGATCAAAGCTATATCATATGTATCATAGTTCCTGAAAAGCAAAAGGTGGAGACGTTTTCTTAAGACATTTTCCTGGGGGTCACTCTTGTGCCTTCAACTCTGTGGCGTCAAAAGAATGGATTCTTTCCATCTCAGATCTTTTCCATTGCTGCCCTCTGACTTAATCACAGAAAGGATCATTCTTGGTATGGGTGGGTTTGTAAATTTTAATTATAGCAGAATGAGCCTTAATGTCATACCATTTGGTTTCCTACACTCACTTTGTAATGACTCTACACTTGGCCTTCCCATCACAAGCCCTGTTGTTGTGACCTACAGTCCCGTTTATATGCCAACCCCTGTTCTTGGCCTCCACACAAGGATTCCCACAAGGGTTCCATTTGAGATGGTGGTTTCCAAGATTGGGGATATCTGCCCGCCAGCAGCTGGATTTGAGACCACCAGCTTGTTTTTCCAAACATTAATATCTCGGTGATCTCCAAACATATTTTCTTTTCCAGAATGTTTTCCAAAAGGTTTGTAAGAATGTCTCTAATACTTTTTCTCTTTTGAAGGTGTAAGGGCCTAAGGGGAAGGGCAAGGTTAGTATAAATTTTAAATTGGCAGACTAGTATTTAAAACTTTATCCAAAAAAATATTTTTCCCTTTTAAAAAAAACCCTCTCTTTACATATTTAAGTAATTCATTTGGGAGAAATTACTACTCGGCTATTCACATAGCCAGCCCTTGGCAGTTTCAGTTCAAAATGCATTGAAACCAGTCAGCTACAAAGCTTTAAATGTTTTCTCTTTAAAAGCTCAACTTAACCTTCACTACCATGGTGGTGAGAAAAGTGACAACTCATTTAAAGATTCCCCTGTTTTGTTTCTTTGTCTTTCTTCTGCAGGCCATGTGTTTATACTATGGGATCTCCCATAAACAACAGGGCCCTTTTTCCATGCCAGGAGCCACCCGTTGCCATGTCAACATGGCAGGCTACGGTTCGAGCAGCTGCATCTTTTGTTGTTTTAATGAGTGGGGAAAATTCTGCCAAGCCAACACAGCTTCGGGAAGGTACTGTACATGTGTTCTGTGCTTCTTTCTGTAGTGTGCGCATGCTGGACCCAGGGATCTAATACGCAATGTTTTTCTCAACTTTAAAAGAGCTCCTTTATGAGTTGGGTTGGAATGAACATACTAGAAACATTTTGCCAGAGAAAATAGCAGGGGATTTGGAGGGGCACTTGGGAGTCTGGACAGGGGATGGGGGGCTCTTCATGCCCGAGTTATCAATTCCTAAATTATTTTAGGGGTTGCTTTCACCTGGTGGTTTGTGGGCCTTAAGTGGGTGGTCCTGGTTGAAGACTGGGACAGGCAAGTGTGTCACGGACACGCCGTTCATTACAGTTCACTTGTCTGTAGTTCAGTAAGGTTATTCAGTATGCCGGGCGATAGAGCTACTGTTGCCTGGCCCGCTGGAGTTGTCCTGCTAAGGCATCTCTTCTGCGCACCACAGGCCCATTTGACTCTGAAGTAAAGGTGTGTATAAGAAAGATGGAAGGGAAATGCTAATGCATCGAGGTTTTGTCTTGCTTATGGCAATAATTAACTTTTTCAGTTGAGATCTGGAGTGTGTTAATGCCAGGTAAATTCTAATTGTGTTATTTCTTCGTTTAAAATATGTGTCTTCTCCCATGTACTTATTGTAGAAACTTTGACATTTATAGAAAAGCAAAAATAATAAAAAAATAATTTTTGAGCAAATGGTTGTGAACATTTTGCTTCCTTTCCTGCCAGTATTTAAAATCTATATGTATACCACATGTTACCATTTCAAAATGTTCATCCTGGCATAGAACAGTTTTATATTCCATTTATTTCACTCTAGTATATCTTGAATGTTTTCCACATCACTATGTATTTTTCAAAAATATGATTTTATGGTCTGTGTAATAATTTTGTTGTATGAGCATATCAGCTTTTATGTAATGTTTCCATA
The DNA here is from genome assembly GCA_004024625.1 of Mellivora capensis. NCBI lineage: Eukaryota > Metazoa > Chordata > Mammalia > Carnivora > Mustelidae > Mellivora > Mellivora capensis. Next base: position 392,822 of record PISX010000096.1, on the reverse strand, counting down.
TTATTAGACATTTTTATTGTTTCCAGGGTTTTTCCCCCTATTTTATTGCATTAAATTCCCGAGAAGATAGTTTGTTTAAAATGAGAACTAATGAGTCAAGGAGTTTTGAACACGTTTAAGGGTGTTGGTACATTTCTCAAGTTATTTTCCAGAAAGGTACCAATTTACACTCCTATGAGGGTCCCAGTTACTGGGAGCGACCCCTGTCTGTTGGGCAAGAGAAGGTGTCTCTCTAATTGGATTATTTCGATTATCAGTAGGTCCCACGTGTCCTCCAAGGATTCTTTTTTTTTTTTTTTTTGACAGAGAGAGAGACAGAGATCACAATCAGGCAGAGAGGCAGGCTCCCCACTGAGCAAGGAGCCCGATGCGGGGCTCGATTCCAGGACCCTGAGATCATGACCCGAGCCGAAGGCAGCGGCTTTAACCCACTGAAGCCACCCAGGCACCCCTCCTCCAAGGATTCTTAACCATTGTCATTAACTCTTCACTTCCTTTGCCCATTTTTTTTTTAAAGATTTTATTTATTTATTTGGCAGACAGAGATCACAAGTAGGCAGAGAGGCAGGCAGAGAGAGAGAGAGAGGAGGAAGCAGGCTCCCTGCTGAGCAGAGAGCCCGATTCGATTCCGGGCTCGATCCCAGGACCCTGAGATCATGACCTGAACCGAAGGCAGAGGCTTTAACCCACTGAGCCACCCAGGCACCCCATCCTTTGCCCATTTTTATTCTGAGGCCTTAGGGAGGCTTTCAGAAGTTTGTTTCATCTTTTAATTTGATTGGCTCTTTAAAAAAAATAAAGATCTTGGAGCTTCCAGGTTGCTAAACATGAAGATGCTGGGAGAAAGTGCAGAAGTCTCAGCCCTTCACCACATACCTTCCCACATCTCTTCCCTCTGGCTGCTTCTGAGTTGACTCTCCACTGTTCATAAAGGCAGTAGGAAAGTGCACTGGCGAATGGTTTCTTTGGGTCTTCGTTTCCTTCCAGGGGCTCCCCTGGTCACAGACTTACATTAAGTAAATCTATAAGCTAGTCCCATATATAAAAGAATAAAATAAAATAAAGATACTAATCTCTTATGATGTTTGTGGAAAGTATTGTTCCCAGTTTATAGTATACCTTTTAATTTCATATAATGTTTTTGATTTCTAGGAGATTTTAATTTTTATGTAGTCAAATCTGTCAAGTTTCTCTTAGAAAGTTTTGTTGCTCTGAGATTCACCGTTTTGTTCTGATATTTTTATTTAAGTTTTAGTTTAATTTTTGTAATTTAACTCTTTAATTTGTTGGTAGTTTATTCTGGTCAGGGTTGCAAAATGAGAACTAAACTCCCTCCCCCCGCAATATGAAACCAGTTGCTCCAAGATCATTTATTAGATCTTTGCTAACTTGTAACATCTCCTTTTTTTTTTTTAAGATTTTATTTATTTATTTGACAGACAGAGATCACAAGTAGGAGATCACAAGTAGGCCTAGAGGCAGGCAGAGAGAGAGAGAAGAAGGGAAGCAGGCTCCCTCCCGATGCGGGGCTCCATCCCAGGACCCTGGGATCATGACCTGAGCCGAAGGCAGAGGCTTTAACCCACTGAGCCACCCAGGTGCCTCTCTCCTTTTTTAAAATTAAGTTTTTTATTTTAATTCCAGTATGGTTAACATATACTGTTACATTAGTTTCAGGTGTACAATCTAGTAATTCAGCAATTCTGTACATTACCCAGTGTTCTTCATGGTAAGTATACTCTTTTGATTAGTGATATCTCCTTTGTCAGAAACTAGATTTATGCATGTACTAGAGTGTTCAGTGAGTGTTAACTTGATTCTCAAAGTCAAGACAAAACAAGACAAGTAATATATTTGAAAAAAAATTTTTTTTAAAAATAGGTTACAAATACATGGCTCTTTTTTTTTTTTAATAAAGATTTTTATTTATTTATTTGACAGAGAGAGAGAGATCACAAGTAGGCAGAGAGACAGGCAGAGAGAGTGGGGAAGCAGGCTCCCTGCTGAACAGAGAGCCCAATGTGAAGCTGGATCCCAGGACCCTGAGATCATGACCCAAGCCGAAGGCAGAGGCATAACCCACTGAGCCACCCAGGTGCCCCAATACATGGCTTCTTTACACATGAGCAAAGGCTGAGAAAATTGCACAAAAGTCTTCTTTTCACTCCTTATTTCCAGCTACCCAGGAACTGCTCCCCCAAGGTAATCAAGGTGACCAATTTCTTATGTATATAGTATAGTCTTTCCTTTTTGTTGCACAAATAATCACATGCTATGCACATTGTTTTGTATTTTGCTACCTTCTTTAGAATAAATTTATCTTATAGCAAATTTCATAACTGAGCATAACAAAAAGCTTCCTCATTATTATTATTATGACTACAGAGTATTCCATAAATGGCTGTTTCACAGTTTAGTTAACCGATAGCTCTTGACTTCACTCTAAATTAAATAATAAATTTAATGGGCATTTACTTCTCTCATCTTCCCTCACTCACATTCCCCTGTTTTAATTAATACACACAGATATTATCTTTATACTTTTTTTGGTCTAATGTCTTCTCTTCTAGGAATTATAATTACTGTTTTATATTTTTGTTCCGTTTCAAACCATATTTGTAATAAGTATTTAGACTTTCTTTATTTTTGAGCCCTTAAGTTTGAATCATCTCTCACCTGGGAAATGACATACACACACACACACACACACACACATACACATATATATATCATATGTATTTTTAGTGGGGGAAGGGGCAGACTTTGAAAGGGGGCAGAAAGAATCCCAAGCAGCCTCCATGCCCAGCATGGAACCCAACATGGGGTTTGATCTCACAACTCTGAGATCATGACCTGATCCAAAATCAAGAGTCAGATGCTCAACCAACTGAGGCACCAAGGAACCCCAGTATTTTTTTTCTAGAAGTGTGGATATTTCTGAACTCTCCCATATTTAGGTTGGCTTTTTATTGTATTCGGTTATGAACAATCCTTGGCTAGGTATAGAATTCTTAGGACTTTTTTTCCCTCCTAAATTGACTCTATAAAACATTTTCATTATCATCCCTTAGTATTTCTGAGGAGAAATCTGATATCATTTTTTTATATCATTTTTTAAAAATTCTTTGGAAGTAGTCTGATTTTCCTGCCTAGAGACTCACAGATTAAGTTTTTTAATTTATGTAATTCAAAACATCCTAGAATGTAGCTAGTTGTGGGGTACCATTTTTTAAAAATCAAATTTATTAAAGTATGACTTAAAGATAATAATGTGCACACAGTTTAAGTCTTGCTCATGAGGTTTGGCAAATATATACACCTATGTAATTAATCAGCACTCCTATGAAGATGTAGACTATGTTTGGTACCCTGGAAATTGCCTGTGCCTCCGCCATCTGTCCGTCTACCACTGATTTGAGTTCCATATCTGTAGATTACTTTTACCTCTTCTATGGATTCATATAAATGGAGTTATACTTTTTTGTGTCAGCCTTCTTTGGCTCTACATGTTTGTGACATGTATCCATAGGTAACAATAGTTTATTCTCTTTTAAATAAATTGATGGGGGCATCTAGCTGGCTCAGCATATGACTCTGATTTCAGTGTTGTAAGTTTGAGCCCCATGTTGGAGTAGAGTTTACTTAAAAATTTTTTTTTTAAGAAATTGATGAATAGTTGCCCATTATATGAATAAACTGCAAGTTTTTTGTTGTTGTTGTTTGTTTTTTAATCTGCTCACCCGTTGAGGGAAATTTGCATTGTTTTTGGCCATCGCAGAATATATGCTGTGGATATTCACGTATAAGTTTTTTTGTGGATATAGATTTCATTTCTCTTGGGTAAATACCCAACAGTGCAATTGCTGGATCATATATGTATATTTTAACTCTGTAAGTATCTGCCAAACTAGTTCCAAAGTGATCGAATCATTTTTTATTCCACTAGCAATCTATGAGAGTTTAGCTGCTGTGTGTCCTTGCAAACACTTGGTGTTGTCAGTCCTTTTAATTTTAGCCCTTCAGCTGGGTGTAAAATACTATCTCCTGTGTTTTAATTGCATTTCTCTGATGGCTAATGATCCTGAGCAACTTTTCATGTACTTATTGTACATTCGTAGGTCTTCCTTTAAAAGCATTTCTTCAAGTCACTTATTCATTTACTTAAAGTAGATTTTTAGGTTGTTCTGTTATTAGATTGTATATACTGTATATATATTGTACTTTATATGCTCTAGATACCCTCTGTTGGATGTGTGTATTGCAAATATGTTCTCCCAGTCTGTGTAGTTGGGTCTTTTCATTTTTTACTTATACTCTCTACCACTGATTTTCTAGACATTGTGTTCTTTAGTAATTACGGTACAGATTTAAGTTGTTACTGTAACAGTTTCTAGTAATTCTTCCTCATCTTTTTTATAGTGTTGCTTTGTTGTCTTTTGATCTTACTCTTACACTGTCTCAGCCTGATGTCTTCTCATGGCTTTTTACTATTTTTTCATAGAAGTCATGTCTTCTTGTATGATAACGGGAATGCCAATTTCCTAAGCTCATTTCCATTTCTGTAGTAAATTGATTTCTGAGGTTTGTTCTTCCTCTGAGTTCTTAGAACAATGTTTTCTTTGACCTTTAAGCATTTTTTCTTAAAGTGCTCATGCCTTGCCTCTTTGGTATGTACCAACAGACAGGAGAAAGTCTGTGGATTTCCCTTCATTCCGTTCACTGCCCACTTGTGTGTGGCCTGAAGCCCTCTCTCTGTTCATCACATGCAAGGCTACTGAAGCACATGGCTCCTTTATCCAGGCTCTGGTGTCTCCTTGCCAGTTGTCTAATGAAGTTCTGCTGGACTCCCATAGGATCTTTTTCTACCCTCCCTACTAGGTTCCATGACATGCTGACTTCATTGAGTACATCAAACACTACAGCCTCAAACAGGCACTGATACCCGGACTCCGCCGGATTCCATTGCTGTTATTGTGGTTTACTTGTAATGACTGCATCTCCCAGGATGCTGTGTGGCTCTCCCTACCCCCACCTGACCAAGGCTACATACTTCCTCATTCATGATTTGGCCCTGCAGTTATGAAGTAAAGGTTTAGCAGTGTTTCTCAAAGTTGAGCATTATTTATCTTTTCAGAGGGGGGTAGATATCTCTAGATTCACTGGAGTTCACTTAAATTATTTGTATTGGAATGATATTTTAGAAATATAAAATTTTTTTTCTAATTTTCTAAATTTCTAAATTTCTTCTAATTCTAATTCTAATTCTAATTCTAAATTTCTAAATTTTTTCTAAATTTCTAAATTTCTAAAATTTAGAAATATAAAAATATAAGGGGCGCCTGGGTGGCTCAGTGGGTTAAAGCCTCTGCTTTCAGCTCAGGTCATGATCCCAGGGTCCTGGGATCGAGCCCCACATCGGGCTCTCTGCTCCTCGGAGAGCCTGCTTCCTCCTCTCTATCCCTGCCTGCCTCTCTTGCCTACTTGTAATCTCTGTCTGTCAAATAAATAAATAAAATCTTTAACAAAAAAAAAAAGAAAGTATAAATATAAGACTAGGCATAAACTCTTGTATATTATATGTGTAATATTACATATTATAATAATATTATATAATAACATACCTAATATCTCTAAATATATAATAAAAATATATAAATATCTCTAAAGCCAAAATAAAATATAAATTAAACATAGACCAAACTATTAAATCAATAAAATTCAAATAAGCAACTCACTTTTAATGTAGAGATTAATATTTTGCTGCGATAAAATTTTCCCTCACAATATGAATGTAGTGCTGACAGCTTCATGAAGATTCTTTTGAGATTATTGTGCCTCTTCTACCCTGAGCCACATTATGATCCTTTTCTCCACCCCTTTTCTTTCATGTGTTGTCAAGCTTTTGTTTACACAGCATACTGTGATGTCATCTAGCCTTTACTCACCAAAATGACATCCTTATGTTCTTTTCTCATTATCTCTCAATAGTTAAAGCAGCACTGCCTGTCCCTGTGCAGTCATATGCACTAATGCAGATATGAACTCTGAAGTTGTTTGGTAGTACCCAGTTATATCTGCATGATCCAACCTGCTTGCGAAATCTGGCCCACTGCCTGTTTTTGTAAATAAAGTTTTATTGGAACATGGCCATTGCCTATGGCTGCTTTCATGCTACAGTGGCAGAGCTGGACTGTAGCAATAAAGACTGTATGGCCTGGAAAGTCTAAAATATTCACTAACTAGCCCTTTACAGAAAAGAAAAAAAAAAAGCCTTCTGACCCCTTTGATATCTGTCATTGTCTGTCTCTTTGAAGATTATAAAAAAATCAATACAAGGATTGATGTTAAAATTTCCATGGAAAATGTTCATACTTGCAGGAATATGTCTGTGGACCTCTTTTTCAGAATTAGCAATTCAGGGCAGAGTTGTAACAAAGCAGATGCTAAATTGTGATTTGCTTACGTTCATACCACTTACACTTTTGCGAGAGCATGGGCTTCCATTCATACTACAGACACTTATGTGATACAGAGCAGACTTTACCAATTTAAATGGAGGGAGGATTGAGCTAGATGAGGAAAAAACTCTGTGCCTAATACTGCAGTTCCCCTGCAGTCCACAGCTGGGGTTTTTCAAAGGACAACCAGGAAAGAGTACTAACAGAGCTCTTTGCCAGACCCAAAATGGCTGTCCTGAGGATGGAATAAGGTCTCCAAATGTCTCTACACTCCTTAGAGAAAAAGGGTATGTGGCTACAAGATGATACTACTTCCTTTCCAAGTTATGTTTTCTAGATTGTAGATTGGTCTCCTAGGACCTCCACTCTGTTGTGCACAATGCCCTTTAAAACCATGAGCTCCCCTTGAAAACACTAGCGGAAAACCCAACCCGCAAGTCACAGTTTCCATCACAATGACACATCAACGTGATTAGCACATTTGCCAGGCCCCAGCTGATTTCTGGGAAGAAGCAAAGCACCTGGGAGCAGCATAATATGATGAAGCAGATACCAGCGACAGAAATGACAGCAGCCCTTGGCCAGGGGACAAAAATCAGAAGATGGACCTCCGAGTCCTTACTACATGGGGGAAATCGTTCCTCCTAGCTGTTTATAAAAAGAAGGCTAATGGTTTAGATTGTAGCTTGATGACCATTATAAGAATTTTATTAGCTCAGAAATCACTCACCTTTTTTTCAAGAAGGCTAAGTCAAAGCTATAGATTTAGATTGACTTGTTTGGCTCCTTTATTATTTAACTTCCTTAGCATAATTGAATTTGGACAGGCAGAAATGTTAGCCTGTGTGTTGTCATCGGCCTCTACTCCCTGCCGAAATGTAGCTCAACTATTAAGCACAGAGACCCCATGCCCAAAAAACTGCTCTGTATGTAAGAGGTGCTTGATATTTGGTTGAATAAATGTGTTCTGTATGATTGGGTAGAAGTAATACGTTCATGGAAGGAGCATTTAGAAGCACTACTGAATAGTAACAAAAATGATTTCGGGGTCATTTCTGTAGTTGGGCTTCTGCTTAGAGTTTATGCCTTTTCTCTATGCTCAATAAATAGATTTTAAGAGAAAAAACTGGCGTACTACATTCCTGTTTTTCCCCGTTTGGCAATTCTTTTGTTTAGTTTCATTTTATTTTTTTTTCAGGGTCTAATTTAGTGTATTCCTACTTCCTAGAAAAATAAAACATTCCACTTGTTTTTCATGGAAAGCCTCAAGTAAATAAACAAAACTAACTTAAGCTCCTTACAAATGTAAGGGAAGAAGCATATGAACAAGTGAAAGGTGGTCAAAACTATATGTGCCCTCACAAAGTATCAGATTTCATTTTTGTGCAAAAGTCAGAGACTGTAGACATTACTTCATCCTGGGCAAAATGCTACTCTGGCCTGCCCAAGACTAACTCTCTGACATTCTCTCTCTTGACTCTGCGTGGGAAATTCCAGGAAAAAGCCAAGATTTCAAGGTCCAGACCCTCCTGTGTGCAACTGAAAGCCAGCTTTCTTCCCTCTTAATGGTTCAAAATGAGCAATACTATTTAGACTGCTCCCACAGTATGCGAGCAGGAATTACATAGAAGGAAATGGTAAAGTAAAAGACATTTAGGAATGGTTATGATTAAGAGTTTTTACCACAAAGAGAGAATGCAAAGTAGAGAAAGCTTCTTGTTTCTAGAACTGAGGAAACTTTATTCTGGGCACATACATTATGTTTCATGGGATAGGAGTATGGAGTGAATGCATTCCATCTTTTCTCTTTAGAAAGCTAATGGTGATTGAGACAGTGTTCTGCTCTGTTAACCTCCCTCATAAAGTCTCATATCAGGCCCTGGCACTTTCCAAATCTTTGTCAGTTTGTGATTTGCTTTTCTTGCTAGTTCTTGCTTGCTTGCCCTCCTCCTGTTGCACTTAACCATATTTGCCATCCAGGAAGGCCATCATAATTTCTTTTGGATAATGATGATTCCGGCAGGCGTGTTCCACTTCTTTTTGCTATGGATTTTTGTCTTGGGCTTGACATTCATGGATTTTCTACCATGAGTGAAGTTTGAAAGTGTACCTGTGACCATCTGGAGCAGTAGGATTTGGTGCCTGGTTTGCTGACCCACTTGGTACTTGAGGTTAAGGGGAACCAGGTAATTTGTGTCACAGGTCAGAATGGTGCGTGAGATTTGGGAGAACAATCCCAGAGCTGCGTATTACTTTAGGGATTCATTAGCCACGAGGGAAAACCTCCAAATTTATGGAGGTGCTTGTGCCCTCAGCTCGGTAGGTGGCGCTCTTTTACCTGGTTCATAAGAACGATCTTGAAGGTCATTCTCCTCTGGGTCTCCTGTGCCGCAGGCGGTACCATGTTTTGGGGAAGGAAAGCTGAAGCCCTGCTGGGTGGCATTGGTGCTTGAAAAGCGGTGGCATGACCTGGCACATGGCCTCGGTTAGGCAGTGCCGACACATACCAGTCCAGAGCATTCTTACTGTCTCCTTTGTTCTGGTGCCAGTTCCCGCCCTTGAGCAACAGCAGAGAAGAACTAACGAAAGACAGTCAAGCCATGGGTATTCAAGAGGGTAGCACTAACTCATAAAACCAGAACGCGTAGACTCAGCAACTAAAAAGTAGTGAAAGAGAAACGGCTGGGGTTTGCTGAAAGACCCGAGCACTGGGCTAGGAAGCCACGCAAAGAAGAGCAACTCAAACTGGGACCTTTACCTCCTTTTTGTGTGTCTGTTATTATAAGAAATACATAAGATGTATAAAACGTGCACATTGTGAATGGTGCGACTCTCTACATTTATTTATTAATACACATTTTCCTATATGCATATGTTCCTGTACATATTAAGCATCTTGAATTTGTCATACAAAGATATGCCAGAATCATGAAATAGCTTGTTGTATGGAATGGTTTGGGCTGCAAACTCTGAAATTAAGAAGAGTGGCGAGAGGATTCAGTGGTGATGTCGGAAACAAGCAGTGACTACAGAAGAATTGAGGAAAGAAATCTGATATGTTAAGTAAAAGCATGTATCAATTCGATATTTCCAAATGCTTCATGTTATTTGTCTAACCTACAGTGCAAGAGTTTAAAAGATAAAGTGAATGCTTTTAGTAGGAAGAATTTAAGAGCCTGTCTTAATTTTCAGTGAAAACAATAACTCTTTACATACAGAAAATTATGTGAGATGTTTAACTTTGCAAAGATAAATAATCTGCTTTTGCCCCTGTAGAAGCTGAACGGTTATGGGTACTGTGGCTGAATTTTTGCAATGTGTTTTGTGAGTATTTCCAAGACTCCCCTAGAAACAGGACAGTGACTTTCCATACATTTTGTATTTACTTTATTATTCGTAAATAATTAAAAATATATATTAATTTTTTTCTTTTTATAAGAATGATACTCCCAAATAATTGGCAAAGTTTTTCACAAAGTTTTTTTCTTTTTTTGACAGAAAAAGTTCTCTCTCCCCGCCGTGGACTGATTCCATCATGTTCTTCCTTTTTCCTCTTCAGTCTTCCTCCCTTAGAAGATAGAATCTTCAAAACTATTCATAGGGCAGTTTTTTTTTTAATGTGATACATAAGAAAATAATTAAGGCAATTGTTTTAACACTGTCTAGTTAGAAGAATTTTCAGAACTAAATTTTAAACTGCCTCTTGTGATTGGAAAAGTAACCCATTTCAAATCCTTAACCTACCCTACAAAAAATACGGTGATCTTGTGTTTTTTTTGAAGAAAATTTTAGTCCCGTTTTGGTCATGAATATGTCTATTTGGATCTTGTAGCAGCTGTTATTGTGATTATAAGAACAATCCTTGATACTATATATCTCTGTCTTTCTAGTGAGGCAATCAGAGTATAAGAATTTTCCACCCTAAATAAGTTCCAATTTGAGAAGGTGGTGTAGGGGTGTATTCAGGAACTTTCTGAGGCCCAGAAAGGAGGCGAGATGGGTGGCTGCTCAAGCCTGTTGGATTAGGGAGTGCCACTTCCTCTAGGCCTCTTCCTACCTCCCCCCTCCCTGTTAGTCTTGCTAATGAATCCGGCCTGGCCCTGAAATCATCCAGTGGTGTGATGGGCTTCTGGCCTTTGCAGAGGAAAAACTCTGGGTTAATTCAAGTACAGCGTGTTCTCTTTGTTTTGCAGCTGGTGTAGCAAGGGAGTCTAGGGCAAGTGGATTGAATCAAAAAGGAAAATGAAGGCATTCACTGTCTATTTCATCGAGGATGGCTCATTTAAAGTAAACACCATTTAAATAGTCTCCAAATGGCCCATTCTATATGAAGTCATACAGGATGCCCCCTTTGGGCTGTCATTCTCCTTTAAATGGATCGCTTTGTGTGCACTGCGTTTTAATGCCATTCAACCTTAAACCCCATATGTGGGCCTCATCAGGCCACAGGCTTCAGTGCACATGTGGCAGCCATACCTTCAACATTCTTTGTCTCTGCCTCCAGACAGTCAGCCCAAGCAACAGGGGGAGGGAGTTGAAAAGACAACAGCAGTTAACATTTCTTCAACACTTATTATGTGCCAATTACTGTGTCTAGTGATTTCTCTGTATATTATCTAATTTAATCCTCACATAATCCTAGGGGGCAGGTACTACGATGATTCCCTTGTTACAGTGAGGGGATTGATGCATAGTGGGATTAAGCAGTGTGCCCACACTGCTAAGTGTGGCTCTAGGAATTGAACCCCAGCAGTCAGATTCCAGAGCTGGAGCTCAATCAATGGACACATTCAGAAGAAATAAGCTCTCATCAATTCTCTTCTCAGGGTAGGCTTATCCCAAACAATAGCTAATCCAGAAATTATTTCTCTTTGTCTTTGGAATGCATGCTCTGCTTTCTGGGGGCAGAAGTTCTACCTTGTTACTTGCCTTTTTCGCAGTCGGGTTTGAGGATGAGATCAGGTAGTCCTTGAGCATCTAGCTCTCTGTGGCAGTGGGCAGTCTTCATACAAGATTGGGCTCAGTGGAATAACCCATCAACAGACAACCCAAATGAGGCTTTCCTACCAGACATGCCCTCATAGTAAGAAACTAGTAAAAACCTCCCCCAGAGAACTGGAAGCATTCAGTTATCACAGCAGTGGCTCCAAACGTTCACCCGGGGTTGGGCAAAAAGCCCGGGGCTGGATAGCTTTGGGGAACTTCTGTGAAGGGTCCAAACAGGGTCTCTGGGAAGTGTGCTCCTGACCAGTTCCTTTTCGGCACCCCCCCATTGATCCGCCCCTGTTTAACTGGCACTTGGTAACCTAGAAAACCTTTTTTTTTGCTGTGAAAGCTTGTTGAAGTATGAAACAGTTTATTCCAAATGAGCTCTACTAAGTAGAGGAGCTTCAAGAATCTTTTTTTTTTTTAAAGATTTTATTTATTTATTTGAGAGAGAGGCAGTGAGAGAGAGCATGAGCGAGGAGAAGGTTAGAGGGAGAAGCAGACTCCCCGCGGAGCCGGGAGCCCGATGGGGGACTCGATCCCGGGACTCCGGGATCATGACCTGAGCCTAAGGCAGTCGTCCAACCAACTGAGCCACCCAGGCGTCCGAAGCTTCAAGAATCTTAAAAAAATAAAAAATCTTGAGGGTGGTATAGAAGAAAATCATCTTGAACATTTAAAATACGGGTTTGGGTGATGTTTTCCATACATGCCCCCCATCCCCATCCTTTTCTTTCTATTGTTTAACTTCAGAGAAGATGACAAGGGAGCAATGGGAGTTCTGAAATATTTTTGCTGGACCTAACTGAGGTTCTGCTACCACTTTTGCTATCTTACTCCCAAACGTCGGGTCATTTAAGGTTTCTCCCTTGAAAAGAAAAGAGAATAGAAGAGAAAATTAATGTCATTCCTCTCCCCTGCTACATTTCTTTATGGCGTCTTCTTCTTTTTCTTTTTTAAGATTTTATTTATTTATTTGACAGAGAGAGACACAGTGAGAGAGGAAACACAAGCAGGGGGAGTACGAGAGGGAGAAGCAGGCTCCCTGCTGAGCAGGGAGCCTGATTGCAGGGCTCGATCCCAGAACCCTGGGATCATGACCTGAGCCGGAGGCAGAAGTTTAACAACTGAGCCTCCCAGGCACCCTGCTTTATGGCTTCTAATGCCCTCCCCACATCGCCTCTAGGTTATAGACATTCTGATAAAGGCCCAGGGACTGGATGTGATTTGGGCACTCTCTGTGACCTTGTGCAGGCATCTAACAGATACCCCTTACTCCATTAGCACTGTCCTCTCTGGAAAGCAGTTCTGGTTCCTGCTGTTTCCACAAATCTCCTCTTGCCCATGTGCCAGATGTACGGTACAAGAACCGGAGGGACAGCAAAAATCAGATCAACACTTTTGATGCAAATTGTAGGGAGAAAAAGCCTACTGTGTACACGGTTTCATTCTTTTCCCTCCCAGGTTTATTGAGATATAATTGACATATAGCATTGTTTAGGGGATACAGTGTCATTATCTGATGTGTGTATATTGTTGCAAAATGATTAGCACAATAAAGTCACTTAACACATCCATCACCTCATATAATTATAATTTTTTTTGTTTTGTTTTGAGAACTTTTAAGATCTATTCTCGTAGCAACTTGCAAATACACAATACAGTATTATTAACTAGAGTCACCTAGCAGTATATTACATCCCCAGAACTTATTTATCATATAACTGGAAATCTGTACCCTTTGACCCCCTTCACCCATTTCTCTGCCACATCCCCTGCCCCCCAACTGCTATCAATCACCAGTAATCTGCTTCTATGAGTTTGATAGGTTTTTTTAGATTCCACAAATATGTGAGATCATTCACTATTTGTCTCTCTCTGTCTGACATATTTCACTTAGCGTAATGCCTTCAGTGTCCTTCCATGTTGTCCAAGTGGCAGGATTTCCTTTCTTTTTTTTTTTTTTTTAAAAGATTTTATTTATTTATTTGTCAGAGAGAGAGAGAGAAAGAGCGCAAGTGAGGGCGAGGCAGACAGAATAGCAGGCAGAGGGAGAAGCAGGATCCCTGCCAAGCAAGGAGCCCGATGTGGGACTTGATTCCAGGATGCTGGGATCATGACCCGAGCCGAAGGCAGCAGCTTAACCAACTGAGCCACCCAGGTGTGCCAGGTTTTCCTTTCTTTATGGCTGAGTAGTATTCCATTGTGCATATATACTGCACTTTCTTTATCCATTCTTCTGCTGATGGACACGTAGGTTGTTTCCATGTCTTGGCCATTGTGAATAATGTTGCAGTGAGCATAGGAATGTCAAAATTGCTTTGTGAGAGTGATTTCATTTCCTTCTGGTGTATACCCAGAAGAGGCATTGCTGGATCATATGGTAGTTTTATTTTTAATTTTTTGAGAAACTTTTGTACTGTTTTCCATAGTGGCTGTACCAGTTTACATTCCTAACAATGGTGCACAAGGGTTCCTTTGCTCCACATTCTCACCAGCACTTGTTTCTTGTCTTTCTGATACCAGCCATTCTTACAGGTGGGAGACAATATCTCACGGTGGTTTTAATTTTCATTTCCCTGATATAATAAGTGATATTGAGCACCCTTTCATGTACCTGTTGGCAATTTGAATATCTCCTTTGGTAAAATGTCTATTCAGGTTCTTTACTCATTTTTTTAATGTCTTTTTTTTTTTTTTAAGATTTTATTTATTTATTTGACAGACAGAGATCACAAGTAGGCAGAGAGACAGACAGAGAGAGGGGGGAAGCAGGCTCCCTGCTAAGCAGGCAGCCCGATGCGGGGCTCGATCCCAGGACCCTGAGACGGTGACCTGAGCCAAAGGCAGAGGCTTAACCCTCTGAGCCACCCAGGCTCCCCTCTTTACTCATTTTTAATCATATCTTTTGCTATTGAGGTGTATGAGTTCTTTATATATTTTGGATATTAATTCCATATCAGATATGTGGTTTACAAATATTTTCTCCCATTCTGTAGGTTGCCCTTTCATTTTGTGGATGGTTTTTGTTGTTGTTGTTTTGCTGCACAGAAGCTTTTCAGTTTGGTTTGATGTAGCCCCACTTGTTTATTTTTGCTTTTGTGGCTCGTACTTTTCATGTCATATCCAAAAAAATCATTGCCAGTGTTTTATTCTTTTTTTTTTAAGATTTTATTTATTTATTTGACAGAGATGATAAGTAGGCAGAGAGGCAGGGAGAGAGAGGAGGAAACAGGCTCCCCGCTGAGCAGAGAGCCTGACGTGGGGCTGGATCCCAGGACCCTGGGATCATGACCTGAGTCGAAGGATTTAACCCACTGAGCCACCCAGGTGCCCTGCCAGTGTTTTACTCTTAAAAGGGTTTTTTAATAGGCTGTTGTCTCTTACTTATCTCTAAATTGTCTCTTCCTTCTGAGGTATATTTTATCATTTTCATATTACCTCAGGACCAAAAATATTATTCTTTTTTTCTTAAGATGAACTTAAGAAATTAATTGGCTGATTATTTTAATTTTTTTATACTAGAAAGGCACATGTTCAAAGAGTCAGATAGTTCTATTGGTTTATTTTAATTTAATTTTTTAAAATATTTTATTTATTTACTTGGGAGAGAGCACAAGCAGGGAGGATTGGCAGGCAGACAGAGAGGGAGAGGGAGAAACAGGCTCCCTGCTCAGCCCCGATGCGGGGCTTGATCCCAGGACCCTGAGATCATGACCTGAGCCGAAGGCAGATGCTTAATCCATTGAACCATCCAGGAGCCCCAGTTCTATTGGGTTTATTATACTCCTCCCCAAAATAGCAGTCCTCAGTACCTCTATTGTATTTCTTCTGTTTCAGAAGTAACCACTCTTACCTGTTTTATTTAGCTGATTATCTGGTGTATATGTCCATGTTGTTCAGTAAGATGCATGATATTTGCATCATGCAAGTAAGTAAGATGTTTGGGGTTGATCTTCCCACTATGGATGATAAGGATTTAGCTCTCTCCACCCTATCATCACACACATACCCCTTCCCCAAATCCCATCATCCTGATATAATTAATATCATAACCTTGATTAGATCAGTATTCTTTATATTCTTGTATCTATGCTGTTAAAAGCTGAATCTTGTACAACTTTGATTACATTATTATTTCTGTACATGTTCTTTTTTCATGGGGGTTACTCATTGTGTTATTATTTGTTTTCCCTATTTGCGTGGTTTTCTAAGTATTTACCAACCCCAGAGGCTTTGACAGTTGTTTAAATCTGCTAAAATGCTCAAATACATCAAGTTTTCTATCAGTTTGCTCCTCCTAAAAAAATTTTTTTTGCTCCTC
Source organism: Mellivora capensis (assembly GCA_004024625.1). NCBI lineage: Eukaryota > Metazoa > Chordata > Mammalia > Carnivora > Mustelidae > Mellivora > Mellivora capensis. The sequence continues at coordinate 377,054 of PISX010000096.1, read as the reverse complement.
CTGAAGCAGCCTCTCCCTGGGCTCTGGAAGGTGTTCTGAAGAGCAGGTTGCCCTCTCTGCTGGGCCGTAGCTGGCTCCTGGGATCTCGCTTCTCCATTATTCTACAGGTTCTCTTTGCTTCTCTCCTGTATTGGCTTGTCCGCCTTCCTCTTGGTTTACTATATCTTTTTGAAGCATATTTTACTTACTTAAGCAGCTTCCAGAGAATAGAATACGTGGGAGGTGATTTTTTGTGAAACTGCATGTCTGAAAGTGTCCTTATTAGACGTGATTTTTTTTTTCCTCTTTCTGGAAGCTTGTGGAATCTTGTCTTTGTCCCTAGGGTTCCAAATTTCATAACGATATATCTCGATGTGGATTGATTTGTATCCAGTGCCCTGGGTGTCATGTGCCCTTTTGAAGTTGGAAGCTCGTGGCCCCTTAAATTGGGGGAAATTTTCTCAATTTTTTTAACTGACGCTTTTCCCCCTTCTATTTCCTCTGTTGTCTTTTTTTAGTACTTCTATTACTTGGATATTGGACCTGCTGAGCTTTTCTACTTTTCCCTCTTTTTTTTCCTTTTGCTCTACTTTCTGGGAGACTTCTCCAACTTTATATTCCATCTCACAACTTTATTGAGTTCTTCTTTTCTTCTGTCATGTGTTTCATTCTCTTTACTTTGGAATGCTCCTTTTGTAAATTATACTATTTTTATTTCAGCACGGCAATATTCAGCTCCTACTGGGTATGTGTTTGGTGTTCTTTGAAATTTTCTTCTCCTTGCGTGACCAGTGACCTTTAACTTGCTTGTTTCTGTTTGTTTTGGTCTCTCAGTGTCACAGCAGCAGCTTTCTAGAGGTCCTGGAGGTGCTTGATTTGTCTGTCGGCAATTAGGAACGGGGACTGAAATGCTGATGGGAAGCTCTGAGTGCCTGTGTAGGGCTTCTCAACTGTGAGTTTCACCATAGGCTGATCATAGGACACCTCGGAAGTGAGTCTCCTTAGTTGTCTTCTCATGCACTGTTTAGCGTTTTTTTTCATTCCTCTGCCTGGAGGGTAAAAGCCTGATTGCCTGCATTCAGGGAACCAAATAAGAGAAGATGGCTGGTGGTCTCAGCATCTGATATGCATATGTTCATCTAATCCCATTCATTTGCCGTCAACTGTGCTGTTTTCCCCCCTTCTCCCCCTCGCACTGCCCCCAGTCGGAGGCCCTCTCTCTTACTCTCTTTAGAAAAGTCTCCAGTTATTTGCTGGGGCTTTGGGGGATGGGGAAATAGCCCACGTTAGCGGTAGAGATTACTTAAAAATAAAAATATTTTAAAAATCCCTTTAGTACCCTTTAGTTGGGTTTGGGGAAGAAACAAACATAGCCTCATGTGTGCAATCTTCCATTTGTACCTGAAAGCCTCATCATTGCTGTTTAGTTACTGATGCCCAAGTGACTGAAGCTTTTAAAAGGGAAATTCAGTGGCCCATGGTAAACGCTCCAAAATATCCTTCAGAGAAGGAATGACCAGACCACAGCGCTTTGAGTAAGAGAATTCGGTCAGTCAAGATTTTTTCTTTTAAACCGAGGCTGCTCAGAAGGTTTAGTTCCTCACCCACAACTCCTTTCTTCTTCTTCCATCTGCACCCTCCCCCCCAGAACTCTCATTGTGTTGCCTGGTCCAGACTGAAGTTCTTGTGGGACAACCGTAGAGAGGCAGCAGGTTGCAGAGGATGAGGTCGTGAAGGGAAGGTGGAAAAACTGAGGGAGGGGGGCTCAGGCTGCGCGTCCTGTGGGATCCACGTCACGCTTTTATCAAGACTGCTGTGACTGTCTCTGCCCCCTTCTTACTGGCTGGGGATCAGAGTGGCAGTGCTCTCTAAAGCCATGGCTTTCTTTTAAACTCCGGAGAAACTACACACATCACTGGACTGGTTTCAACATCACCGGATTTGGTTGTCTCTTTAAAGAGGAGCGTGCCTTCAGCTTCTTAGCTGTGGCGAAAGGGATGTTAAGTGTGGCCACTCTAACTCCAGAAACAGGATGACCTCACAAGCAAGCTGGAGAGCATGGCTGCCTCTGGGATGGGTGTGCAGTAGTTCCAAGCCTGCCCTTCTGTAGTCCTTCTTCAAATATCTCCTCTAGTGACTTCAGAACTTGATGTCATGTCGTATTGATTCAAACTTGATATCATGTTTTTTTCCCTTATGTTTAAATCTTTGTTTCCTATTGAAAATTTTGTTTTTCCTTTCTTTCCTTTCCTTTTTCCCTTCCTCCTTTCCTTTTTTCTTTCTTTCTTATATTTCAACAAATATTTATTGAGCAGCCATATTCGCCAGGTCTGGGGATCAACATAGTCCCTGCCCTTGTGGGCTTAGGTCCTGGCAGAGGCCCAGTGGAAAGCCTTGGGGTGGTGAGAAGGGGCAGTGGGAGGTGCAAAGGGTGACAGATGCTTCCTAGTTTTGGGCAAAGAGGCCCAGGGATGTGAGGGGCCGTGGCCCGAATCACAGTCATGCCCTTTCCGGGGAAGAGGGCTGACGTCTCCCTGCTGCGTCCATGCAGCCATTAAATTTTTTTTTTTTCATTGGGGGAGTTCTGTAATGTATTTCTTTGGATCTAAGTTAGTATAGTTTCAGGGGATAATAAATAATGACCCCTCCACCTTCCTGAGTTCAGAATTAGTTGTGAGACAAAGAAGATAAGCATAAGGAGATAAAAACCTAACCTTTATTATTGATTTTTATTGCTAAAAGATTTTGAAAAATGTCATGTTAGGTCTGTTGGCCAGTATGGGCATGTCATTATTTCGACCCTGTATTTGACCTCTTATCTATTCACTGACCAAATTGGCAATTGTAGGTCACTCCATGAGTGTCTGACCATCTAAAACTTTTTAACAAGAATAAGAGGAATAGCTCCTGTAAAGGAGTTAGTAAGAGGCTGAAAGAGAGGCTAGAGGTATTTGTGTAATGGAAGTTCCCTCCATGGAAAGTTCCTTCCCTCCATGAGGAGAGGAGAATTGTGTTCCATAACACGCGGTGATACCAATTTCCCCGAAGGCACACCATCAATTTATAGCAGATGCTCAGGAAGAAAAAAAAATACTGCATTAGATCAGATTGTATGACACATTCAGATTTCAGAAACATTAAAAGCATTTTCCCATCTTAGAAGTCAGGAAGGATAGTGTTATAAGCAATCAATCATTTGCTCTTTTGGTAAACACCTTCACTCCGTTTGGCCCAAGTGGTGTGCACACCCTCGGCTGGGGCGGGGAGCTCCTGATGAAATTCCAGGCCTGTTACAAACAAGCTGGGAGTCCTTGGCTCCCCTGAATCTCTCTAGGCCTGGTTTTCATCTGCTTAGTGAGGAATGGGGGACCAGCCCAATACATGAACAGAGAAAAAGGATGAGGGATAAACCTGAGCTTCCACAGCTAATTAGTTTCAGAGTTGGGACCAAAACCCAGGCATTTTCTTTTCCTAGTCTCATTGTTCTCTAACCATGTCCAGTTGAGACTGATTCTTAAATTGAATGTACACAAAACAGTTTAGCACCACAGAAGTGATCGCTCATTTGTTCATTCATTCATTCGTTTACTTATTCATTCAACAGAGCATCTTTTTTGGTGCCAAATACTGTGCTAGGCAATAAGTATGAAGAAAACATGGTCTTGGGGTGCCTGGGAGGCTCAGTCAGTTAAGCTTCTGCCTTCAGCTCAGGTCATGACCCCAGGGTCTTGGTATCGAGCCCCGCATTGGGCTCCCTGCTTCTCCCACTCCCTCTGCCTGCTGCTCCCCCTGCTTGTGCACACACTCTCTCTCTCTGTCAAATAAATAAATAAAATCTTAAAAAAAAAGAAAAGAAAACATGTTCTTGTCTCTAGCAGCATACAGCCTCTGCCTTTACGTGTTTGTAGCCCTTACGTGACCACCTCAAGTACCACTTTTTAGTTATAGCCTCACGTGAAGCACTTCAGACTGATCCCAGGTCTTCGAGGAGTTACAGACCTCATTGGCTGCCCCGAAATAGTCAGCCCTTTGTGCTCTCCCCGAGACCTGCAGTGGTGCCCCTGCAGTAGATAAGACCCACCCCCAAGAATAGCTCGTACCGTCCTAGCACACAAGTTCAAGTGCCTAAAGGGAAAACCTACAGAGTGAGGTCCAGAACCCTTCCTTGGCCTCATTATGGTTGTTTTTCTCCTTGTGCTTCAAGGGTGCACAAGCTGGCATTACTACGTCACCATGCCAATGCCAGCCTCCACCTTCACGATCGCAGTGGGCTCCTGGACAGAAATGAAGCCAGAGATCTGCTTGTCCAAGGATCTGGCAGCAGAGAGATCCCTCTCACCTTCTGAGACTGACTCCAGGTTGGTATTTGGGAGCTTGCTGAAAAACAACACTTAAGGGACCAGTATGATGCATTTATTCCAAGCACTGGGAACGTGAGTCATCCCTGCTGAGAAGCTAGACCAAAATATGATTAAGCAAAACAGGAAAAACCCTACTGGGAGGGAAAGAGAGTTGAGAGGCAGAAACGTGGGCATATTGTTGATGCAGAAAGAAAGAGAAAAGAAGGACATATGAAGTCCTCTGTGAAGTCAAGTGATGTAATTTTATGTGTTGGGGTAAGTCAACAGAATCCTCAGACTCAACATTTTACCTCCTATATTTTTTAACCTTGGTCTTTAGTGCTTAGTTGGTCAAAAACACAACTTAATGAAAAGGGGGTGCTTGTCTGTTGGATCACTTTGTGGGCCATTCTGCTGTTTAGGTTCCCGGGACTGCTGTTAGCCGTTCATTCGTAGGGATGCCCACTTCCCGCACTGCCCAGTAGGGATAGTCAGCCTGCTTTGGGGCACCAGACACACGGTAGCTGTTGCAAGGTCATGGGGCTACAAGTAACCTACTGGCTCAGGACTCTTACCTTCGGTAGCGATTTCTTTTTTCAGACTGATCAGAGCAAAATCTGTTTCAAGTTTTTAAGAAGCAACACAGGCTACTGGGTATTCACTTGCAGCCTCCCCACGCGTCTAACTATTTCTAACTTCGAGAGCCAGAAGAGAGGAGGGGGAATGTCCGTAGGAGGTACGAAGTGTTCAAAGTGTGTGGTGTTGCCTCATATTCATCTCTAGGACTTTTACACCCAGCTCAGTTTAATCACTTTTCCTGTTTACACAGAGTCACTAGGTCCAGTACCTTCAGGAGGAGAAAGCCCAGAGTAATGGTACAGATGGCTAGCTCATCCTGGAAGACCAACTAAGACATGCTTTGTAGCACAAATTCCTTCTGTGGCGGTTGTGTTTTGCCATGTTGCTTTCCCTCCTCCTGCAATGGCTGCAGTGGCTGGTTGGTACTGTGAGGACAGAAAGCCATCAAGCCCCCTCCTGGGACAGGCATGTCTTACTGCTTGCATTTTGCTTTTTGGAGGAAGGGAAGTAGTTTCCACTTCCTGCTTAGTAACTTGGCTATTTTGGACTATCTTCCCTGAGCCATGTAGAGTACCCTAGGGTTTTATTAAAATCCTTGGATTTTATTTATGCACACTTGAGAGAAGAGGAGAGTTGTGGACAGAAGTGATACATGTTACTTTCACATGGGAATTTTTAATTGCATGTAAGACCCTAAGAGATCCCTTCTTCTGCCACTGAGCTCAGAATAGGCCTCATTTTGCAATTTTGGGTAGCCCAGATTTCTGTGTGGGGAGGACAGGTGCCCTGGAGAGTTACTTGGATCCTCAGAGGACTTATTATGAGCAAGAAATAAACTTTTTTTTTGTTAAGCCACTGAAACACTGGGGATGTTTGTTATTGCAACATATCCTAGCCCATTCTGAATTGATATCAAAATCACTGGATGTTTGAAGTCAGGGAAAGTCTTTTTTCTTTTTTTTTAAAGATTTTATTTATTTGACAGAGATCACAAGTAGGCAGAGAGGCAGGCAGGGGGTGGGGGAAGCAGGTTCCCCACTGAGCAGAGAGCCCGATGTGGGGCTCGATCCCAGGACCCTGGGATAATGACCTGAGCTGAAGGCAGAGGCTTAACCCATTGAGCCACCCAGGGGCCCCAAAGTCAGGGAAAGTCTTGATCTAAGTGTCATCTTGGTTAGTCCTGAGGGTATGCCTATAAGATAAATAGGCTTTATGTTCTGTTTTATAGATAAAGGTACTGAGGCTTTAGACAGCAATGTGTCCGGGTTCATAGCTCTACTGAGGTATAACACCTTGATTCCTATCTGGGCTTAACTCCTTACAGAGGTGATTGAGAATCTTACCTGGGGACATTCTTTTCTTTTTTTTTTTTTATTAAGATATATTTATTTATTTTAGAGAGTGCAAGCAGGAGCGGCAGAGGGGGAGGGAGAGGGAGAGAGAATCTTAAGCAGACTCTATGTGGAGTCCCATGTGGAGCTTGATCCCAGGACCCCAAGATCGTGGCTTGAGCCAAAACCCAGACTCAGATGCTTAGCTGACTGCGTCACCCTGGTGCTCCTATCTGGGGACTTTTAAAAACTGTGTATAATGTCCACGCCTCACCTGGAGTCCAATTCAGCTTCCTATCTGGAGAGTCAGTCCCATGACTGAGTCACTGTTACTGATTGTAATGTGTTGCGCTGATACAGAGGACGGAAGTTGAGAGTTCTGCCTTTGAGTGTGAAGGTGCCATCCGTGCTGCTTGGGTAGGTTTCTTGGGGCAAAGCCATACTTTCCTGCTCTGTGGAATAAAGACTTGGCTTGGGGTTCTCCAATTCTTCATGGTAAAGAAGCAGCTTCAGGGCTGCTTGACCATCAGAGGATGTGTGCAGTTGAAGTCTGTGCACCTCAGGGGAAGACAAAGGAAGAAATGTGTTCTTTTGTCTTTCTAGCCATATTCCCAGGGATACGCGGTTGGGGAGTGGGCAGCAAGCATTTCTTATGTGTGTTCTCTCTGCTGCCCAGAGGCCACTGAGGTGGCTTTTCATGTTGTTTGCATCCATAATTCTGAAGGAGGAGGCCATGGCCCCTTCACGGTGGCATTCTGGGAAGAGACGGCATCTGAAATTCTGGTTGGGGTTTAGGAGGAGGGGTCCAGTATGATTCTTTTCATGTCCTTTTGAGTTGACAACCAGCTGTGACACAGGCAGAAGGAGAGCACAGGAAGTTTCATAACTGACAGAAGGTGAATTCGGGACAACTCAAGGGCACAGCCTCAGTGGGCTTTCTGATACTCCGTTCCCGAGCTAGACGGACTCACCCATCCAGTTACCTCCACAACCCAGGCCCATACAGCCTGCCTCGTGTCCAAAACGTCCCCTGTCTGTGGGCAAGCAGATTAGAAAAGAGGAAGCCCCGTGTGGTCAACCCGATCAGAGCAACTCAAGCCAGGTCAAAGGTGCCAGTCCAGGGAGGCACGTTCTCATGTGGGAACATGAGGCCTGGGGCATGGAGTCCTTCCCACACTCTCTTCCATGTCTGACATGCTATGACTAAGTTTTCCCTTCATTTATCACCGTGCTTGTCCATCAGAAATGTACTGCTGATAAAATAATAGCTTGCATTTGCTTAATCCTCCCCTGGCTGTGCGCTTCGTGTGCGCTGTCTTTAGTCATCAGAGGGTAGCTTTGTGCTTTTATCCATTAAATCTCTGGCTCCGTGCTCAGTTTGCCAACAAAGGTACTCTGAAGTGCCAACTGCAGTCGTGTTTTCGGTTATGTTCACATCTGGTCCCCTTGCCTTCCCCACCCCCCTCTTCCACTTCAAACCTTCCTGAGACCACCAGTTCAATTCACGTAAATGTAACTTTTATAGGGGCCTCATATACCACAGGCTTTCATTTGCCTAAAGTGTTCATCTGGGTCCCAGAAATTTGGCCAAAGTACTGGTCACTGAACTTTTGAGCACTGTTCATGTGGGCTAAATTATAGGAAGAACATTCCCTCTTCCAGCTCCAATTCCACACGTGCTCCGGCCCACTCTGGGGGAGCGTTTTGGTAAATATGTTAATTAGAAGGCACTTAGGTAAACCATTGAAAGTTTATTAATTTTCTTCGACTGCAGCATAACCATCTCTAGCCACAGAGGAATCTTTGTATTATGTTTAACCTCTGGAGAACTTTGGTAAAGCATTGTCTTACTTTGGGCCCATACAGTTTAAGCACGACACGGAAACTTGGATAAAGTCCAGAGGAACTCAGCAAAAATGATTAAAAGCGTGGAAAATACGTACCACGAAGGAGAAAAGGCACTGAGATTGCTCATCTTAAAAAAGGGAACGGCTTGGTAGGAGAAGCAGTCTTCTTGAGGGTTGTGAAGTCTATGGAAAGTGGCCTGTGGACCTTGCAGGATGAGGCCCTATTTCTGTACCTTTGAAAGGCTAGGAAAGGAGGAGTGATTTTAAATCATGAGGGGAAAACTGCCAATTTCCAGTACACCCTTTGCTATGAGAGAAGCCTTTCCAAATCTTCCTGGCTTGGTGTGATTTCTCCAGCCCTGGCTCCCTGGTGTAGTTCAGCCTTCTGATTTTTATAGCACATACTGCATTTTGCTTTATAATATCCTAGAATGCCCTAAGGAAACCCGTCCAACTTTCAGACACGACCACATCATTGTATATGTTGACATCATTGTCAACGACTCATTGGGGGCTGGTGGTGGCATTTTGAACACTTGTGATTTTTACGGTATCCAAGCATCTACTCTGCTTGCTAAAATATGATAAGAAATTATCTAACCATCTTACTGTGTCACTGTACTTATCAGAATTTTAAATTTTTTCTTCCAACCAAAATATAAACTCCTCAAAGGTAGGGTTGGAAACTTATTCATATGTGTGTCCGCAGCATACCTTGGGGTGCCTTGAGTAGAGCAAGAATGCAAGAAGTAATTACTAAAGTGTCAGGTAGAACTGTGAAAAAAGGACATGCATTCCTAGGGGAAACTTCCAGTGATTCCTTTTGAGCCTATGACAGAGAAATGTCTGTGTCAGCTACTTTCAATACATCTCGTTCTTAAAACAAGAGGAGGACTGAAGGAGAGAACCTCTTTAGGCAATTTCCAGTCTTGTGATTCTGAGTAAAACATGGTCAACCCTTCTTCCATGGAGAGACCTCTTATAAAAAATTTCAGCCCAGCAATTATAGAAGAGGGAACCAATGATCTGGTTCCCATCATTTACCAGCCTAATATTTATTTCGCCAGTTCTTCCCACTCTTGGCAGTATTAATGGGCAACATTGACAAGGAAGAACAGGAAACCAGAGAACCACAGAGCAGCTGAGCTAGCTTCTAGAAAAATCCAGGACCTAAATTTACTCAAGAAGATTAATGCAGTACTTGGGAAAGGAAGGTCGGGAGGGAGGAACTTATGATGACTCACGATGTGATGAAAAGAATAGTTCTTATTCCTTAGGAATGTTGTGTGGATTAATTGGGATAATGCACATGAAGTGTTCAGAACAGTTCTTGGCACGTAATAAATATTCAGTAGCATTTTTGGGAGGAGTTATTGTTTATTATTCTCATCACCAGTGCAGATTATTTATAAATAACAATCAAGCATTATTATTAATCTTAGCTATTACAATATTTACCCTGATTACGAGTGTAGGCATAGGGAATAGTGATTTACAAAGGTCTGATTTGCTGATGATACTGCGAGTAGGTTGGAGTGGGCACAGATACAGAAATGAACAGCTGAAGGTTAGTGGGAAAGGAAGCATCTTTGAGTTAATTCTGGCTTCATGGGGGACTGTTCATGACATTATAAATGTACAGTATTCCCTCACCACTTCAGGAACAAGGCTGTTGGCATGAAGAGAGGCGATGGCCTCATGTGGAGAGTTGCCATAGAGTCACAGTGCCAGAAGAAACCTTAGAAACCATTTTTTGGTTTGTTTTTAATTAAAGTATAATTAACATACACTAAAATGCACAGATCTTAAGCATTTGGCTTGATGAGTTTTTTTTGTTTTTTTTTTTTTTATTTGTCAGAGAGAGGGAGAGAGAACGAGCAAGCACAGGCAGACAGAGAGGCAGGCAGAGGCACAGGGAGAAGCAGGCTCCCTGCCGAGCAAGGAGCCCGATGTGGGACTCGATCCTAGGACACTGGGATCATGACCTGAGCCGAAGGCAGCTGCTTAACCAACTGAGCCACCCAGGCGTCCCGGCTTGATGAGTTTTTGACCATTTTTTACACCCTAAACTAACAAAGAACATTCCAGCACCTAGTAAGTTCCCTCTAATCAATTCCTCCTCTGCCCCTGCAGCCATTTTTGTGAGACCACGTTAGACAAGAAAGAGACTTTATTTTTTTTTATTTTTTTATTTTTTTGGTTTTTCTTTCCTTTATGGACTATATCTCAAAATCCCCTCCACTTTTGCCATAAACTTTTTCAAAAAGCATTTATAATAACTGAGTCTTCTTCTACTCTCAACTCCTCATTCATTATATGTGAAGATAACACTTGCCACCTGCTACATTAGAGAACAGAAATAACAGTATCATAACCTAATCAGAGAACCCAGAAATAATAATGGCATAACCCAATAAAATTGTATTTCTCACTTATTAACAGTTTAGTACACATTTCTTCTTTAGGGAGTTGTCCTTAACTGTTCTTTTGTATGGGGTAGTGTGGAGATCCGGAGTGTTTCATTGTGGAGCCAATCAACATTTCCAATAGGTGATACCCAAGTTGACAAAAATCCTTTCCATTCTGGGTAATCTGAAAGGAAAGAGATCCTACTCCACTAAGTGTGAGTGTTTTTATGGCCCAGACTTCATTTCATGGCACACTTTATGGCACACTTCATTTCTTCATTACATTCCTCAGCACATTTACATCACCTCCTGCCAAGTACCCTACCTGAGCTGAACTGACATTCTTTGTCTCAAGATCACCAAAGTCCAAGAAAGATACTTTAAGTAGTGGGGGGCTTGCCTCATATCACAGTTAGCCCGTCTGAGAACAGCACTAAGCCCAGCTTTCCTGATCCTGACGTCAGGATTATTCCACCTTTGTGTCATCTTTCCTGATGACCCTTCCATTTTTTCAAAAATTTTATTTATTTATTTATTTATTTGAGAGAGAGAGAGAGATCACATGCATGTGAGCGGGGTGGGGGGGTGGCGCGGAGGGCAAGAAAGAGATCTCAAGCAGACTCTGCTGAGTGCAGAGCCTGATGCTGGGATCCATCTCGGGATCCCAGGATCCATCTCAAGACCCCGAGATCATGAACTGAGCCGAAATCAAGAGTCTGATGCTTAATTGACTGAGCCACCCAGGTGCCATTTCCATTTTATTGGGAGCCTTAATGGTCTCACTTATCCATAGCTTGATTACCTTAAAGCCCCGCATTTTCTCCCAGGCTTTGATCATGAAAAACAGTGCTAATACACCTAGCTGGAGTAACCTTCATTCCCCTGGCTAGAGTCATTCGTGTCCAGAGAGAATTTAACTCACCTTTTCTCTTCAACAAATTGGCTTTTTTTTGGGAGAGAGAGTGCGAGCACTTGAGCTGGGAAGGGGAGAGGGGCAGAGGGAGAAGGAGAGAGAGAATCCCAAACAGGCCCCATGCCCAGTGCAACCCTGACATCATGACCCAAGCTGAAATCAAGAGCCAGGTGCTCAACAGACTGAGCCACTCAGTGCCCCTCAAACTGACTTTTTGTTATACCTCCAACTATTCTCTGACCTCTCTTGGCTGCAAGAAATAGTAGCCCCGTGATGCATTTCTAGATAGGCCCGTGGAATACCTCTTTGCGAGGTATTTGCGAAATTGTGCTTTGATAGAATTTAAACTTAAGGCTCAACTTTGTTCTGAAGATGCCTCCACACCTGCAGTCTCTCCATTATTTCATGTGGTTTGGAAGTTTTTTAGTAGAGTGTGAGCTTGAATTATTATTGCCCATTATACATCTATGTAAATATATTAGGTGGTTAACTCAATAAATGGCTTCGTGAGACCTTTGAGTACTTGTCATGGGGTAGACATTTGACACACTTTCAGTTAAATGCTTACCAGCAGGCACCTTGCCTCAACTTTCTCCATAAAGCAAGGGTATCAGTCCAGGGGTATTGGCTAGCATTCAGTGTCAGTCATTATATTCTTGCTGTCACCTTATCCTGGCAGAAGTATTTATTACCATTTTTCTTACACTCACCAGGGGTGAAATGTCTCTGTGCTGGAAGCCATTGTTCTACACACCAGGCTGGGGGAGGGCAAGGCTAATCTCCATAGCTGTGTGGATCTCCTTGGGCAGTGCTGGCCTTGGATGAATGAAAGACACTTCAGAAATCTGGAGAGGAGTTATTGTTGTGGTGCGCCCCTCTTGGGACATGCCAGGATTTTAAGGTTTTTCGTTATTCACTGTGCTGTGACTCCAACAAGCACTGGTAGTTAGAATTATAATTTGTAAATTAAAATTAGAGGGGCTTTCCATTGTGTTTGAATAAAGGATGTGTTAACAGGCCAAAAAAGAGAGTTTCCTTTGATGTGGGTTTCTTTGGGTAGGTAAGTTCTCTGGAGGCCTGTGAGTCAGGTTCTAGGAATTCTTGTTCCGCTCCACCTTTGACAGAATAACTGGCAGCTCGGATGGTACTGGCTGGGCTCTGATCTGTTTCTTAAAAGGTTGATTCAGTTCCATTTGTACCAAAAGAGCACTGGGAAAAGTGTCATTTCAGGAATGCCTCCGTATTATTCCATATGAACACAACTTCTGATGGCCTTTAGTAAGAGCGCCTAGATAACTTTTTAGTAAAATGGGTTGTGTTCTTTTGAAAAGTTGAAACCTGTCCTGTCCTTTGGTTCATTATTCTTCCTGAGTCCACATCTTTTATTCTAGGATATTCCAGAATGGGATCCCAAATTTGGCTTTGTACCATCCTTAACGTTCTGAGTTATGAATTGTTTCTGATTTGGAGGGGTTTTTTTTCCATGTGATATTTGAAAAGCACATTTCTGAGGGCAGAAATTTTACTTTTTATTTTCAGGAGGGGGTTGTTTTCATTGTTTTGAGTATTGAAGGGTTTTCCCCTGTTATTCTAAAATAAGTAGTAAAATCTACTTTCACTTAGCTTAGATTGAATTCAGAATTCAGAATTCAGCACGTCAATAAGTATTTCGACCAATAGGTTTTCACTGCTGCACAGAAACAGACAAACCAAGAATTCAATTGAACCGCCTGGATTGTGAGCCCATCTGAGCCACTGTCTCTTAGAAGTTGTGCATATCTGCGAGAGTTGCTCACCTCAATGGCAACAAGAATAAACCTGATTTACCATAAAGCGCATCTCTTTATTTCATGTCGTTCCCAGGTATGTTGGCATTTGTGGTCATGTGGCGTACCCCTGCCGTTTCCAGAATCCTTCTGCTACCACCCAGGAAATTATTCCTCATCGGGTCTTTGCCCCACTGTGCCTCCAGGGTGCCTGTCAAGAGACCCTCCTGCGTCTGATCCCTCCCTGCCTCTCGGCAGCACACTCTGTCCTGGGAACACACCCGTTCTCCAGGCTGGACATCCTCATCGTTCCTGCCAACTTCCCGAGTCTGGGGATGGCCAGGTATGTTGTGCCATGGCGGCACTTGGGTTACATGCTTCAGAATTTCTTTGATGATTTTCTGCTTTCCCTGAGCACTGTCAGAGCTGCCATTTGACTAGGGTGGTCATGCTTGGACATCTCTTTGCTACCTTGAGAGGTGGTTTGTATGTGGACTCCACCACATGGGAGGGAGCCATTAGGTGTCCTGGGCTCAATCAACTGCCTTAAAAATAAAAAGCTCGTGTTGTTGCCCGGATTGAAAACACATTGTGCCCGCAGAGTGATGTGTGTTGGATCGTGGCTGATGAGTGGCTGGTTAGCTTAGGTGGTGAGAGCATAATGCTAATGAGCCCAAGGTCACAGCTCTGGGCAGAGTACACAACTTAGTTCCAGGGCCACAGGCTGCTCACCTAATCCTGACCAGCTGTCTCATCCATTCTCACCATTGGTCGCAAGGGCAATGACTTGAGAGCCCCTGTGTCAGAGAGACTGTGGATGGATCAGTGTAAATCCATCACCACTGCTGGAAAAATAGCTCAAAGCAGATGGCTTACTGGGGGGTGGGGAGGTGAGAGGAGTCACTTGTCTTGCTGCTATTTTTTAATATAATAAATACATTAGTCTTACTGTTATCTCAGTTTTGCTCTCATGGAAGATCAAGACATGCAAGTTGAACCTTTCCCTCTATATTTTCATCTAAAACTCATTCGTTAATGCTGTTGTTCATTCAGTAATAGATACCTGCGTTTCCCCTCAGCATTTTACTTGTTATGTACTCAGGATTTTACTCAGTTATATTACTGTTTGAAAATCTTAAATCATTAACAGCGAATGTGCTTGACTAAGGATAGGAAAAATAGGCTCATCAAAACATGTGACTTTAAGTTTTTCCCTATTAGTCAAGGAAATTCCTGCTGCCAATTAATTTCCATGCTTTTGAACAGCTGTCATTTGTGGTGTTTTCCCTGAAAACTGCATACATTCTTCGTAAAACCCATGAGTAGAAAAGAATTGACCAGGACATTTGCTTTTGATCTTTACTACATACGTATACTTTTTAAAGCTGGCTGGCTATTCTTAATCCTTGAGGAGGTCTGAGAAAGTCACTTAGGCTGTTTTTTTATCCTGTATTTATGAAGATAATGGGATGTAGAAACTAAGATAATTATATATATATTTGGTAATGTGCATCAGTATTGTTTGGGACGTCTATTTATAGAATTTGTCTTAACAAGGGGGCTTCCTTGGTCCCTTTGAAGAGTCTGCTGGACTTAATTTAAGCAGAATTATTGGTGAGGAAAGGGTTGTTCATTAAATGTTTCTCATTTGTACCCAGTTTTGAGGGGCTGTGTTTATTTGGGAGTTTTTAACACTTGATGAGAGTCGCAGTTTTTCAGGGCATGTTTACTAAGAATTCTAAGTTCTGACCTGAGGGAACCAGAGGCAGAGTATTTTTCATACAGAGGACCTCATTTTCTGTAGCTCCTTCCCAAGAGCAATCTGCCAAAACCAGAATTTGTTGACCTGCGGGCCATTCTGCAAAGCCTCTCTTTGCAGCTTTGCGTGCCCAAGCAGGTAGGCAGTGGGTTTGCTGCTTTTTGAGATATTTAAAGTGACTTAAACATGCTTAACTCTGTATTTTGAAAGTAAGAATCCTAAGAACCCTAAGGCCAAATGGTACTGGGCACCAATGTCAGAAAATACAGTGATAATAACTCAGCAGCAACAAGACTGCTTTTATGCTTAAAAACAGAAGAACCGTACATTTAAAAATTTGTGGTTGGTTGTCAAATATCATTTTCCCCCCATTTTTTTCTTCCGTTTTAGACTGTGGAAGTAGTCTGCCCTGGTCTAGATGTTTTCCTGGGCTTAGTTACTGTTCCCCGTATTTGAGCTGCGGAGGGGGGATTGTGGTATCTTCCACTGCGGAGGGAGGACTGTCGGGGGAGGGGGAAAGCACTCTGTTTTTCCTAACTCTGGCCTAAATTGATTCCACTTGCTTGGCTTGACTCTCGCGGGATCCCAACACCTTGAGCCACATGCGATTGAGTGGGGTTTATGACTCAGCTGGCTCCCGGGGCCCTGCTGCCTTATTTATGGTCAGGGTTTTGCTTAGGGCTCTGTAAAAGCAAAGCTGGAACAAAAAAATGAAAGTCTTGTAGGTCAGCTCTGTCCCCTAAACAGGAACAGAGAAATCCAAAGTCTAGTAGGAGCCATCCCAAAAGACCTCCATACTGAAACTTGTCATTGTTTTGTTCATTGTAATGCACTAGAGATCAAAGGATTTCTTGGTAGATTAAATGGTTCTTTGCAGAGTCCACATTTTATAAACATGTATGCAAGATCAGAAATTCCATAACTCTGGACTTCTTTAGTGATTAGGTCTTAATCATAATGAATACCATTTTATACCAGTGTAGTATTCATTTTTGGTGAATGGCATTAAACATTCCCACATGAACTAAAGTGGGTAAATTGTTAGTGACCATTTTGAACAATTTTTAAAATTTTTGGATGACATCTGTAAAGATTTCACTGTATTTTAAATATTACACATTAGAGTTTGTATGGATAAGCATAAAACTCTCCTCTCTCTTCGGAGCCCGATTCTGATATTTCAATAGAGTGGGGAGAAACACACTTGTATAATTTGAATGTATGATAATGACCAATCAGTTTATCAGAAGGTAAATGACACAAAGACAGCGCTTTAGAACTTGGAATTCTTTTCCAACATAACAATAACTAGACTATCTTTCAAGACTGCATGTTGTGGTTTTTGGTCACCTTTTTGTATAAGAGGAACCATGACTTATCAAGCTCACCCTTCCTTTTTTTAGTCACTGTTCCAGGGAAGAGATACTTTCATTCTGTTCTGATTCTGAGAAAAATCCCTAGTTTGCCTTTAAGACACTACCAACTAGTTCTAGTCTGTAATTTTCTCATTTGGTCCATGTAGGCTCTCTGTTTTGTTTCGTTTTGTTTGTACCTTCCGTGGAGGCCAAGTCTGCCTTATAAGGAGCTGTGGAGTGTATCTTTTTTCAATTGAGTAATATGGTGTCTAGCCAAAGATATGAATGCATTTTATGTGAATCTCCAGAACATATAGACACACTCTCTTCATGTTGGTATAATCAGCATTCTGCCATTTTCATTGTGTTCTCGTAGTTTCTCAGGTGTCTCAGCTAGGGATGGACGAGTAAGCCTCATTTCCCAGGTATTGAGAAATACATGAAAGGAGCTCATCATCATGCTTACGTTCTTTGTTATAATAATAATAATGTTAATGGAGTAATATCCTGGAACCAGATTTATGACAGTTGCTTAAAAATTAACACCTCAGTCTTAACTCTTTCCATGTTTATAATAAATGCTTTGCTTCGCCATTTGTCTTTCAGCAGCTCACAATTACATGTCACGGGGCATAATTAGGTTGGCAGAACTACCTTGCTGACATCCAAATACATTCTTTTTTTTCCCTTCCTCTATTTGAATTTCAAGAATCTCCTGCAAATCATTTCAGAGCAGTTTTATGTCTAGAGCACTGACTTAAAAAAAGCTGTGTTTTCTGTGACTCTACTTCCCAACTCTGCCATTCACCGGTAGCTTCACCCCTGGTTCCACTTGGAAAGTTGGGGGGAAAAAAAAAAGTGGCAGTGTGGCAGGCATTAGGCGACAGTTCTCCTTTGACTCGTTTTTCCACTGGTTTCATACCAGATTGTCTTGTTCGTCTGTTCATTGTTTGTTTATTTATTCATCTATTCATCCTTCCAGTAAATTTCTATTAAGCCCATACTGTGTGTGCCAGGTAGGATTTAAGATGCCGAGTCTGCAGGGGAGAACAAGATTGATGTGATCTCATCACGGAACTTGCGTACTAGTCAGGGGAGAGAATTGTGTACTTAAAAATCAGGAACTAAGATGTATGCTTTGAACAGTAAAAACCAAGTCAGTGACAGAGTGGTTTTAGGGTCTGGGATGGTGGCGGGCAAAGGCTTCTTTAAAGAGTGGCAGGTACCGTGAGACTTGAAGAACAGAAAGGAGCCAGCCTCATGAACAATCCTGGGGGAAAAGAAAACCCAGGCCGAGGGAGTTCAGGTCCAAAGGCCTCTAAGTGGGAACCCCTGAGATGGGCTGGAGGAGCAGAAAGACGGGCCGCGTGGCTGGAGGGCAACAAGCTTTTAGAGTGGCTTTTCTTAGTTCCTTCCTTACACTCATTTTGGGTGCCGGGAGGTCCCACAGTCCCTCAGGTCTTAAGTCACCGAGCCACCTGTGCACCAGTACGAGGAGAGTGAGACATGGCAGAGGTTGAGTGAGGATTGGTGGTTCCAGGCCATCAGGTGTTATGGGGAGAGGGTTGCAAGAGAGGCCAAGTCTTTTCTCAGTTAGAGGACCAGCAGTGCCATACCATCTTGTGATTGGCTGGTGAGAACCTGCCTTGGCTTAGCGACTGCTGTCCTTCAGCAGAATTCGCCACTGCAGGAGCCTCAGAGCTCCTGGTGCAAGGACCAGCAGCTCTACATTTGTGGAGCAGGAAGAAAGCAGGCCCAGGGCTCCATGTTTTCCTTCCTTGCTAGTGGCTGATGGATTCCTTCCCAGCTTTTCTGACATGGCGGGTCACAGGGAAGGAGGCAGTATTTCTATGATTGCTCATCCTAATTTTTAAGTTTCTCAAAGACTGAGCACAAATAGGATTGATAGGGAGCAGAGAGAAATAATCATCAATTACTTAAATACCTTCAGTGGGCTTCGCAGCAAAGACTGTGAAGCTCCCTATTATACATGGCTTGTTCTGAAAGATGTGATTGTGCAATAAAAGGCTTCTCGGTGCTTACACTAGTTCCTGACTTTTGTAGGCACAATTTACTCAAGTACCTCAATTTGGGAATGAACGGTGTGCACATACATGCCCAAGAATGACCGTCACCAGCTTTCCCTCCGCCCCTTCCTCCTGGGGTTAGACAGGGTGTTGTCCTGTTTATTCTTATCTCCCCCAATGTGTAATAGAATAAGCAAAACATAACATGCTGGTACAAAGGGCCTGTTGTTTGCAGCCTTCTAATTGTGCTCCTTTCTGCCGGGGAAGGAAGCAGTCATAAATTTCTGTCATTATCTTAAGTAGTAAGGTTTCACAGCTTTGGGAATTTTTCTGTGCTTATTCTTTGTTGGCTTCTACGTGAATTTTTTGTCTCCCACCTCCCAACAGACTGAAAATGCCATATTTTTAAACAGTCCTTTACTTTCGGGGGGCTGTGACCCCGTGGTTTCAATGCAGGATGCAACCATAATGATTCTCTCCTTTGGGAATCTGATTTGAGCCATGAACAAGTGTACCTTTCTCTTTGCAAGGGTTGCCAGCTCTCGTCTCTCTTATGTGCTAAGGATTTGGGGTGGGGGTGGGGAGTTGTTTATGTGTGGGTTTTGTTTCTTTGTGATTGCTCTTTGTCTCCCAAACTCTCAAATTCTTAAATTTCTTTCTGAATGGATTGTTTTCAGAAATATTTTGAAGGGACATTTCGTTCTGCTGTTTTCGAGAGTAGTTCTCCTCTGGCTTTTTCAAGTAGGTGGGTGTGAATGATAGAAAGCAGCTCGTACCATCCTTTTCTTTTTCCTGCAAGATTCTTGTTCTTTGTTTAGTGGCACCCCTGCCACTGCTGTAGTGATGAACACGTGGGGGAGTAGTGAGGGCCATAACGGGAGGGTGAACTCGCAAGCATCCCCTTTGTCACTTTGTTTGGGTTCATGTCTCCATTTTGATTTTAGTCTCTATTTTTCTTCTTGGGAAAATTATCTGACTTTGTTTCCCTCCTGTCTTACAGAGAAGGTTCTGGTGTGTCTCCTATCTTATAGAGAAGGTTCTTGTGTTTTTCTTTCTTTAAACAGAAACTGGTATTCCTAAGGTCACCTTCTTCTGGGACCCTGAGAGTCCCTGGCTTTAGTTTTGACAATACCAGTTTATACTGAGCGAGGCAGGTAGGGCGAAGGTGGACATATGCTCCATTCTTTGTGGTGCAGGGGCAGGAGGGTCTATGATGTCCCCACGTAATGTAGAGCCAGCAAGACGGAGAAAGATGTAGAAGGGCCTCATCCTGGAATGGCTCTTGGTATCTGGAGTTCAGACTTAAGCGAGTGTTTTCTGTAACCCTCTCTGAGGTTTATGTGTTTACTTCAGGGTCTGTCCGTGGAAATCACAGTGTCATGGAGTCTACATGAAGATCAGCATTCACCACGGGCTCATTATGAGGCAGCCACAGAATCTGGGTACCAGGCAAATTCTTGGATCACATGAATATGCTGGGGCCAGGCTCTGTCTCTCTCTCTATTCTGTTGGAACAACAGCAGAGTGAACTCACAGCTTTTGGCTTAGCCAGAATCTTCTTCTTGCCATCTAACAGCTGCGCTGCTTGTCAGGCCCAGAAGTAGCATTTTATCATCATTACACCATGATTCCTCACGCTCTGAAAGATTATGCTTAAGTGTTTTGTTTTCTTTGAACTGTTCTCCACACACATAGACTGACAGTCCTACCTTCACAGAACACTGCTGGGGCCATCCTTCAAGAGAAGTTGTCAGGCCTTTGAAAGGCCTTCCTGAAGCAATCATCCCTCTGCCTACATTTGTAATCTTCTTCTCTCCATAGGCCCCTAATCTCTTCCAGCCCTTGAGCCTGAGATGGTCAGTCGGCACTACCTTTCCCTTTTTCCATTGCAAAGAAAAGCCTTTTATTTTCCCCCCCTCCCACTTATTTCTCCACAGAAGCATTATTACTGAGTAGAACATCCACTCTGTGGATGAGAAAGAACAATGGAATTCAATGCGCAAAGTTGCCTGAGTTGGAATATTCCCAGTCTTGTGGGTTCTCACTCTTCAGGCCACTACGCAGAGGGAGAAAATGCTACCAGCTTCTGGACTGTGTTATGTATATACGTGGGCACAGAGCTGTGTACATATTTCTTTGAAGGGAATTTCCTTTGGGGGAAAACGCCAACTCTGGAAACAGTCCTCAAGCAAGGTACAGTGTATGAATAGCTCTGCTTGGTGGAAACATTGCCTCTGTTGTATCACAGCCCATATGCACCTGGAACCCACTGACATCTGAGCCACAGAGGCCTGTGGGCATAAAGTGGGTGAGAAATTGCCTTGTCACTTGACCCCACCTCTGAAATGTAACTGGAAGAGGATAGCAGCTACATTTTGTTAAAAAGTAATGTTCACCTTAAAAGGCTGTAGATGTGAGGAAGCGGGCCTTAAAAAAATGGATTACTTTTTAAGAAATTGATTACTTTGTGGGATTTGCAGGTATAATGCAAAAGTTCACCCTGACTTAACCCGAGTGGAGCTCAGAGGAGAACATGTTCTATTTCTTGGTTAACTAACCATGCTATTTATAGAGGTGACTCCTCAGAAAGTCTAGACATTGTTCCGGGAAGACAGAATGCCAAATCTGCCCTTCACTTTCCCAGTTAGCTTGCTGAAAATAACCACCTCCCCTTCTCAGCATAAAATGGAAATCTTAGAATTCCCTTTCAGGAGAGTGTGAATGATACTAGGGCTCCCTGGCCAGGACTTGGGGTGGGCGAGGAGGAGAGGGTGCTCTTGTGATCCTGGGGACCCACTCCCGGCCTTTGCTCCCTAGAGGCCAGCTTGATGAGTTGTGGGGACTGTGGTTGGCAGATCCTCATTTTTGAGTCGGTCTCCTCTCAGAAGAGACCCTGAGGACCTACTCTAAGAGTGAGCCAGCTGCAGTTTCTTGCTCTTACCACACATGTGCCATTTCTGAACGTGCTATGGAAAGCTGGCAGTTGGAAAGGGCTGGATAGGCAAAGCCAAGAATGCATTCGGTAGACACGTATCAGTGGGCAGGTGTGGTGAGTGCTGATGATTCTGTGGCTGCAAGGAAATAGGAGACCTTTAGTCTGAATTAGGGTTTTCTGCAGCAGGTTCCAAGGAAGACTAGTTTTGTGGAATGTTAATAATGTGGGAAAAGGAACTGTGGCTTAATTAATTCAGGAAATGAATGGATTAAACAGAGTTAAAATGGAGTCTTTGCTGGAGAACTTCTAAGAAAGCCCTTAATATCCTTATTATCCTGATTTAATATCCTGGTGTATATGTGCCCGTTGAAGACAGGGCCAGAAGGTGCACTATTCCTCTGTATGCCATGCCCAGGGATTCCCCCCCTTGGTATTGTGGCTTCCATGGGACCATAATGGTCTCGAAAAAACCACCCCCTTAAAACAAACTTTGAGAAATAATTCTATTCCAAAATAGCCTGGAGTCTGCTGTACAGCCGGCCGTGGAGTCCACCTTTCATGGTATCAGTGTTACTTGAAGGGCTGCCATGTGTCAGGCCTGGCAAGGGCCTGCCTTTATCACAGTGAGGAAGATGGGCCCACCGTGCAGGAGGCCCCACGCTTTTCTGATTATACATCTCTTTTTGAACAGTCACCCCTTCCAGATAGTTCTATGTGTTCATAGTTGTATACATTTAGTACAGTGTTAATATCCTGGGCACACTACAAAATACACACAAAAATAGAAATTTAGAAGGATGAGAAAAAATGTTTTTTAAAGACTTACTCAATTTTGAGAGAGAGAGTGAGAGAGAGAGCGCACGGACGGAAGGGGCAGAGAGAGAGGGAGAGAGAGAATCTCAAGCAGATGCCTCACGGAGCCCAGAGCCTAACACTGAGCTCGATCCCACGAGCCCAAGATCACAACCTGAGCCGAAACCAAGAGTTGGACACTTAATCAACTGTGCCACCAAGACACCTGGAGGGGAAAAAATTTTTTTAAGAATTTCTACCTCTTCTTATACCCCAATGGATGGGCTAGAACCCGGGGATCCCTTGAACCTGGGTCCCACCAAGGGAGACTCTGATTCAGTGGGTGAGCAGCAGGATCTTGGCATCTGCAGTTTTAACACTTCCATGCCGGTGCTTCTGCTCAGGTGTTAGAGGGCAGTGTGTTTGGTGGTGACTCTGTGGAGGGCGCACCTCTGAACAGGTTAACTATCTTCCTGGGGACTCTCAGACTCCGTACCCTGCCATCTTCTCTCAGGTGAGACTGTCAGATTGAGGAAAGAGGATGGTGTGGAAGCTCCGTGGTGATGCTCCTTGCTTGTCTGTTACTCTGAAGGAAGGTGTGTTCTTGAAGGGCTGGGCCCAGTGACAGGCCGGGACCCCCAGGCAAGTCACTGGGCCTCCCTGGCCCAGTTTTCTCCTTTGAAAAAGTAAGGGGCTGATTTGGAATTGCCTGTGAGTGTCTTAGAGCTTTAACATTCTTTGATTTAATTAGGTCTGAGTCTTTATGTTGAACAGGGGTAGAGGTGATTCAATTTCATTTGGCATTTTACATCCATGTATATTTTCTTTTTGATGTAAGGGCTAGTTAGATCATAAGCCTGGGATTTTCTTGTACTCCTTGGGCAGTGTACTCCGCCTAGGCAGTGGGCGTTTAAATTTTAGGCCTGCAAGCAGAAGGTGGTTCAGAAGGGGCCTCTCTTCCTCCTGGTTAATTGCAAAATAAACAGATCTCAGGGGCAAGGGCCCCTTCCTTTCATAATAACCGCCTCTGCTCAGTGCCCCATCCGTGCAAAACAGCATTTCCAAATACCACATCGGGAGCATGCTCCGTGGATGAAGGCCTTCATCCTCTAGCCCAGCCATTCACAGCCGACACCCCCTCCCCTTACCCCCTCCCCTTGCCCCCTCGGAAATGGCAGCTAACTTGGCCCCCCCACCCCCACCCCCATTTTTAGCCTCCAGAAACCTCCATTTGCAAGCTAATAAGTTGCACATACATATGTTTGAACAGTTGTCAGGCTTGTCTGCTGCTCAGACTGTGCCTTGGTTTAAAACAAACAACAACAGAGAGCCCAAAGGAGGGCATGGATGAAGACATTTTAGTTGTACGTGCAGGTGGTGTTGTTTTGACCTTGACAGTCAGTTTTAAAGGACCTGTCAAGCACCTTTGTGTGCTCCTGGGCACACCCACCTGGAAGATATTATATCCCCTAAGCTTTATGTGCCCCAGCAGGCAGGCACCAGGTCCCTGGATTTTGTTTTCATCGTTTGAGGGTTAATGCATGCATGGCAGGACTTTACTGAGGGGGCCCAGCTATAAGCGCTGTTTTCATTTAATTCTGATTTCTCTTCTCCCTGGGCCTAACCCTCCCTGCCCTCAGGCCCTTCCCACCACCACCCCCTCCATCCCCTCCAGACTCCCTTCATCCCCCAATCAGCCTTCCCTGCTCTCTCACCCCTCTGTTTGCCTTCAAACCATTTCTTCCTGGCTTTGATATCTTCTTGCAGAGCTGCAAACAATCAGGAAATTATGGGCCCCAGAGCTCAGCAGGGCACATTGCCTGGTAGGGGGCTCAGGCCCCAGGCCACCATAGAAAACTGGGCCCAGAAAGCCTGTCAGCCTCCAGGACACTCCCGCCCAGCCCCTGGCCCCTTCTGGTCACCAGGGTCCCTGGGGTAGGGGGCGGGGACACCTCCTCAGCCTCAGTGCTGTCTGGGGAGACAGGTTTGGGAATGATTTTGACCTTACCTATGTGGTCCAGGGTCACCTCTGTTTGGAATTTATCTTTTTCAAGCTTGAGTGTCCCCTCTGTTTTCTGAGCCATACATGGTGGTGCTGGATAGTTGGGGTGAGAAGAGTGAATGGACAAATGGAAGGAGTCCTTTGGGTTCAGCCAGTGCCAGGATAGTTCAAATTCTTTGAGAATAGAGATGATGGCTCTTTACTTTCAAGTTATTCGAGGGCACAGATGAGGGATTTACAGGCAGTGCCTCTTCCTTGGCATCCATGTCTAAGGCCCCAAGTTGCTGAAGGAAGTCTGTTCTGTATTTCTAAAAGAAGAGATGACAGAGAAGGTGCTTGTTCTCGTGACCAAATGTATATCTTATCACTCTTGTAAGACTTCCTTCAAGGTCTGAAAGAAATGGGCCCAGATCTAGCGACTTAACCGACATTGCCACCAGCGCCTGTGTTCACAGAGGTGGCAGGAGGGAGCAGGGGAGGGAGTCTCAACCGAGATCTGACTCAGGGTCCAGGAGGAGACCAGTGCTTGTCAGCCTGTCCTCCTCAGACCCCAGGAACCTTCCCAGGCCATGGCAGTGCATCACACCGTCTTCCTCCTGGGGACGCATGCCACACACACTTCCCGCACACTGCCACAGGGGCACCTGTGTACCGGGACCCCGTTACTTAAGATTGGCACAAGTCCCAGGTGGGAATGAGGGGCAGAAGAGGCTGAGGAGTGTGTGGTATGGGAGACTGGACTGGGTCTCTGAGAATGGAAGAGAAGCAGAAATATGGGTGAGGAATGGCATTCACATCCCCTGCTCTTCCCTTGGGTCTGTGAACCTTCACACAGGGCTTTGTTTGGTCCAAGCTGGTTGAGTTGGGTTTCTGTCATTAAAATCCAGGGTCCTGACAAATGTACAAGGGCTCCTTCTTTTTCACCTGTACAAACAAAAGCAGCATTAGACCTAGGATTGGAAAGAGGAGTCATGGGGCGCCTGGGTGGCTCAGTCGTTAAGCGTCTGCCTTTGGCTCCAGTCATGACCAGAGCCCCGGGTTCGAGTCCCGCATTGGGCTCCCCGCTCAGCAGGAGGCCTGCTTCTCCCTCTCCCACTCCTCCTGCTTTTGTTCCTTCTCTTGCTGTCTCTCTCTCTCTCTCTGTCAAATAAATAAATAAAGTCTTTAAAAAAAAAAAAGGAAAGAGGACAGTGGCTTTGAGCTTCTAAGGGTCCTTTTCCTCCCAGTTCATTAGTGGTGATGCGACCTGAGCAACTCTTCACAGCTTAGACGGTCTTCATGTGTGTTCTCCCTCATCTGAACCTCCCAGACAAGCTCTCAGCCCGGCCATGGCCCAGCTTCCTTCCAGCCCAGCCCAGCCTTGGCTCTCCCCGCAGAATCCCTCCTACCCAGAGAGGCACTCCACCTAGGCCCTGCCGCAATTTTCCATCGCCCAGGCAGGGCAAGCTCTGCTTTCTGTTCAGCCCCCTAGTTTATCTTGTGGGGTGATGAGTCTCAGCAGGTGCTGACAGCCAGGATCAGGGTCCAGGCCTCTGACTATTGGCCTTAGAGGCGTAGGGCAAGTGAATTCTAATGACGGATTGTTTGCTGGAGCTGAGGAGTAGAAACATGTAGACCCGAGCATGCATGGGTTGTGAGCGAAGCAAGGGCAAGCCCCAGCCAGTGGAGTGCACTTACTATCCTTTCCTTTTTTTTCCTCCTTGGTTAGCCTTTTGAACCATCGTGCTGTTACCACTTTTCAGAGCCTCTATCAGTCCTTCCTCCCGTCGGGATGCCATGTGAAATGATAGGAAGAGACACAGGTTTCAGAGTGAGAAAGACTGGGTGTTGTGCAGCTGTGCCATCGACTTGTGAAAACTCAGCCCAGTTACTCATTTGTGAAAATCTCTAGGACCGCTCACCACCGAGACTCATGTTTGCATTAGATATGATCATGTGAAACATACCTGCTACATCGTAGGCTCTTGGCAGATACTGGTCTCTTGCTTCAGCAGGCTTGGAGAGATGTGGTAGTTTTGTGAGTCTAAAACCACCTGAGATTGGCTGCTTATTAGCGTGGATCACAAACTCTGAGGTCCCTACCAACCCAGGATGTCCAAGATTCTCTGAAATAATAGCTCCAGGGAGAAAATAAAAATAGGTATGACAGGTTACTATGGTAGCATGAAAACATGAATGGTTTGTTACGAAAAGTCACTGAGTCCAGATTACTCAGACTGTACAAATGGAATTTCTCAATTCAGTGAAGGAGCATTTTAGAGTAGCGCCTACATTCCTGTTGGCTCTTCCTTTAAGGATGTAACTTGAACTTTAGTAGTTTACATACGAACTTTTCCAACCCCCCCCCCACCTCCTCCATTAAAAAATTGAAGAAGGAAGCAGAGTAAAACTACTGGACATCTTTGGTTCATGTCAGATGCCTTTCTTAGTTCCTTTCCTACACGTAAAAGAGATCCTAGTCATCTGGGGATTTGGGATACCACCTGGAATCACCTGGACTGTCCAAGCCCCCCGGAACTCTGTGTCGTGGCCTTGACTTCTTTCCCTGTTGTGTATGGATCAGAGATGGAGCCCTGTCCCCTCCTGAGGCAGCTGTGTCTGATCCGTTCTTGGTGGTTTCAGAGGCATTGTCTGACCTGTGCTTAAAAGGACTGGGTGATGGAAGCTTCCAAAGAAACCCTGTGTCACCACACCTGCCACTTCCAAATGGAGCCAGACAGGCTCCGCATCAGGAAGAAGGCCAGGATGGAGGGGCACGAGCCGTGGCGGGGGGTTGGGGGGCAGGGTGACGTCCTGCTCCACTCTGATTTGAACGCCAGCCCTGCTCAGGCTGCCTTCCCAAGGTCCCTCTCCCAGAAGCACACATAGTGTGTTGTAAATAGTACGCACCTGTGTTGGTTGAGATGCTCCTGTAGGCCAGAATGGGAATGGCTCAAGACACTTGGGCAGAGCAATCAACCTTAAAGGGCCTTTGTAAGTTTCTTTAGTGAAATTGTTTTCCTATTTTTGTTCCTTACCTCTGTTCCCATCTACCTTATTCTTCATTCCTTAGGTACTTTTATTAGCTTTTTATATAACTTCCTATGTCTCCTCATGCAAATGCAATAATAAATATCTCATAAAACTATATAGATTTTACTCCTCCTCCCTTTTCTTACACAAAAGGAGGCAGAGCACACATGCTGTTTACTCTGTGTCTTTCATCACGTAACATTACAGCCTGGGCTTCTTTTTACTACTAAGCCTTAGTGAATTCTCTTTCTCTTTCTCTCTCCCCCACCCCCTTTCTTTTTAATTTAGTGGCATGGTGTTCTGTTCTGAGGATATTCTCTGTTTATTTTTTTTTTAATTTTTTAAAAAATTTATTTGTCAGAGAGAGAGGGAGAGAGAGCGAGCACAGGCAGACAGAGTGGCAGGCAGAGGCAGAGGGAGAAGCAGGCTCCCTGCTAAGCAAGGAGCCCGATGTGGGACTCGATCCCAGGACGGTGGGATCATGACCTGAGCCGAAGGTAGCCGCTTAACCAACTGAGCCACCCAGGCGTCCCTATTCTCTGTTTATTTTAACAAAATATGGATCTTTGAGTTTTTTCGCCCAGTGTTTTACTGTTGGCAACAATACTGCATGGAGGGCTTTGTGCATCTTGAGTCCGTAAATGCACAAAACTTCTGTTAATATACCTGCCAGGTCATGGGAGTTAGGGAGGTGCCTGCCTCTTGCTTATCCCCCACTAGTGCTGTAACTGCAGGTGGAGACCCCGGACTTCTCTGGAGAAATTTCAGAAGCAGTATCAGCCCTTTTGTCTGGCTCACCACAACGTGAAGGAACCGCCGTGCTGAAAAGTGGGGATGGATATAAGAGTAGTCAGTCTTCACCCCAAACCGAACATTTCATTGTGAGGCTCTTGCTCACTTAGATCCAAGTCTTGCCAAAGTCACAATTGATGATCCTTTTCTCGGGGTTTGGTAATGATGTTGTTCTTCAGATTTCTTAATTTCAGCAATTGTGAAGTTGTGTTCTTCCTGTTCTCAGTAACTTCAGAAATTTAGAGAGAGCCTCTTTTTTCCAAATGAATGTATGTATTTGACATTTTAAAATAGCATTAAGAAACGCCATTTATTTTTCTGGTTAAGATAAAGAACTAAATATTATTGATATGGTTTGGGCTGTTGGTTTTATTTATTTGGGTTGTGCCATGGTGTTGAGTGAGCGGTTGTAGCTGGTGGAGGGACCCGCAGCTGAGTGTTTACTCCAGAGACTTGGAGGTGGGGAGGCAAGCGGCTGGGCTGAGCCCAGGCCAAAAGGTCAGCAACCAGTCTTACAAAATAATGCCGCTGTGCAGGTTTCAAATCAGAAAGTTTGAAAGAGGAAAAGGGAAAATATTCTTTAACCTCTGTAGAGAAAAAAAAAGTGAAGGGGGAGGGCTAATGCTGTCTCTTTTTTTAAATAGGAGGATGTTGAGAAGACAGAGATTTTTAATGGTTTTAATCTTCAGACTTGGGCAGAAGGCCAGGCATGTTCTGAAAACAGAAAAAGTGGAATAAAATGCCAGAAAGGGAGGTGGAAAGTAGTGGGATATGGAAACAACCAAACGTGACCGAATTTCCAGTCTTCTCAAGGAATGGGTTGGATTGTGGCAGAGTTACTGAAAACACTTTTTTTTTTTTAAGTTCAGATGAATGTCCATGTGCCACTCCCCACATAATTCTAGAGCATATCACCCAAAACTCAATTTTAAACAGTAAGCAGAGCCTAGGCTGCTACCCCATTATGGTTTCATGTTGGCTACAATAATCAAATTTATTTTTCGGTGACATCAATGGGAGGTAAGCAGGGGACGTGATTTATCTCAGCTTTAATAAGGCATGACACTAAAGAACAAATTCGGAAAATGTTCTTTATCAGCATAGCAAATAATTTTTTTTAATCTCTAAAGGGTAACCATTTTGTGGATACAAAATTTATAGAAGCTGTAGGCCTTGGCACTGTGTATGTGCAACCCCCCCACCCCACACACACACACATACACACAGACAAGCATTCAGCCTTTTGACCTCCCTGGTACGGAATTACCAGAGATACACACACAAAATACAGTGATCTTGGTTTGGCAGGACAGTCATCACTTAGGGGGAACAAAGAGAGCTATCGCAGAAAAGCTCAGAGGCTCAGTGAGTGCCATGAGGGGAGCCGCTGGTTATTTGTGTCACTTCCCCTACCTGGCAAGACCCCTGAACCCCTTTAAGAATGTGGTGATTTTGTTAGAAACTGAAGCAGCACCTGGAAGGTCGTTTTTCCTGTGCTTTCGAATGGATGCTTGATCTGATGGAAAATCTTGCTTTTCTGACTCTAAGGCCAAGGGAAATGCCTCTTCATAAAAAGAAAAGTATAAGGAAGTCCTTTTTTTATAGCTAACCCTTGCTCCTCTTGCTGCAGCAACATACCTTCTCCCATGGCCCCACTCCAGCAACAAAAGAGCTGGTCACCTCATGCTGAAGAATGGGGTGCTTTATTGGTTATTTGCTCTGTTGCTAAACCTTTCAGCTTTTCCTTTTCCAAGCTAGATAGTCCCAACAGTTTTGAGCTCGTTTTTGTGGTTTCTGTTGGCCTTTTCTTTAATCATGTCACTTGCTTCTTCCGGATCACTTTCTAATCCTCTTCATTGTCCAGAAATGGAAAAGTCCAAAGCAGGCACAGGAAGATACAAAGTGTATGTCCTGGGTGACTAGAGGATTCGCTTATGGAGCACTTCACTCTAGGCCCAGCACTGGGCTGGGACATTTCATGGGTTGTCCCTTGTAAACCCTACAGCTGCCATAGGGTGGAGGCAAATATTACTGGTATTTTGTAGATGAGGAAGTAGAAAAGAGTGGTCGTATCTTGCTCAATCTCCCAAGTGACACAGCTGAAACTCAAGCCGGGCCTCTGACTGTGGAGCCCCCAGCCTGAACCACGTCTCCCTGGTGCCATGATTTCATTCACCAATTCCAAGATCTTGTATTTCATAACTGTGCTGGACCACTGACTCGTTTTCCATTTAAGGACTATTACGGCTCCCTTTTGCTACTTACTAACACATGGTTAGTCATTCCTTACTTCAGACTGGTCTGCATGTGTTCCTGGAAATTCATTTTATTTAACCGCTTTTCTAAGTTCTTTGATTCTCCTCGAATTCGAATTCAAGCCCTTCGAGAAACTGTTAGCCCTCTTAGCTCAATGCCCTGGAGGATCTAATGAGGTGTCTTACCTGGTAAGCCCAACCCCGACTCCCTGTGGGAATCTTGGGTGTCCAGTGCCCACTCTGATGTCATCCCCAACACTTCCCTTGGTCCTTCCCTGGGTTTCCATGGTAGACAGAATGGAAGGAGGTGTGGAGTGAGCCACAGTGTTGGCTGCCCAGTAGCCGTGAATTTTTAGGTATTGTCTCTTTATTCAAATTTGGAGAATTTCACAGTAACTTCAGAACTGGGGAAATCTAACTTGGATTTTGTTTCAGGGCCAGGGTTATTGCACGCTCATAGCTCTCATGGAGAATCTGGGACACTGCCAAGATGTCAGTTTGTGCAAGCCACGCCTTTGGAATAAAAAAATAAATAATAAATAATAAAATAAAATAATATAAATATAGATGTATAAATATGTATATAAAATAAAATAAATTAAAAAACTCACCTGATGTTGAGTTGTAACCCAGCATGCTACACAGTACCAGGCGTGTAGATGACATTCAGCTTTTTTACTAATTATTTATAAAGTGAGGGAAAGAATGCATGTAGGAATAGCTATAGTGATGAAGATAATTTGTGATTTCCCCAGTGTCTGAACACCAGTTTAAGCAAGAGATGGTAAGACAGGAATCACCATTCCAGTTGTCCTCCAAATTACAGTTAAAGTAAAAAAGTTCTCTCATGACACATTTTTTTTGGAATCGCAGCAACAACAACAGCAGGGGCGCCTGGGTGGCTCAGTCCATTGAAGCCTCCGACTCTTGATTTCCGCTCAGGTCATGATCTCAGGGTCGTGAGACTGAGCCCTGGGTGGGGCTCTGGCTCATCGGGGAGTCTGCTTTTCTCCCTCTCCCTCTGCCCTCCCCCCTGCTCGACCTCATGCTCTGTCTTTTTCTCACTCTCTCAAATGAGTTAAAACAAAACACCCAGCAAAGCAATGTTGCAGAATCTCACGCCTCTAAAACAAGGATTTCAAGAGTCTTTGGTCTTTAGCTTTCCTTTCCTTCTCCTTTTCTGGTTCTTGCTCAAAGATGTCAAAACCAGCCAAGGATGGTCTCCTGCGAGTTGCTTGCAATTATACCCATCATTACAAGTGTAGTTTGGCATCCAGTGCATTTAAAAACTCAGAAGTACTTGGATACACTGCTGGGAATAGTCGCTAACTTTCAGGTGGAACCAGAAAATAAATTATTTCTGCCTCTATGGTGATGCTCCTCCTCCAGCTGTTTGTCAAATTCAGCTCAAAACAGGATCTTGAGTACAGAATATTTTTTCTGGTTGCTGTATAGCTCAGCGAGTCTGTGAAACATGGGAGTGTTATTGAGAGCATTTGCAGAAGGGTGGGATGGGGAGCTTCAGCGCCCCAGCAAGAAAAATGTTTCATTATTTACAGAGCAAGGCAGTGAACCCCAGACACATGAGTTCCCTGTCTCCTCGAGGGAATTGGTGATGCATTCCTTCACCTTGGCGGAGGAAAAGAATTAAACAGAGAAACAACCATTCTTTTACATTTCTTTTCCCTCTTTCGGTTTTGCTCTCCAGTTTTCGCAATGTACCCTTCTCAAGTCTTGAAAATACAACTGCTTCCCATTTGGTAAGCTCTTTTTTCCCCCTTTCCATTTGGCAACAGCATTTTCCTGTGTTTTCAATGGCACCAAAATTAACATGGCTGTTTTTATTTAACAGGAACAACTTCAAGTTTTCTATTACACGCCCAACCAAAGAATCTTTGATTTTGCCCTGGCATTTCCCAAGATGTTAGCATGGCTTTGAAAACAGGGCTGCTCCACTGCTGTTGCAAAGACAGGCAGGGGCAGCAAGGCAGATTGGCGAGGCAGGAGTGAGAGGGAGAAGGGAGGAGGTGAGGGGAAATTTGCCTCCCCCAACTTGCTATTTTTAAAGTTTGCTTGCCTACTGAATAGCTC
The DNA here is from genome assembly GCA_004024625.1 of Mellivora capensis. NCBI lineage: Eukaryota > Metazoa > Chordata > Mammalia > Carnivora > Mustelidae > Mellivora > Mellivora capensis. Next base: position 344,871 of record PISX010000096.1, on the reverse strand, counting down.
AATTTACAAATCCTACTGGATATCGTTTTGACCTTCCCCGGTTTTCTTCCCTGTTGAAAGTGTGATGGATGCGTTGGTGGGACACAAACCATTTGCTCTGTAGATTTTGCCAGTGCATGCTCCCTGATGAGCACCAGACCCTCCACTCCCCTCGATAGGGGATACGCACCGTGAGTGCCGGAGGTATCCAAGCCCAGAATTTCTTAGGAGGTGGGATCTCAAACCCCAATTAGAAACACTCCAGGAAACACACATCTTTATTTGTTAAACAAATAGTCTTATGTGAGCCTTGGCAAAGACACTCACTTATTTTAAATAAGTGAAGTAAACATTACCCGTGCAGGGGAGCGCCTCCTTATTTTAGACTGTAACTTTGAAGTCCAGTTTTAAGGTTTTATGTTGGAACATGCACTGTTCTTTTTTCCTTGGCTTGGGTTCTAGAAAATGTTGTTTCCTCATTTAGTAATTGGAGAGTTAATGGGGTTCTTTGTGATGCTACTGTAGAAGAGAGACTGTGTTTTATTCCATTCTGGGGCTGTAATTAAAGTGGCGCCCATTGGCGTACTTAGAGTTAAGATTGCTTCAGCGTTTCCAGTATAAACTCATATTTCAGGGGTTTATAACCAGCTATAAAAATTTGCTTCTAGCTACAGACCTGGCATATTCCTTGTCAGCCTAGGAATAACCTTTACTTTTGAAAAAATCTTTTACAAAGGATAATTAACCATTCAGTTTACCTGCTTGGAACTGTTACAAGGATACAAGGAAGTAAAAATAGCTTCTTTTTTTTTTTTTTTTAGCAAAAAACGTGTGACCTATTTTTTTTAAATGTGGGCAGGGTCCTTAGATATTTGTTACGCCTTCAAAGGAAAATACAGCAAAATCTCCGTGAAAGCTATTTTAAAAGGATATTGTTTCAGTGTTCCTCATGGCGACAGGCAGGGCACTAGTAAATGCCCGCCTTGTTCTTCCAAGACATGAACCTCCCATAGGAATACTGGCAAAGCTGTTTGTCAGTGAGCTTCAAGTCATTGTAACAGAACTCCTGGCCAAGGAGCACACAGCAGCCTCTTCCTGGCAGATGGAAATATGGCCAGCCCTTCCGGTGACGAGGCCATGGCTACTCACTTATCCCACCCAGCCCTAGCCTTCTGGGCCCTAGCCTTCTGTCCCAACTAGCATGTTGGGACACAGTGAGCAGCCCAGGGACAAAGCCATGTTAGACACCCACCTGGGAGGCTTAGAACCTTCTCGCAGCTCTTGCTCTGTGTCTCACAAGAGTAGGGAAGGAGAAGAGGGAGTTGGCCTCTCCAGGAGTCTCTCTCCCTTCAGCCCAGTGGCAGTTGCTGCCTCAAGGAGATTTTGGTGAGGCAATTTTTGTACCTGCTGAGGGATGGGTGTGACACTGTTTGCACCCGTGATTCAGAAGGTCTCCAACTAGAACCTTCTTTAAGGCTTCAGGTAAAGCAGGTTTACCTTTAGCTGTTCCTTTTCTAGCAGCTGGGGTTTTGATTGAGGCCATGTGATACTGATGGTAGTGGTGGTTGGGATGGGGGGAGGCGAAAAGGTATTCGTAGTCCTGGTGATGGTGTTGATGATGTAGCTGGTAGAGGTGGGGGTAGCCACAGTGGTGATCATGGCGGCACCAGCTGTGCAAGTGGAGGAAGTCATAGCGGTGCTGGCTGGTGAGGGTGGTGATGGCAGCCCTGGGGGGTTACAAACTTCTGCCTGCCCAAGCTCTTTGCAAAAGCCATTCCTCATCTTCACAGAAGCAGCCGCTTTAGGAATCTGCTTGTTGTGCCTTCCTAACACACAGTATGCCAGTGGAGCTAACAATTGGCTTTTGATAGATCTTGCCTTCCACTGAACTGGTATGGTTTGCAGGAAAGGTGGGTACCTGCCCTTTTTAAGAGGCAGGTCTCCATTTGAGAGCCGGAGAACAGCCTGTCTTCTTTTCTATGGCTGCCAGTTTAGGACCAAGGAACATGGTGCTGACCTGACGCTCTAGAACCCTAGAGCCATTAGTAGAGACATAGTGGGACATACCTAATATTTTTACCAAAGTTGAATTGCTGGTATGTCCCAGAAACTGTGCCCTGTGCATTATATATACGATGCCTATAAATCCTCTCAACACCTCTGTAAGGCAGGTTTTTATCATCTTTGTTCTGCAATTTAGGAAGGTGAGGCTTGCCTCAGAGGTAGCAAAACTAGGGTTTGAAAATCATGGTCTTTGTGACCTCAGATGCTTTTTACTTCTTCCTCCACGGTGGCCACTGAGCTTTTCAGTCCTAGAACATTCCTGGAAGGTTTCTTGTCTTTACTTAGGTAAGGGTATGGGAAGAAATTTGTAAGAGAATATTCTATATTTGGTTTTCTGCTCTAACTTAGCATGAGTGCAGAGAATGTCCTTTCTCCCTCCATATTTCCTTACACTCATAGTGTACTTGGATGACCCTGTTAAAATTCATATGGGAACTGTTTGGAGGCTCTTCCCGTATGTTTTCAAGGCTGGAACTGTGGAGTGATCTTTTCCTGACCTGACTGGTCTTTAGCCAAATAGGACATTGAGCAAGCCAGAAACCAGGCCCCAACAGAAAAAAAGCAAATAGAGATAAATATTTATCCTCATCCCAGTGGGATCCCTACGTTTTGAGGATCAAAGGCCTACTTTGTGTGTGTCTGTTCGTAAGCCTTGGATAAGTATACAGAAGCAGGCGACCTGTAGTATAGCAAAGACTCTGTGGTACCCAGGCTCTTTAACCCTCAAATAAATTCCCTGGTGATGTTTGAAAACAAAACAAAACAAAAAACCCAGAATCCCATTTACATAAATAAAAATATAAATTGTATTCCCTAGATACAGAATAAGGAAAAGGAGAAACAGAGTGGGAACCAAAAGAGGAAAAAAAAAAAAAAAGAAGAGAAGACAGAAAGTAAGCAAAGAAGGGATGGAGAGCCATGGTTTGGGGCTTGATGCTGAGGGATCTTTTTATAGGAAGCATGGAAGCAGATGATAGATGTGTTTTCCTCTTACTGTGTATGTCTTCTCAGCTTTCTTGATAGTGTCCTTTGAAGCATAAACATTTTGTTTGGATGAAGCCCAATTTATCTGTTTCTTCTTTGGTTGCTTGCTTCTTGGGTGTCGTATCTGAGAGACTGTTGCCTAATCCAAGGTCATGAAGATGTGCACCTATGTTTTCTAATAGTTTGATGGCTTTAGCTCTTACGTTTAGGTCCTTAATCCATTCTGAGTTGAGTTTTGTGTGTGGCATGAGAATGTCATCCTTTGCATGTAGATACCCATTTGCCCCAGATTTTTATTCCTTAATTCAGCAAACATGCGTGATACACATATTGCCTGCCAGGCATTGTGATAGATGCCAAGGATACAAGTGTCAACACAACAGTCATCGGTTTCAGAGCGTTTCAGAACCTGGGGACAAAAAAAGCAATTTAAAAAATTCAGGGGTAAGATTGACTTTCTGAAGGATTTAGACTCTTGAACAGCATTTGTTTTTGTTTTGTTTAATCTTGTTTTCCCCAAGGAAAACTGGGAAATGAGGAAACCTGACTGAGGATTACCTAGAATGCTTGTTAAGAGAGCAAACAGAGTGATGTTCTACATATGTGATTCTTATATAACTAAGATAGACTGCTTTATATTAAAAGCCAGGTAGGCCTGGTTATTGTTTCCTCTAGGATTATTATCAAATATCTGAACAACACTGATTTATATTTTTTAACATTACAAAAATCAGACCTCTTCTGTGGTCTTATTTTGAAATCCAAAGAAGTGAGGCCATTGTCTAACCACATACCAGACTGCAGTTGTGGAAGTCATTCTTCCAGAAGCCTATTGAGGAAGAAATGTTTTAGATGGGAAACATGATATATGTCTGGAAAGGGACGTTAGAAACTGTTCCCCATTGCTAAATTGGATGTGCTTCACAAAATAGGCCATGCCCATGATGCCAGGGCATTGGGCAGAGTTTCCCTGAGCAGCTGGCTGCAGCTGCTCTTGCAACCAAAATTCTTCTTTCTTTCTCAAAAAAACACCACCACGAAATGACTGTGTGAGTAACCCCCGACTCGCCCTGGCCACGTGGCAGGTGCCAGCTGGCCCTAGGTAGCATCCATTATTCCCTTGAACCTAGATTTCCTTTGCTGTTTGTCCTCTGAATAGAGAGGGAACAAAATGACTTGACTCTAGCTCTCTCTGGGCATTTGAGGCGGTTGGTGGGTTGACTCTCACCTGACATTATGACTGCAGATGGCACAGGGGAGCTCTGGAAAGGAGAAACACGATGATGCATTCACATGCTTGTCTATCTGCTTTGCCTGTACCATCCAGGGGTTCATGTGTGTGCAAGAACAGCATTAGCAGAGTGACTACATGAACTGCATCTGATGTTTGACTTTTTTTTTTTTTTTAAAGATTTTATTTATTTATTTGACAGAGACAGAGATCACAAGTAGGCAGAGAGGCAGGCAGAGAGAGGTGGGGGGAAGCAGGCCTCCTGCTGAGCAGAGAGCCTGGCCGGGCTCCATTCCAGTGCCCCTGATGTTTGACTTTTAAAATGGGAAATGAGGGGCGCCTGGATGGCTCAGTGGGTTAAAGCCTCTGCCTTTGGCTCAGGTCATGATCCCAGGGTCCTGGGATCAAGCCCCACATCAGGCTCCCTGCTGAGCAGAGAGCCTGCTTCCTCCTCTCTCTCTGCCTGCCTCTCTGCCTAATTGTGATCTCTGTCTGTCAAATAAATAAATAAAATCTTTTAAGAAATAAATAAATAAAATGGGAAATGAGCTGCTTTCAGCACGTTAATTGACTGGACCTAAGACTTTTTCTGTATACTTAAAGGGACTGACAGGGACAAGGTGAAGATCATTAAAAATATTATGTTAAGTTCTAGAAGAAAATATGAGTGAGTTCCTAGTTTAGCCTCATACTGAAGAAAACTTCTGGATTCAAAATCTAGAACCAATAAAATGAAAGTTTGATAAATTAGGGCACATGAAAACAAAATACTTTCTGCGTGTAAAAAAAATAAGCAAAACAAATGACTCACTGGGAAAAAATATCTGCACTTTATGCCATAGACAAATAAATAATGAGCTTCTAAAAATGAAAGAGGGAAAAAACCCCAATAACCATATAGAAAACTGAGCTACAGATATAAACAGTTCACAGAAAAGAAATGCAAATATCTCTTAAACCTATGAGAAGATGCTCAGTTTTGTTCATCACAGGAGAAATGTAAATTAAAACTACTATCATTTCTTACCTATCAGAATGGCAAACATCTGAGAGTCTGACAACATACTTTGTTGATGGAGCTGCCGGGAAATAGGCAATTTACATTGCTCGTAGAAATGCAAAACAGTTTAACCTCCATGGAAGGGAATTTACATATCTAACAAAATTAGGTGGTTCTTTTATTAGAGAGTCCAGCTTCTAAGATCCTATCCTATGGAAACATTGGCAAACACAGGAAAATACTCGTGTATAAGGTTATTTGTTAGCATAGCAAGAGACTGGAAATAGCCCAAATATCCATCAGTTGGGGCTGATTTAGAGAAACTATAGTGCATTCACATAATGGAGCTCTATGTAGCTGTAAAAAGAAGTGCACACTGTCTCTAAGGCCGTGTATTCTTTAGGATGTATTGTTACGTGAAAAGAGCAAGGTGGAGAAAATGTGTGTAGTATGAATTGTTAAATTGATACTAAACATCAGTTCCTTTGGTATTTAACAAAAACAATGGAAATAGAAATGAGAAAACTTTTTAAGGTGATTACCTATAGTGGAAGAGAATAGGATGACAGAGACAGAGATCGGAGCTACACTCCTTTTAACTATACCTTGTGTTGTAGATTTGCCTTTGAAACCAAGAAAATGTTCTACATGATTATAAACCTAGGTATTTTTTTTAAAGATTTTATTTATTCATTTGACAGACAGAGATCACAAGTAGGCAGAGAGGCAGGTAGAGAGAGAGGAGGAAGCAGGCTCTCTGCTCAGCAGGGAGCCTGATGTGGGGCTTGATCCCAGGACCCTGGGATCATGACCCGAGCCGAAGGCAGAGGCTATAACCTGCTGAGCCAACCAGGTGCCCCAAACCTAGGTATTTTTTTAAGCAATTCCTAAAAATTAAAATCAGAACAAAACAAATGAACTGAACTGTGTTTCAGATTGGCAGCCTTACTATACACAGTAACTGTTCCAAGTGCTTTAAAGTACAGTAATTTGATTGCCTACTTCTAGTGGAATTACTGTGGTCTATCATATCATGAGTGGTAGTGATGCTATTATTAATATGAGGTTTTGCCTATTTTAACATAAAGCAAATGAGTAATTAGGCTGGGATTTGGGGGGACAAAGATGTAAGCCGTGGAAGAAAGAATATCCAGATGTAAAATTGATGAAATTAAGTAAAAACTCTGTAGTCATGAATTTGACATCATGTAGTTCATCCTGAGAAAAACTATCTCCTGTTTGTGTCAACTGAAAGGCTGAGGGATAGTGTAGCAATGCATCTCTAGCACAGTTTTGTGGTTTCTAAATACCATTTCTGACTAAAAGGAACTAGGACTCCTTAAAGAAATGATTGTTTCCAAATCTGGCACAGAAAATGCACCACTTGGCCGGAGGTTTTGTTGTTGTTGTTTTTGTTTTCTTTTTGGTCATACTAGAAAACAAAGAAACTGTCAAAGACTGCTGGAGCCACAACCAAAGGACTCAAGAACCAAACTAAAGAGGTTTCCTGGCTGGGCTCAGAGGCCCAGCCACCCCAGCATCCTGATGGGCTCCTGGGTGACTCAGTGGGTTAAGCCTCTGCCTTTGCCTCAGGTCATGATCTTGGGGGTCCTGGGATTGAGTCCTGTGTCGGGCTCTCTGCTCAGTGAGGACCCTACTTCCCCCTCTCTCTCTGCCTGCTGCTCTGCCTACTTGTGATCTCTCTCTCTGTGTCAAATAAATAAATAAAATCTTTAAAAAAAAATTAAAGAATAAAGAGGTTTTCCACTGGGGCAGTGTGAGTATCAATAGGATAGTAACTGCAATGGTTTAAAATACATCAAACATATTTAAATCCATGAGTTAATAATAATAAAAATAAACTTACATAATTGTTCACCTTCTAATGGTGCCAGAGAATGAATTCATTATTTTGAAAACAGATAAATAAAGAGAAAGAGTCAAGCATTTATCCTGTCTTTCCTGTGTACACTGTCTCACAGTATAATCAAATTGTTAAGAAGGGGAGTCTCTCTTTATAGAAGAATTCCAGCTAATAAATTAAGAAGTGATGATAGAATGGAGTATTAGCATTTTGCAGCCCCTAGTTAATTAATAGATCTAGGCAATGATCGTTTGTGTCTACCAAGGGTTGGGGGGCGGGGTACACAGCTCATCTCTGTTGAAATTTTCTTGGCCAACTAAAACCAAACAACCTGAATCTGATCCAGCCTCCCGGAGCTGATTATCAATTTACAGGAAATACAGAGGACAGAGAAACAAGTTAAATGGCCCTATAGGCATATAATGAGCAAAATCCAGGCAATCTTATAGACCAAAACCCTGTCTTTTACAAATAAATTGCAAGGAAGGAGGAGCATTGGAGTCTAAAAGAAATTTAGAGAAATACCAACCAATTCTAATTATGGGCCTTATTTGGATTTCAATGTGGACAAAATAACTATAGATAAGCATTTATGAGAAAATCAAGGAAATTTTAATACTAGATAGTTGATTATATTGGAGAATATTATAACATTTAAGGTATAATAATAATATTGTGGTTTTGTTTAAAAAAGAGTCCTTTTAGAGCTATATTGCAATTATTTGAGGGATACAATATGTACATCATGAAACTGTTATAACATGTTATAGTGAATCGTCTAAGAAAATATATATTGAATTATTTTTGTCTATTTACGTGATTCTTTCCTTAATAGTCTCTAGGTCTCTGGGCAATGACCTTTTATTTTCATTTCTCTATTCTCAATGCCTGCTGCCATGCCTTGTCACTGTAGAGCCTCAGTAGCTCTTTGTTGAATGAATATTGAATCACATTTAAGGATTAAAGGGTATAATAGTGGCATGTATTTAAGTATAATGAGAGCTCTAGACTGAGAGAAGAAAGAGATCTTTGACATATACAGTTATCAAAGAATGCTTCGTGGATGAGGAAGGATAGATGATGTTTTAAGGATGGTAGGAAGAGCATCCTAGCATGACAGGAAGAATGGCTTGAGTCCCTATGATGATAGGGCAGCACTGATAATGGTGTATTCAAGGAGTGGGGTACGTGGGAGGAGGGGGGAAGTTGAAGTAGGTCCAGCTGAACTAGGAAGTTGTTGAAGTAGTTTGAATGTTAGAATGGAAATTTTATACTTGTTGTAATGGACAGTGAGGAGCCATTACAAATTCTTTAAAAAGGAACAGGCATAATAAAGAATAGGGATTCTATAAGAAGATCCACAAATATATGGTCAATTCATTTTTGACAGAGGCGAGGTTAGTTCATGGGGAAGGGACCGTCTTTTCAACAAATAGTTCTGGAACAACTAGATAGCCATTTATTTATTTATTTATTTATTTATTTGACAGAGATCATAAGTAGGCAGAGAGGCAGGCGCAGAGAGAGAGGAAGGGAAGCAGGCTCCCTGCTGAGCAGAGAGCTCCACGTGGGTCTCAATCCCAGGACTCTGGGATCATGACCCGAGCCGAAGGCAGAGGCTTTAACCCACTAAGCCACCCAGGCGCCCCCCCCTAGATAGCCTTTTTAAAAAAAATATTTTGGGCACCTGGGTGGCTCATGTGGTTAAGCGTTGGCCTTCGGCTCAGATTATGATCTCAGGGTCCTGGGATTGATCCCTCTGTTGGGCTCCCTGCTCATTGGGGAGTCTGCTTGCCTCTCTTCCTCTGTCCCTTTCCCTGCTCAAGCTCCCTCTCTCTCTCAAATCAATAACATGTTTTTAAAAAATTAAATATCTTTCCTATTTGAAAGACAGAGTGAAGAAAATTAAAAAGGCAAGCCAACAGAGTGGGAAAAAATATTCATAATATATGTCTGACAAAGTACTTTTATTCATAATAAATAAATAATTCTTATAACTCAATAAGAAGACAGTCCAGTAAATAAGCAACAAAGATTTTTTAACAGATACTTTAGAAAAGTAAATATGCAGATTGCCAACAAATAATTGAAAAGTGATCAACATCCTTGGTCATTTTGACCCTCAGTGATACCTCAGTTGACCTCTACACATTAGAGGAGATACGATTAAAAAGACTGACTGATGGGGCGCCTGGGTGGCTCAGAGGGTTAAGCCCCTGCCTTCAGCTCAGGTCATGATCTCAGGGTCCTGGGATCGAGCCCCACATCAGGCTCTCTGCTCTGCGGGGAGTCTGCTTCCTCCTCTCTCTGCCTGTGATCTGCCTACTTGTGTTCTCTCTGTCAAATAAATAAATAAAATTTAAAAAAAATAAAAAAAAAATAAAAAGACTGACTGGCAATATCAAGTTTGGCAAGTATGTAGAGCAACTGAAACACTCATACATTGCTGGTGGGGATACAAAATTGTACAATAATTCTGGAAAACGGTTTGGCAGTCTGTAACTTCAATATATATTTTCCAAATGACTCAACCATTCCACTCCTTGTTAGTCCCCCAGCAGAAATTAAAATTGTGTGTATGTCCACACAATAACTTATACACAAATATTTGTTGCTGCTTAAACTAGAAACAGCCAAATGTATGCCATTATGTGCATGGTTAAACAAATTGTGGTATATCCGTGCTATCCATATAATGGAATCCTACTCAACAATAAAAAGAAATGATACACCTAGCAACATAGTTGAATCTCAAAAACATTATGCTGAAAGAAGCCAGACATGTAGGAGTACATATGGTATAATTCCATTCATATGAAACTCCAGAAAAAATAAATCTTTGGTGACAGCAGATGAGATTAACTGAGTTGGAGCACAAGTGAACTTTTTGGCAAGACGGAAAATATTCTATACCTTGACCATAGTGGTGGTCACGTGGGTGTACGGATTTGTCAAAACTCATCAAAATAGACCCTTTAAACCAGTGTGTTTGATTATATGTGTAAATGAAGCTAGGGGAAGGCCCCCACAGCACATACAAGAGTGATTTTCCCCCCAGCAGGGCTGATGTAGTCCAGGGTTTGCTTTGGCTCAACTCTTGTCTGCTCTGTGGTCATCCTTGATGTGTGCCTTCCTGACTTTGACCAGTATTTTGCTTTACTCTCTACATCACTAGAAACAGCAAGGACATTAGAGAAAATTTACTGATTGATGGAAGAGGGCGCAGAAGATACTCAACCATCCAATAAGCCTCTGTTTTTTTTCTCCTTTAAAATAAGGAAATCTAACTACTCTCATGGTCTCTAACTTGCTTTCCTGCATTCCCCAGTGACTCAATTTAGAGGTGTAAAGCCTCCTAAGAAAATGCTTTGAGACTCCTGTTTATTTTTAAATTTTGCTCTGTTAACCAGACAAGAGCAAAGACTTTAACACAGAGTTTGTAGACCAGTGCTTGAACTTTTTTTTCTTTCTGCTTCAGTTGAAACTCTGTGTAAAAATCAAAAAAGCAGGTGAGTGGGGGGAGTGGAGGGCCAAGGCAATTCTGTGTTTATGGCTAGTCCCAGTGTCTCTTCCAAGCAATGAGTTCAAAGGCTCCTTTGATTGTTTGATGTTTTAGTGGGATTTTCTGGATTCTTCTGTCTTTCCTTGTTTTTGTCTTTGTTCTCTTTTCACCCCCAAATCAGTCAATCCCAGATGAGGGGATCTTGAGGTCAGAGATATAGGGTACAGAGTAGATAGAGGTATGTAGCTGGGCATGTTTATCCACAGGAGAAAGCACCTTGATAAGATTGCATACATTTGGATGACTTTTTTCCCCTGGCTAGTTTGTGTACTTGTGCACATGTGTGTATGCATGGTGCACTTGCACTTTTTCCAAGGAAAATGTAATTGCCACGTAACTTTAGACATGCATAGAACTCCTACAAACATTCATATATAGGTTTTGGTAGGAACATAAGTTATCATTTCTCTAGGGTAAATATCTAAAAGGGCTACTGGTCATATGTTAAGAGTATGTTTAACATTAAAAGAAACCCAACTATTCTTTCAAAGTGGCTTTACAGTATTACATTCCCATCAGCGATGAGCACGAGTTCCCCTTGCTCCATATCCCAGCCAACCCTTGGTATTGTTAGTTTCAAAATGATTAATCATTCTTTTAGGTATGTAGTGGTATCTTATTGTGGATTCTCATTGCATTTCCCTACAGTTAATGATGTTAAACATTTTTCATATGCATGTTTTCTTTAGTGTAGTATGTAGTCACATGTTTTGCCTATTATAAATTGGGTTGTTTGTTTTCCTACTATAGAGTTTTGAGATTTCATTACTTACTTTATTTTTTTATTTTAATTTTAATTTTTTTAAATTTATTTATTCGACAGAGAGAGAGATCCCAAGTAGGAAGAGCAGCAGGCAGAGAGAGAGGGGGGAAGCAGACACACTGCTGAGCAGAGAGCCTGATGCGGGGCTCGATCCCAGGACCCTGAGATCATGACCTGAGCTGAAGGCAGAGGCTTAACCCACTGAGCCACCCAGGCTCCCCAAGATTTCATTACTTATTTTAGATGTAAGTCCTTTGTCAGATATTTGATGTGCTAATATTTTCTCCAGCCTGTAGCTTGTCTTTTCATTCCCTGATATTATTCAAGATACTGTTAAAGTTTCTCTCAAAGACCAAGTGATTTTAATTTTGATGGAGTCCCAATTTGTCAATCTTTTCTTTATAGATTATATTTGTATGTTATATCTAGGAATTCTTTGCCTAATTCCAGGTCATGGAGATATTCTATTATGGTTTTTTCTTTTTTTGGAAGTTAATAGTTTTAATGTCTTATATTTAGATCTGTGATCAATATTGAGAAAAAATTTAGGTCAAGGTTCATTTTTTGTCTATGGATACCCATAGACATGCCCATCATTTGTTGAAACACTACCCTTTTTCCATTGCACCGTGGTCAAAAAATCAGTGACCATATTTTTGTGGGTCTGTTTCTGGACTTTCTCATCACTTCCACTGATCTGTGTGATTTTCCCTTCTCCAATAGCATACCTGTTTTGATTATTGAAGATTTTATAATCTTAAAATTGGGTAGTGAATGAATCTTCTAACTTTCTTTTTCGTTTTGACTAGTTTGATTCTTTCAGCTTTCCATATAAATTTTAGAATTAACTTATCTACCAAAAAAATACTGGAATTTAGATCAGATTTGCATTAAATCTAGAGATAAATTTGGAAAGTTGACATCTTTACTGTAAGTCCTTACTTGGAGTCTTCCAATTCATGAACATGGCATATCTCTCCATTTATTTAGGTCCTCTTTGATTGCTTTCGTCAGTGACTTGTAGTTTGCAGCATACAGATCCTATACTTGTTTTATTAGATCAAAAGCTAAGTATTTAATTTTTTTTAGAGTTACTATAACTGGTATTCTTTTTAAATTTTGGTTTTTGGTTTTCAAAGCTAGTATGTGTGTGTGTATATATATATATACATATATATATATATATGATTTATTTTTGTGGGTTGACCTTCTATTTGTGATCTTTTTTCTCATTAGTTCTAGGAGTCAGAAAAAAAAAAGGACAGTTTTATTTCTTTTTTTGTAATTTGTTTGACTTTTTCGTTTTCTTGCCTTATGTACACATTGATGTTGAATAGGACTGGTATGAGTAAACATCCTTGCCATGGTCCTGATCTTAAGGAAACTGCATTTAGTCTTTCACCATTAGGTAGAACGTTATCTGTAGGTTTTTGTAAATGTCCTCCCCAGGTTGACTATACTCTCTTCTATTCCTAATTTGCTGGGAAATTTTAACATGAATGGATGTTGAACTTTGTCAGATTTTTCTATAGTAGCCGATATGATTATGTGGGGTTTTTTCTTTAGATTGTCAATATAGTGGATTACATTGATTTTCAAATACTGAACCACCTTTTAATTTCTAGGATAAACCATACTTGATTGTGGTGTATGATCCTTTTCCCTTATTTCTTCATTTAATTTACTAATATTTTTTGAGTATTTTTGATCTGTTTATGAGGTATATTGGCATAGTTTTTTTTTCTTTTATTATCTTTGACTGTTTTTGACATCAGGGTTATTCTGGCCTTATCAAACTGAGTTAGGAAGGGTTGTTGTTTTTTTGTTTTTGTTTTTGTTTTTTTTTGTTTTTGTCTCTTCTGTTTTCTGCCAGAAATTGTGGAGATTTGGTGTTATTTACTTTTTATACATTTGGTAAAACCACCAGTGAAACCATCCAGGCCTGGAGAATTTTCCTTTTTATTTTTTTTGTTTTTTGATGGAATTATCTGATAAATGTCTTATTTTTTCCTCTGCACCTTTTATTTTTAATTTTTCAATAGATAAAATATATAGCTTTATATTTTTGGTTTAGCGATTCATCCCTGACGTACAACACCCCATGCTCATCATAACAAGTGCCTTGCCTTGCTTATTACCCATCATCTGTTTAGCCCACCCCCCTACCCACCTCCCTCCATCAACCCTCAGTTTGTCCTCTGTTGTTAAGTCTCTTATGGTTTGGCTCCCTCTTTCTTTTTTACCCCTTACCATATGTTCATCTGTTGTTTCTTAAATTCCACAAATATGTGAAATCATGTGGTATTTGTCTTTTCTCTGACTTATTTTGCTTAGCATAATGCACTCTAGCTCCATCCATGTTATTGCAAATGGCAAGATTTCATTCTTTTTGATGGCTGAGTAATATTCCATTATATATATACACCACACCCTCTTCATTCATTAGTCAATGGACATTTGGGCTCTTTCCATAGTTCAGCTATTTTGATGGTGCTGTTATAATCATCAGGGTGCATGTACCACTTCAAATCTGTAGTTTTGTATTCCTTTGGGTAAATACCTAGTAGTGCAATTGCTGGGTCATAGGGTGGTTCTATTTTTAACTTTTTGAGGAACCTCCATACTGTTCTCCACAGTGGCTGCACCAATTTGCATTTCTCTGGGACTTTAAATGACACAGTGTTAACTCTTTTAGTGTTATTACATAAGAACCTGAAGCTTTAAGCATTAAAAAAATTTTTTTTCTTCTCTCTGCTGTTCAGCCTAGATTCTGTCACTATATCTTCAAGTTTATTGAGTCTTTGTCACTTTTAATCTGCTATTGAGCAGATTAAAAAAAAAGTGAGGACTTTTTTTTATCTTGGTTCTTATATTTTTCAGTTTTAAAATTTTCATTTGGTTCTGCTTTGACTCTTCTACTTCTTTGCTGAAATTTTCTATTTATTTCAAGAGTGTTCACTGTTACTTCCTTGAGCATTTTTATAACTACTTTAAAGTCTTTTCTTCGATCATTTCAACATCTCTGTCATCTCTTGGTTGTCATCCATTGACAGCCTTCGCTTATGACTAACAATTTCTTGATTCTTCTTGTGCCAACTAATTTTGGATTATATTTGGGACATTTTAAATTTTATGAGATTTGCATCTTATTTAAATCTATGACTAATTGTTGATTTTTTTTTTTTTTTTAAAGCAGGTAATCAAGGCACTTGGGTTCAGGCTAGAAATTTTGACCAGTCTTCTGTAGACTATGGTTTTAGTGTCTGCTTTGTTTTAAAAATCTTTGTATTGCTATTTGGATTTGTCCCTTCTGTGTACCACTCTATGGGAAACCTAGTGGTCTTTCCCTTAGTGCAGTTCTCAAACTCTTCGGAATGCTGTTTATGATCAGATCGCCATATGCATGGCTTGGGAGTGAGCTCAGGAGTTTTTAAACAATGTTGCTGGATCCTGAGTGCCAGCCTCCCCCTCCTCCCCCGCTCCCCCCACCCTCTTGCCCCGTCTCCCGGTTACTATCTGGTTCCCTGACTCTCCTCTTTTTTGGTCTTCTTGCCAGAAAGCTGGGCTTTAGTTGCCCCCTCTGTCATACACTAACCACATCCATGCTCTTGTCCAGGGCGAAGCAGCAGAAGTACTGACAGAGGGGGGAAAAAAGCATTCATATTTACCCTAGACTCTTGAGACCACAGCTTCAAGTGTAAAGAAGTTTCCCTCCCTCAGTTTTAGGTGCTTTCCATCCGACCTGTCTCTCGACTGCCTGTCACCACAGCCACTCAGGATTGCCTGGGGCTGGAGTGTGAGCAAATAGAAAAGAAAAGAAGAGGAAGTAGGGGATTTCTCTCTGCTCTTTCTCTCCCCCCCCCCCATCTTCCCTTTCCTCCCTCTCCCCTTTTTCAGAGCTTTAGGTATTCTCCTTCTGCATCCCATTCCCCCTTTGAATTAGAGGATTTCTTCTGGATTTCTCTCTTTCGTTGCCTTAGTACCTATCATTGTTTTGAGTCCAGTCTGGGGAATATTGCAGGGAAAATGGGGATTTCACTGATCCCATAGTATTTTGAGTTCTGGTCTTTATAACTTTTTTGTCACTCTTTATTTTTCAGTCTTCAAACACTTGTTCCATGTATCTGCCAGTATTTCAGGTTTGCCTTCATTGGGAGACAGAGGGTGAAGTGGGCTTATTCTGTCTTACTCACAGCCAGAACTCCCCTGGACCTTAATTCTTTTAATTGACATTTGGGGCCCCTGCATGGACCAAGAGTTTTTCTCAAAGGACTTTACAGTATTCTTTTTTTTTTTTTTTACAGTATTCTTAATTTTTGCTCATAGCCTGCATTATAATGACACTAATAAAAGTTTACTGAAATTTTTATAGTGGTAGTTTAAAAAGTTAAAAATTCATCAATTCATTTTTATTCACCAAAACTGCATAGTTTTGGTGAATAAAAGTTCAAAAACATTTTCATAGTGTAACTGGAATGCTTATCTTATATGGAAGTAATAATAAGGAAAAATAACCAGAAGTAGTAAGAAAATGTTCAAGCCTTCAAAAATGCCCATGCTTGCCTTCCCAAAACTTATTCATGCGCCAGAAAACTTACTGCATTGTTTGAAGGCTGTGGGGAGTCAAGTCCTGTGGTTTTTCATTTTCTGTCAGCAGATGAAGTCAGCTGTGTCCCTTCTGCTTTTATTTACTGTGGCCTTTGTGTGGTGCAACAAGTAGAGGGCCACAGTGCCTGGGAAGCGACGCCCTTGACCCTGCAATACCTAGTCTCTCCAGAGAGGCAGGACTCTCATGACTGATTTCTCCTCAGGCTGGCTCTGGAAGCTCCAAGAACAACCCTAGTGTAATTGAAGCCCTGTTGCCGCATTCTGGCCCAGGTAGAGTGCACAGATGCAGCCGGTTTCTTCCTAGTTGTCACCCTCCTCCCTCCCACCTCCCCACTTCATTCTGTGTTAGTGGCACTGCCACTCATTCAGTGACTTAAGACACAAAGCTTCACATCAGTCTGCCCTCTTGCTGACTTCCCACTCACTCCATCCATCACCAGGCACTGCCTGTTTTTCCTTCAAAGTGTCTGTGAGTCCTCTCTTCTCCCTTCTGAGGGTACGTCCTGATTAGAGTCCCTGTCATTTCAGTGGGCTTTTGAGAAGGCCTCCTCCTGGGTGCCCCTACCTCTGGCTCTGTTCCCCTCAGATTTGTTTTCTGCACTGCTGTCAGAACTATCCTCCTAAAATACAAACCTGATTATCCAGTCTGCCTGAAAAGCGGCTAGAACTGGCTGCTTATCACCTCAGCACAGCACACAAGGCCCTTTCCTGCCTGGCCCTGCCCCAGTCTCAACATGGCGCCCCACAGCAACACAGATTTCTTCTCAGTTCAGAATCTTCCACCACTGGAGCTTTTTTGTGCCTCTGCACCTTTTCACGTCTTGTTCCTTTTGCCAACCTTGTCCTCCCTGTTCCCCCACACCCCCCCTCCTTTGCTGCCTGGCCAGCTTGTACTCTGACAACTCACTTCAGGAGTGTCATCTCCGGTGGTCCATCTTCGATCCCCCAGCGTAGTTCATCCCATCCTCTTCTTTTCCCATGGTACATTCCGTATATTTCTCTCTTGTACTTTGTGTTCTCTCTTGTGATGGTCTGTGCATGTTTCCTTCTCTTAGCCCCAGTTCTCAGGGAACTCACAGTCTACTGTGTCTGATTCGTATTTCTGTCCCCAGCGCCTGACACAGCATCTGGCGTCTAGAAGAGGTTCAACCATGAATGGCTAGTTTATTATTATGACCATTCTTGCTCCTGTAGCTTCCTGGGTGAGTTGAGTGCCAGACATAGAATGCCTATGAGTCTTTGAAACCATGTTTTTTAATGGAAATCATAGGTAAAATTCATTCTGTTTAACCAGGACTCTCCTTTTGTCTTGTCTAGTATTACTAGACAAGTAATTACTAATGACTCTGGCTTTTGAATACTCTCTTACTTTTCAGAACAGAGAAGATTATATTTACACAAGCCAAACTATAGATTTTGCACTTGGCTCTTTGTTTCCCTCTAATATACCTTCCCATCTATTTTTATATACGTCTCAGTGTTATTTTTTTCAATTATTGTGATCTCAGTGTTGGTAAGATCTATGCTATGGAAAATAATGTCTGATAAGTCTAGGTATAGTTATTGCTTTATCCAACTATAGGTGGGCTGTTGTAGCTTTCCTCCACACAGTTGCTCAGTTATACCTGGCATACATACTCCTTACATCCATAAGCACACTGCCACTTTGTGCCAGAAGCCCTTAACATGGGGGATGCAAGTTAATCTAGAAAATGTGTCCTGGAAGAACTCATGGGCTCAGAGGGCAGGCGAGCCCTCAGGTGGGAACAGCTCAGCTGGGAGCTGCCTATGGGTGTGGAGTTCATGTGAAGCCTGTTAGGCCAGGGCACAAGTTACATTATAAAGCTTGAGTTCTGTTGGGGAGACATAATACATGTGTGTCATATTATGTGGCAAGATAATGAAAGTGCTATGTAGAGTCAAGAAGGGTAAGGGAACTAAGAGTATAGAAGCTTGCTATTGTGCAAATAGTGATGATCTTCTTCACTACTTGGATACCTTTTATTTCTTTTCTTCCCTAATTGCTCTGGCTAGGACTTCCTATGTTGAATATGGTGCTGTGAATGGGCATCCTTATGTCTGATCTTTGAAGAGGAGCTTTTAGCTTTTCACCATTGAGTATAATGCTAGCTGTGGGGGAAACTTGCTTTTTAATATGGCCAATTCAGGTGGGACTTTCTAATAACATGATACTTGAGCACAGACCTGATTGAATTGAGGAGTGGACCAGATGAGGCAGAGCCACTGAAGTAGGAATATATTTACCAAGTTGGAAGAGCTGCAGGAAGGCCAGGCTGCTTATGTTGAATGAACAAGAGGAAGAGTGGTAGTAAGTGTACATAGCGAAGTTGCTGAGCACCCAGTTGTGTAAGGCCTTCTAGGTTTTTTATTTTGAGTGGTATGGGGAGCCACCTGAAGGTTTTGTGTGGCTAGTAAGAGGATTTGATTTATATTTGAAATGGTCATTCTGGAAGGATGCCTGATATTTTGGTATAGGGGATGTGGACAGGTAAAAGCAGAAGCAGGAATATAAATTAGAAAGCAAATGGACAAATCAACATGAGAAAAAATGGTAGCTTGGTTTGGTAGTAGTAGGGTAGTAGTAGTGAATGAGGTAAGAAGTGTTCACATTTGGGATATTTTGAAAATAGAGCTGATGAGATTTTGGAGCAGGCCGTGTGTAAGATGTGAAAGAAAGAAGAACCACTTCAAGATTTGGGGCTTGAATAAAATGTTGGTGCTGTTTTATTGAGATGGAAACAGTAGGAAAAGATAAGGTTGTAGGAGAAAATCAAGATAGGTTTTAAATTAGTTGATTTTGAAACATCTAAGAGTAACTGTAGCTGGAATTCAAAGGGAAACCTGTGGCTGGAGATAGAAGTCTGGAGTCTTTAGGATACAGATGGTATTTAAAGTCATGGGACTGAAAAAGCACCTTGTGGAAGGAGATAGAAAGAGAGGATAAAAGGTGTGAGGACTGAAACCTGGTGGCCAAGAGTGTGAGCCACTGAGAAGTGGATTATATGAGGACTGATAATGGACTGAGGGATTTGGTCCAGTGGAGGTCACTGATGACCTTGAAAAGAACAGTGGTGGTGGAATGGTTGAAAAGGAAGCTTACTTGGAGTGAATTAAGAAAAAAATGGGACAGGAAGTTGAGACATCAAGTACAGGAAGCTCTTTAAAGGAGTTCTATTGTGAAGGAAAGAAGGGGAATAGGGAAGTTGCTGGACAAGCTATAAAGTCAAATGAGCATGTTTTAAGGACAGACTATATGAGAGCACATGTCTGTGCTGATGAGAATGATCTGAGTAAAGATGCAGAAGTGATGGGAAGGGGCAGGTGATGACGGCGCATGTGTCGTCATGGCCAGAGGTTTGGGAATCTAGAGTTTAGAGCAAAGTGGGTCTTTGATGGGAGCAGCAAAAGTTCACCCCACTGTCAGTGCAGGGGAGGCACACATGGAGGTGGGTGCAGGTAACATGGTAGATTTGGGGGTGGAAGAACTAGGGAATTCCGTGTTGATTGCTTCTGTTTCCCACACTGGACGAGGTGGAGAAACCCTTGGGTTAGGAGGACATTCAGGGACTATTGCTTGGAATGGGTGACATCTCTCTTTGGTTCTTTATGCTGGTGGTTTCTTATTAACACCTCCTTTTTTTTTTTTTTTTTTGAAATTGACTAGATTCTTAGAGAAGATTGAAGAAAATGAAATTCATTCAAGAAGTAATGAAGCAGAACAGTGTTATTAGGTGCCAGGCGAGTAGCTGATTTCCTTAATAGGTTGAATCATTAATGGGGTGGGAGATTGGGCCCTTCTGTGTGGTAAAAGAGGAAACAGATATGAGTGGGAGAAAATCTGAGTTATGTTGAAACCGAAACAATCTCATTAGTTACTCTTAATATCCTTAGACATTCTGTAGGGACAGTTGATACCTTTTAGCAGATGAAGAAAGAGAGCACAGGGCATTTTGGTAACTGCTCATAGCACCCAGCAAAGTCGTGGTAGATTGAGGATTTAAGTGGTTTCCATGAATTCCCAGTTCTTCATTTGGTCCCTGGAGTAAAGTGAAGTGCTAAATCTTGACTGTAAGCCACCTGCAGGATTGGGGACATAGCTTTAGTCTTTAACGTTCAGGCCCTTGCTGCTTCTTGTAATTTCTACAATTAAAGTGGGAATTATTTGGCTACTGGCTCCAGGGGAAACGTAATACTGCAATTAGTTGTTTAGTTCCCAATTTAAGGCCCTCTGTGGTAGAGAGCATCTCATCAGCATACATTTGGTTAATGAGGGTTAATGAGTAAAACATGGAGCTTGCCTCCGTGATGGCTGTAACTGCTGTGCTTCCTGCCTTCTGCAAATGCATTTCCAAGTTCATGACTGGGGACGCACATACACACATTATTACAGTAAACATGAACATCCAGTCTAAGATGCATCCTGATTTCAGCAGGGGTAGGAAAGATAGGCAGAGGAGAAAACATGTGTTAGAACTAGAAATGAGATAGGTCACATTTTCACTTGACATTGTATTGTGGAAACATTTACACATTGAAGGCAAATCTGCTTTGTTTGAAATTAGTTTTAAGAGTGTTTCACTGCTAAGCCTGACTCCATAGACTGGTTTTAGGATTAAAGGAGACAATGCATGTAATGCATTGATAGCAGTCTCCAGCACATAGTAAAGGCTCAGGAAATACTCATTTCAAGTAATAATAGTTGTAATTGTATTTCTCTTGAGTATATTTTCTGGGGAGCAATAGATTTTTTGAAGTATTTCTAATGATAAAATGTTACCTTTTAGTCAGGACCATCTTTTTGCTAGCAGTAAGAAGAAATGGACCTTTTAATTAAGTTATTAATATGCAAAACCCCCACAAATGAACTTATTGAACACCTAATTGAGCATGGCACTGGGCTCAGTGCTAATCAGAGAGAACCCTTCTCCCCCACAATCTGGTTCCTGTCCATTAGCTGTTTATAACCTATGACAGATGCCATGGAGATGAAGATGATCACTAACATTGACTAAGCCTTACTGTGAGCCAGAGTCTTTCTAAGCACTACACATTTACTCCTCCCAGCAGTCCTTCTTAGCTAGGGAGTCTGGTCATTTCTTTATCAGAGAGAAGATTGAAGTCAGCACACCCAGTTTGTTGATGATATAGTGGGATTTCAGCCCACTGCCCGGCTCTCTTAAGCGCTCTGCTCTACAGACTGTTTCTAACATGAAGTAAACTGAAGCAGACCCCATTGCTTTCCATTAGGCCAGTGGGACTGGCCTAAAATCCAGTCCCGGTCTCTTGCTTGCCAGAAGAGCCTTGATTTTGTTTGGTTATTTACCCCGCCCTGTGTTTCTCAGAGAAGGCGAATCCTGTCCGCATTTCCCTTAGTAAATCCTGGTTCATCTGACCCATTCATGGTGTCCATTTCCCCTTGCCAAGACTCTGGTTAGGCAAGGGCATTTGACAGGATTCTGGCCAAGGTAATATGAGGGATAACATTTTGCAGACTTCTGAGAAAGAGAAATGGGTTTCTTCACTGAGAGAAGTAGGCACACAAGGAAGAACACCTCTCTTTTTTCTCTTGATCTTCCCTGATCACATTTGGATAGGAAGCCTAGCAATGTGGCAGCCATCTTGTCATGGACGTAAAAAGGAAGCCAGTACTCAGAATGAGGCACTGCAGAGACGGTGGTGGACAAGCAGGCTAGGACCTGATGTTCTATGCCTGGAGGCACTTAGCTCCTGCATGTGTAGGAGAGAATACAACTCCTCAGTATTTAAGCTAGCTTGAATTGGGCTTTCTGCCACCAATAGCTAATGGTATCCCCATTTGGAGCATCCCCACATGTGTGCCTTGGCATGCCAGTTCTGCAGATGTGTTGCAGAGATGCTGAGATATAGATGCCCTCTGCCCTCAGGTGTTTGGGAGGGACCTGGGACAGCCAGAGTCCCAGGCCTGTTACCTTTAGCCACAGGCAGGCTTGATGTTTAATCCAGAAAATTTACAGATGTTTTCTATGTGTGTTACAGCACGAAGAAGGCTGGGAAGATCATATGTCACCAGGGAAATGCATATTATAACAAAGACAAGGCCTCACTATGTGTCCCTAACACCTAAATCCTATTGGCCAAAATCCAGGATGCTAACACCAAATGCTGGTGAGGACGGGGAGCAACAGGAACTCTCATTCATTGCTGGTGGGAGTGCAAAAGTGTGCAGCCATTCGGGAGGACACTCTGGCAGTTTTCTTCTAAAACTAAACACACTCTTACCATATGATCCACAATTATGCTCCTTGATATTATCCAAAGTTGAGAACTTATGTTCACACAAAAACCCGCACACTGATGTTTATAAAGGCTTTATTTGTAATTGTCAAATGTTGGAAGCAACCAAGATAGCCTTCAGTGGGCAAGTGGATAAATAAACTGTGGTCTCTCCAGACCGTGGAATGCCATTCGTCACCAAGAAGAAATGAGCTATCAAGCCCTGAAAAGACGACAGAGAAACCTTAAATGCATATTACTAAGTGAAAGAAGCCAATCTACATACTGTATGATTCCAACTCCATGACATTCTGAAAAGAACTATGAAGACAGTAGAAAGATCTGTGGTTAGCAGGGATTGAGGTAAGGAGGGCTGAACAGGAAAAGCACAGAGGATTTTTTAGGGCAGTGAAACCACCCCGTATGGTACTGCGGTGGTGGGTACATATCATTTTACATTTGTCCAGACCCATAGAGTGTAACACCAAGAGTGAGCCCTAATATGAACTCTGGGTTGTAGTAATAAATCACTGTCATCGCAATAATGCGATGTTCACAGTCATCACTTCTAACAACTGTCCCACTCTGGTTGGGGAGGCTGATAGCGGGAGTGGCTATGCATGTGTTAGGGGCAAGAGGTATAGGGGAATCTCTGCCTTCCGTTTAATTTTGCTGTGGACCTAACACTGCTCCAAAAAAGTCTATTTTAAAAATTCAAAATACATGAAAAGCCCTATGAGTAAGATGAAAATGTACCCAGGGCTGTTACAGTTAGCTCTATTGGCTGGCAAAAAAGTTCGGGAAACACTGTCCTAAGTGATCAAAAATATATAATAGAGACATTATGTGTCAGTGTGTGTCAATAATAAGAATATTTTAAAAGGGAAGTGTAGGTTCCTAAGAAAACACCCTTTTTCCCGTCACTCTTTCAGTCTGATGACCCTCACGACCCTGTTGAACTATAATTTCCTCTGAGAAGCCTTCCCCAACTTCACAGGTCATTAATTGCTCCCTCCTCTGTGTCCTATAGAAGATTTTTCATATTTCCATTATAGTACTTAAATCACTGTGATTTAAAGTTTGGCTTTTCAGGTCTGTCTCTGCCAGTGGACTATAAGTTCTTGAGTGAAAAAGAGTTCCCTATTGAGAATGGCTGTCAGGAGGCCAGAACTGAGCTCAATAGCAGTAGCTAAATGAAGCTAGATGTGGTGATCATAGAAAAATAGGTCCCAGAGTATTGATTCTCAATCTTGACTGCTTTTTAGCAACACTCCTGCCTGGTTCCCATCTCCAGAGGTGATGATTTATCGGGGGTGGGTTGTGGCTTGGATGCTAGTACTTTAAAGGACCCCCTTGATTCCAAAGTGCAGTTAAGTTGAGAACCACTGTCCTGGAGGGAGAGAAGAACAGAGCCAGAGGGAAGGATGATGGAAACCATTTTGAGAGCTGTGATGACAGTAGGTGTAAAAGGCACCAGCATCAGTAGATCTACTAGATCCAAAGAATCCAACAGGGAGCTTGTCACCGTAGCCCTGATGAGAGAGGGTGATCCTAGCAGGTGGGTGAGAACCCGTGTGCATAATAATGGAGGAACCTACCATGCCAGATACCTTCTAGCAATGCCACCTTATGGCAGTGATTCTCATCCTGCCTACATGTTAGAATCACTGGGGAAGCTTTGTAAAACCATAAGTACTCAGACCCCATCCCAGAGATTTTAGTTAAACTGATGTGGAACGGAGTCTAGGAAGTCCTACTTCTTAATTTTTTTAAAGCTCTCCAGGTGATTCTAATGAGTTGCCAATATTGAAAACTACTGCCTTTAAGAAGAGCAGTAGAACTTGACCCTACTTCGATATGAGAAGTTGAGCAGAGGCTATCCCAAGCTTCTGGGCTTGAGATGTTGGGGGTAAGTTTGCATAGACCAGGGATGGTGAGAGGCCTGGCTGGAAGTTGGACATAGGCTCAGGGATGAGGGGGAAAGATAAGAAGATAACTTTTTCATGAGGTTTGGCTTGAGGGGACAGTACGGTCCGAAATCAATGACAGTTTTTGGCTGGGTGTTACACCAACCAGCTGGGAGGCTGGGAGCAGTTTCTCAGTATGGCTCATATGGATTCTACCACCACCATTTTTCTATCAGGTGGTCTGCAGGTGCGTTGGCAGTTTTGGGGGATAAATCAATGAAGTCACTTTCTTCATACACATTTTACTTATTAGAAATAATATTATTTTCACAGGAATCCTGTTATTAATAATCTTTATCCTCTTAAAGATAGTGTATGTGCTAGAAAGACTGTCAGTCACTTCGTCTCAGATAACACTTGGTCAGCTGAAGGAAGTTCATCTCAGCTGACATGTTTTTACACCATCCACCATTATTGTTCACGTAAATTTTCATGTATCGTAGCTATACGCTAATTTGAAAGTATAGCTCAGTGGTGAAGGGAAAAAGTAGAATGGAATGAGTCAGGAGATATTAGCACTCGGAGTAATGTTAGAACTATTAACAGTGAACAGGACAGCAGTGAAAATATAGAATATGTATCTATACATGTATCTATATGTATCTATACATATTCTATACATATTCAGGTCATGACCGAGTCAAAACCAAGAGTCGGACACTTAACAGACTGATCCACTCAGGGACCCTGTAAGTTATGTTTTAAAACCACATCCAAATGCTGTTACATGGTTGCCAAGTGCAACCACAAAAAAGATTTCGCATCTATGGGTTGCTTTCTGCCCTGATGGAAGGAACATGCAGCCCAGTCTTCCAATTCTTGGATCTAAGATGCTCATGAATTTATGTTTGCCACGCCCCATTTATGTTTCCTCCGTAAGAAATCATCCCATAATCACCAAACACTTGCAGCCCTTTCTGACAATCTCTGCATGTAAGGTTTCTAGTTTAGTAGAAATAAAGACTAAGAAATTACCTAGAAGACAGCTCCAACTATTTGTCATTATATGTATGACAAATTAGTTTGTTGTTACAGATATGAAGTCCGATATACATTAGCTAAATACTATAACACCAGGTCATCCCTCTCACTGATATGAACTTATTTAAAATAATAACTTTGTAATATGTTTTAGTTTATCACTTAAAAATTGTGAGGAATCTTTTTAAAAAAATGTGCCTGGAATTATTGGTTGACATGTGGGTCAAATGCCCATTATGTTTGACGAATAATGGCCTAGAGATAGACAGAATGTATTTGCAAATTATCCTTATAAAAACTACATTATATAAAGTCCCAGGCATCCTCTTCTTGTACTCTGGGGTGAGACGCAAAGAATATATGACAAAGGAGAGGCACGCTCCTGTCATCAGATGTTCACAGGTCACCACCGAGAAAGCATTAGAATATAAACCTGGCAAAGGGACACATACATGGGGTTCACATCTTAGGACCTACTCACATTCTGAGAGTTCTCTCTACCAACAGCCAAGAAGCAAGCTCTTGCAAGGGAGACTGATACTCTGGGCATTAGCTCTGGGGTTGAGGGGTGTGCACAGCAGCAGGGAGGTCAGTGCCCCTGAGTGCCATGGCTGGGCACCCATCACATCTGGTGCATTTGACTCAGGCCACGTGCTCACAGATGAGCCCGCACGAACACACCCACCCGGCACCTGCTCTCAGCAGAAGTACAGCGTCATCATGGGCTGCTGTCTTCACGGTGGCTGATAACGATTGAGGTGTAAAAACAGGGTAGGCTCTGTGAAAACAAATTCTTTGGCCAAATAGCTATTTACCACCAGGGACATTAAGGGGAGGACAAGGGGAAGGGAAGAGGCGGGAAGATGATGGGATGCCACATCTGTTTGATTATCACATCAAAAGAATTGATAAAAGGGTGCCTGGGTGGCTCAGTCCTTAAGGGTCTGCCTTCCACTCAGGTTGTGATCCCAGGATCCTGAGATCGAGCGCCGCATCAGGCTCCCTGCTCGGTGAGAAGCCCACTCCCCCTCCTTGTGTTCCCTCTCTTGCTGTCTCTGTCAAATAAATAAATAAAATCTTTAAGAACAAAAAGAACGGATAAAAAAAAATCAGCTTGGAATAGCTCGTCATGGAATAGGTTTACAGTGCTTAAAAATGAATTCGCCTCTAAGAAATACAAGGTAACTTATTATTTAAGCTAGCAGACACGTCTCTCACGTCTGAAATCAGTGTGGAGAGGCAGAGCACATAGCGCCAGAGGAGGGCCTCACAGACTTAAGTTTGAGTCCCAGCTTGGCCCCTCGATGGCTGACGGTCCTTGGGGAAGTGACCTCGCCCCTGCTGGCCTCAGTTTCTCAGGTATAAAATGGGGCAGTTGAGCTAAGTGATCTCCAGTGTTCTTTTCTGTCAAAATATTATGACAAGTGAAGTGCTTTTTTAATATATCTGACTGCTTCTCAAATATGCTCTGGGCTCTGTGAGAATCATCTTTGCTCAAGGGATTTTCTTACATTGAAACGTCCTCACCTTCCTGCCTTGCCTTCTGTCAAGACTCAGCAAACTTGAATCACTGCACCTAATTGCCTCAACCATATTTTCTCGCTCCCTCTCATCTGGAGCTTTCTTTATGCTCTCTTACAGCAGTTCTTATGATCGTCATTTCTTCAACCAGATTTTAACTGCTGTGAATTCACCTCATGTATGTTCATCTTAAACTGCAGAGCCATATTGACAACAGCTTTGAAAATTTCCGATTTCCTTTGGCAGGATTAATTTCCAACAACTTAATATCCTTTTCCCATCTGGAAGCTCTGAATGGAATAATAGCAAGATGGCTGCTCCAGCAAGAGGGCTATTATTCCTGTCCTCTGGGTGGGAATACTGAGGGTGTGTTAAAGTGTATTTCTTCACAGTGTGTCTCACCTCGTAAATATTATTTGACTTCTTATGATGTTAAAATGAGTCATTGGAAATTTATATTTCTAGGCATCTTGTCCTATAAAATTATAGATTATCTTAAAGTGGAGTGCATTATCAGTCTGCCAAATCCAGACCTTAATATATGAGGCAGAACTATGACCAAGAGGAGGCTGAAAGATGAACTTGAAAGTACAATGCCTTTAATTTTGTGGAATATGATTCTTTAGCTATCTAAAGCAATTCTTTACCTCTTACAAATTATTTCCTTTATTATGGAAGTGAAAACAGAAGATCTTCGTGGATCCAAAAACATTTTGGAAGCAAGATGAAGACATTGTTGCTTCGGTTTTTATATAAGTCCTGAGCTTTGAAACCTTTTTACCTCTACTGGTCAGTGGTTTCTTTTGTCTTGCCTTATAATTTTCTCATTCCTCATTGCTAATTCTTGGCTAATGCATGGCAGGAGCGGTGCCAAGAATGAAGATGTGATGGTCACCTGTGGCCGAACAACGTATGGCAGAGTAGAGATGGGGAATGTTGGGAAGGAGTAAAACTTTTCCAGATGTAAACCACTATGTTTTAGCAAAATAATGTTGTGGACTCTATATTAGTTTCCTATGTCTGCTGTAATTTGCTGGCAAATTACCCCAAACTTGGTGGCTTGAAACAATGGAAATTGATTCTTTCACGGTTTTGGAAGCCAGAATCTGAAATCAGTATGACTGGGCTGAAATCAAGGTGCTGGTAGGGTTAGACCCTCTCCCAAGGCTATAGAGAGAATCTGTTCCTTGTCTCTTCCAGCTTCTGTTGGATGCATCTAGGACCTGTCTGGATAATCCAAGATCATTTCCCCATCTCAAGATTCTTAGCTTAATCACTTTCCAAAAGATTTTCCCTCTCTCTCTCTCTCTCTTTTTTCTTTTCTATCCTTTTCCTTCTTTCACTCCTTCTTTCCTCCTTTCTTCCCTCCCTCCTCCCTTTCCTTCCTTCTTTTTTTGCCATATAAGGTAACATCCACAGGCTTCAGGAGTTAGGACATGGATATCTTCTGGGGGACCATTTTTTAACCTATCCCAGACTCCAGGTTTCTATATCTTCTATCTTCTGATATAAGCTGGTAAGTGTTAAGAGCATACATATATTAATATATTAATTCAACACATATTTATTTAGGACTTAACTATGTGCCTGTCACTAAATTCTGTGGCTATAGTGATGAACAGATAGACATACTACCTTGTCCTCATGGGGCTTATAGTCTGGTTGGGGAGATGATCATTAAATACTTGAAAAAAAAATACTACAAATTGGTAAATGATACACAGAAGAGGTGGCTTCTAGCAGGGTCTTGAGGAAGGTCCATCTGGAGAAGTGATGTTTAAGCTGAGATTTGAAAGACAGTGGGACACGAACCAGGCTAGGAACAGAAAGGATAGTATTTCATGCAGAGGGCCAGCCTATGACTGGAAGGAACTTGGAGTTTGGAGGAACTGAAAGAAGTGTTGATAGAATTTACAGAACTTTGGGAAGACTGGGGTGAAACAAGACTGGAGATGTCATCAGGGGCCAAATAAGGCAGGGCCTTCTAGAATTGTGCGCTTCATCCCAAGTGTACTGGGAAGACCGGGGGCTTCAGCAGTGGCAAGATAGGAACAGAGGTGGGTCTGACATGATCTGGTTTATGAATTTACAGAATTACTCTGGCTTCTGGTTGGAGGATGGGTTGACAGGAACAGAGTGGTAACAATGGCTTGGTGAGGTCCAAGGTGTGACCATAGTCCAGACAAGAGGCAGAGTTGGTTTGGATCAGGATTGAAGATTCTGCTGGTGGAGAAGATTGGAGAGAGGCAAGATAGGCTCTGGAGAAATGACAGGAAGTTCTCAGAAATCAAGAACTTTATGTGAGGGAGTCATGAGGAAAGTAGGAGGACAGGAAGAGGAGCAGATTTGAAGAAAAGATCCTGAATTCAAGTTTGTACATGCTAACCTTTAAGAAGTCAACGGGCACCGTGCCTGGCACAGAGCACACCATAAATAGTAGCTTCTGTTTTAGTCATTTCAGAATCATAACTGGCCTTTGAGTCTGTACATTTAGGTTCTAGTTCTGGCTAGGCCACTTTAGATAAATAAACCTCTTGGGGCATTAGCGTCCTCCTCTGTAAATTGGAGGCAGTCGAAGTGGATGCGTTTTGTGGTCCCTTTCAGGTTTAATATGCCTACGATGCTATGAAATTCTTTGGTCTTGACCACCTGGAATGCTCCTCCGGCCAGCTGGGTCTGCTTCAGAGAAGCTGATGAACTAGAACTCTGCATATGGGTGGCAGTTTCTGGTGGAAGCTGACGCAGAGGGAGCTCTGGCCAAGGCAAACTGTGGCTAGTGAAGAGGCCTCATGACGAAGGGGAAGGATGTGGTTTGAGGAGAGCAGCAGCTGCTGCTGTCACCAGACAAGCATGAAATTTGCTGAGCTGCAGAGGAGAGTGCAGCCGAGGATGGCTGTTTATTAATTGACGAATTAATGTGATTTGGGGCATATGGAGAAATGGCGATGGGCAGAAAAGAAGACGAAGTTAGAAAATCTTATTTCCTTCTTTCCTGGGCGCTCATCTGTTACCGGCAGAGTCCTTGTTGGAGCCAGAGTGGGTTTCGGGGATAGATCATCTCCAGTCCAGCTCCTCATCACTGACAGTTAAAGAAACCAAGGTCAACGACAAGTTCCACAGCAGCAGAGCTATGCTAGCCCTCAAGTCTTTTCACCACCTGGTCCATGCTTTCCTGTTCCACCAGGCTGCCAGAGAGGGTTCCTGGATCCATTTTAGGCCCCATTTTAAAAATCAAGTTTTAAAAATCAAAAAGAATCAAGTTTGGTTTCAGTTGCCTTAGAGCAGACCCCCAGAGAGATGGTTCATTCCTCCTCACCTCTAGACATAAAAATACCATAAGGTAATTCGTTACATTTTGGGCTCTCTCCTCAGTCCGTGCTTTATTACTCAAGGTAGAGCTGCCTGGACCCTGATTCCATCAAAATCCTTCTGTTCACCTGATCTCATCTGGGCTCCTCAGTGGTGTAATGACACTTACTCTTCCAAAACACATCCTGCCTGTGCCCAAGTCTCTCCTTAGCGTAGATAGTGCTGTCCTTTTCCTCAGGTGTTGGTTGGTCGATTTTTAGAACCTGAACAATGGCATTGTTTATGAGGAACAGCTGAAAGGGAACTTCGGAGAAAAGTTGCTCCTTCATCCTGTGACTGTGGTTAGCTTGTGAGTAATCAAATTCCCTGGCCTCTTCTTTGGAAGCAGTGACTGCTCAGTCTGTGGCTTTGCTGTTGTTTCACAACGTAGGAGGCAGAACACCCCACCTCTGCCTAACAGTTGAACTTAGAACACCTCATCGGGGAGGTGAGCAAGACTTCACACGTGTCCGCTGCCCAGTAAGAAGTACAGTTCTCTAGAAGTCACTGTTGGGCTGAGCGTGGAGCAGGATCCCCAAAGAAAAGCAGGACGTTGGGCCTGAGGTGTCTCGGAGAGTAGGCTCAGGGAAGTCGTCCGCATATCAGGCATGTGCTGTGTGTAAGGCAGGGACAATCTGGAGCAGGGTTTCCTCTCCTGAATGGGTGTGAATGATAAGGTGAGCCATCCTTTATGAGACTCTCTTCAAGGCAAAGAGACCACATTCTGAGAAAAGAGAGGCTTGATTTCCAGAGGCCACACATCTGGTTGACCTCCTTCCAGTCTCCTTGAACATGCTGTGCTCATTACTGAAACAGAGGTTTCCCTGCTGTCCATCCCCACCCTGGGGACACCCAGCCAGTTTCTACTGCCGCTGCGGGTTCAGCTCCTTTTTGTGAAGCTCACCTCAAGGGCCAGATCCTCCCTGGAACTTTACCCAAGAACCTAGTCCTCATTGGCCCTTTGGTTTCTGCATTCCTTCCACAATTGCAATTTCATTGCACACTCTCACTCTTTGTTCTTTGCTGCTGTGTGTTGTTTCCTCTGGGTGGGTGTGTTGGGAGGGAGGATGGGCAGGTTTTTCACTGGCTAAATCACTAACTTCTTAAGGATGAGAACTCAGTCTTGAATTTCTCTATATTCTCTCATAGTATCAGACTTAATTCTGAGGACAAAATATGTGCTGACAAATACTTCCCTCTTGTTGGAAAGAGTCTCAGTGTGTTTGTCAAATAATGGATTTTTAAAAGACACATGTTAAGTCTACCTGTGCCTATTTTTCAGATTATTTTCAAAACCGTATCGCTAAAATTTAATGTGGCTGCACAAGACAGAAAACTTAAAATATAACGACTTAATTATGGTTGGACTTTCTTGGGGTTCCTGGGTGGCTCAGTCGGTTGAGTCTCCGACTCTTGATTTCAGCTCAGGTCATGATCTCAGAGTCATGAGATCAAGCCCCATGTCAGGGTCTGTGTTGGGTGCGGAGCCTGCTAGGGGGATTCTCCCCACCCCCGCCCCCCTTCCCCTCTCTCTCAAAAAGAAAAAAAAGATAGGACTTTCTTTCTCGATGAGACCAAAGGGAAGAGGGAGATTGTCCAGGGTGGGTGGGACTCCACAGGGCAAGCACCCAGCCTTAGCGTTCTTTCTCTCTTAATGCTCTGCCGTCCTAACAGGTGCTGTTCATTCTCAAGTTCAACACATACTCTACAGTGGCTGTTTGAGCTCTAGCCATTACATGCACAATTTAGGCAGCAAGAAGGGGGGGGGAGGAGGAGGAAGAAGGGACACGGGGCTTGCATCAGCTATCTCTCAAGGAGCTTTTTCAGAAGCTGCTGCAAAATGCTTTTGTTTGCATTTTATTCATACCTCCTGACACCTAGCTGCAGGGGAGGCTGGGAAATGTAGTCTTTACTCCAGGCGGCCATGTATTCAGTGGAAACTTGGGGGTATTCAAGAAGTAGGGGGAATACAGCTGGAGATTCGGACACATGGGATCAACTGAATAAAGTGAGGTACACTGGAATAACTGAGTCTTTTTTTTTTTAAGATTTTATTTATTTGACAGAGATCACAAGTAGGCAGAGAGAGAGAGAGGGTGGGGGGAGCAGGCTCCCTGCTGAGCAGAGAGCCAATGCGGGGCTCCATCCCAGGACCCTGGGATCATGACCTGAGCCGAAGGCAGAGGCTTGACCCACTGAGCCACCCAGGCGCCCCTATAACTGAGTCTTTTTAGCTTTGTCTCATCAGACCATTCGTGAATTCTCCAGTGAGTCACTCTTTGCATCTACTATGTGCCTGGTACTATGCTATGTGTTAACAATAGAGCAGAGAACAAGACAGATTTGGTCTTTACTTTCAGGAAGTTTACAGTTCAGGCTGGGGAGACAACAGTAAACAGGAGAGCAAATAAGTGTGCAAGATGATATGAGATAATAGTAAGTACTAAAAAGAAAATAAAATCACATGGCCTTAGTTGGTTTCAAAAACTATCTACTGGGTGTGCTTAGAGTTGTTTACTACATCAATGAAATATTGGGTCTTCCTTAAAGCTATTTTGGTTTCTCTCTTGGATTGTGCTTCTAAATCTCTGTGAGGTTTTTAGGTGAAGAAATGCATTGAAAATTGCTTTGCTAAATCAGTCCTAAGAGGATTTATTTAGACTGGATAGTTTTAAGCTGACATTTCTTAAAAGTTTATATCTGAGTATGTTTATATTAATTAAGGTTTTGTTTATATAATGTAAATGCACATTTTCAGGAGCCATTTATTTAAACATGTAAAGACCATTAAGAAAAGTGTTGTCAGTTACAGAAGAGACTTCTAATGGTATGTGTTTAATAAAGCTGTGTAATTTATATAATACTTAGAAAAATGTTAATGTTTTAAACTTTTTTCCCAAGGGAGGAATTTTTATTTCCCTACGTTCCAGACACAATGGTATGATTCAGTTATTTAAATTTTATAATAGGTTGCTATTAGAGTCAGATATGTCTTTGCAAAGGAGTTTTTGTGTGTGTGTGTGGTTTGTTTTTTTTTTTTTTTAAGTGAATAAAACCAGCAACACTTGTGTGGCTTTGATTTGATATGCTTTGTCCCAGTCCAAGCTGATTTCTGGACTTCTGGAGTAAAATTGCTGAGGCTGAAAGAGACATTTCATGAAACTTTCATTTTGTGACTCTCATTAACCCATACCTGAATGACTTTCTACTTTCTAGTATTAATTTTCAGCTATTTCAGGCCATGGCTTATCATCTCTCAGTTATGGTAGAGACTACAATCTGGAGAAGAAAGAGAACATCCACGTTGTTTGGAGTATGTTTAAGTAAGAAGTCCTGGAGAGCAGTTCTGGACTGGCTAAGCAGGAATGTTACTCAGCAACAGAAAACTGTGCACTGAAGACGTGCTGAAAACAAACCAGGGCTTAGGGAAAAACAGGAAATTTGACCAAACAGCTCTTCCTAGTAACAGGTTTTGTGTGTCTTTGTTAAGATCATCACAGCTTGTTTTAATTCTTCTTTAACTTCCTTTCCAAAATTGGGTGTTGTGTTTCTTTGCAATTTTATACACAGCTTTCATTTAATAAAGCACTCTTCCCTTCAGACCAACCATGTTCCAATAACCGGAATTGCACACAAGAGGACTCCATAATGAAATTGTGATGCTGCGTATTCGTCCATAGGCAAATTGGTTTTAGAGACTACTAACTAGTGGGGCTTTTGCTAGCATGGTGCTTAAACAGCCTTTCAGCCCAACTAACAAGTGGTGATATTATCTGGCATTTGGAAGAATGGGCATATGTTTTGATTACCATTCTTAGCCTTATTCTTATACTCTGAATTTTAAACTTGACCCTTTGTTGTCATCGTAATGCAAGAAACCATTCTCATTTAATCTGGGACAGCTGCAGATGTTTAGAGACTGTAATGCATAAGTTCTCACCGAAATCTGACCTAAAACGGACAGATGTTTGAACTCCTATGTAAAAATCTATTCTAAACATTCCGGGCTACTGCTAGACAGGAATGCCAAACATTCCCAACCACAAATTATACTTGATAATAACCACCTTGATAACAAAGCAGCAGACCCCCAGTTCCATTCCATGATCTGGAAGAAGATAACAGGTCATTGGCATTTCAGCTCAGCTCTGCTGTATTTACTGATGATTATGGCCAGTGCAAATTGCATCGTTGTGAAACGGTTAATTCATACACAAAAATTCTCCGAGCCCAAAGATGTAGACTCTCTTCTCCGTGTAACTGGGCTGGAGCCACGAATTGCTAACAGTGAAGCAGGAGCCAGCCGAAAACCGGGGAGGCTGAGTACACAAAAAGCCATATGGCTCACGGGAGGAAATGGCCACGCGTTCCCTTTTCAAGGTTCTGAAATCACCGTATTCCTGAAGAACCATTTGAATAAGCTCACCAGCATGTTTTATTTTATAAACCGTGGGGCGGGCTGGTTATGAAACGGGAAGCCTGAAATGTGATACATCCATCTTAACCAGCTCAGGGTTTGATTCAATTCTTCAAGCTTTAATCCTATTAACTCTCAGGCACAAAGGAAATGCAGGGCTCCTCTCGGCCCAGGCCTCATGGCATTTGTAAACCAACTCTTGAATTTTACAAATAAAGCTCCTTGGTTGACCGAAAATATAACAAGCATCAGTGGAGCCACCTTTCAAAAAGAATATTTTAGATTGTTTACTTTAAGAAAAGCCCTTACAAGGGATTGGTGACTTCAATCGGTGTATAGATTTTGAGTATTTGTTTTGTTTTGTTTTGTTTTGTTTTAAGAACAGCTCACTTGGATATGCAGATTTTTGGTGTGAAGCACACTGAATATGTGGCTTTTTTAAACCAAATCTCTGGTTTTACAACCAAAGCTCCTTGGTTGATTAAAAATATAAGCAGCATCAATGTAACCACTGTTCAAAAGAATGTTTTTTTAGACTGTTTGCTTAAGGGGTTTTGGAGGGTTTGGTGATTCACCATCAGTTTATAAAATCGAGGATTTTTTTTTTTAAGGCATCTTTACTTAAGTAAGTCAAAATTTTGGTGTGAAATGCATCACACTTATTTCCGGCTGTATGTCCTTTGGACCCAGAGCTAACCCAAGATCTGATTATGATGTTGTTGGGAGTTAATCTCATTGTAGTGAACATGAGCTAATAACACATTAGTCCATATTATATTATACCCTTTTCAGCCTGTGGCCTGCTGTTTTGATTAAATTTGGTTCCTGCCATTCAGATTTGAAACCGCAAAGTCTCCCTGTTACCACCTATCCCCTTTACAAAGCCTTTCTCTCAAATTTTGAACTATTTTAGATCTCCATTACTTACAGAATTGTGGCCAATGTAAAATGTTATCGCTAATGTAAAATCAGAGAGGATGTTTCCCTCCATCCCCTTTCTGTTCAGGAAAACTTGCTATTTACAGGGGGCGGACTGGCATTAGCCCAGCCTGCCCTGTGCTGTGGCGGCATGGAACGTCAGGCCATTTTGGCTTACATAACAGTTTCACTGGGTGTTTGCTTTCAGAGTCAATGTCAATGTCAATCTCAGCAGCACACACAGAAGTCTGCCTGTTCCATGCAGTTGGCCAAGGAAAAGAAAATATTCTATCCAAGCATCCCCCCCGCCACTTTGTTTCCTTAGCCGAAATTATTTGAATATACATTGAAAGAGTGGTAAAATTCACCTCATATTCTGAAGAATAGGTTTATTTTTCTGTCTGACTTCCTATCCTGTCTGACTCTCTTCCTGCCTGGGAGGCACCTGGCCTATTAGCTGGGACTGCTGACTGCTCCCTTTCCAAACACCTTGGCCTGAGTTAGGAATGACACTGGGTCAGTACCCCTTCAGACCCTCACCAGAGTCCTCCCCACTCTGAGAGGATGCGATCTGATTCAGAACATCAGGGAACATTTCCTTGGTGAATGAAGCTGGTTTCTTATGTCCTAATGCGTTGACTTCCCTAGAGCTGAGTAATTTAAGCCAGTTGCCTTTTATTTCAACCATGTCAAAGTATCAAATAAAGGTATAACATCAGACCAGCTAGGAAAATGAGAGTAACATGTTTATAATATAATATAATATAAATCTAAAGTAACATGTTTATATAAATCCTTCCTGTTTTATCAACCCTTGCTCCTCTGGCTGTTTTCCATTCGGACA
The DNA here is from genome assembly GCA_004024625.1 of Mellivora capensis. NCBI lineage: Eukaryota > Metazoa > Chordata > Mammalia > Carnivora > Mustelidae > Mellivora > Mellivora capensis. The sequence goes on along the minus strand of PISX010000096.1, from coordinate 308,547 downwards.
GTCAAAACACTCTGGAGATTTGCCTACAGAGAGTGGCCACCAATTTAAGGATTTGTTGATTATTTATTAAAGAAAATTGCAAAGCTCAAATAAACAAACCCAGTGCTGGGTAAAACGGTTGACCAAAATTAGCAATTCCCAAGATTCATTAGCATTAATGACCCTGACCACCAGGTTGGACAGGCCTTTGTGTCGCTCAGTCCCCAGGAAAGCAGTTTGGAGGTCTTCTTCTTTCCAGACCCAGATACCCAAGATGTAGCACTATTCTCCAAGTGGGGAGGCCAGTCTGCTGTGAGTGAGAATACACGCCAGTCCCTTGATCTCTGGGATTGTGCTTTCTGACCTTGGAGAAAATCTGTTTCAAAACTTTGATCTTTCCAGCCACTGCAGTTACACATCACATGTCTCCTGGGCTTTTGAGCCATTTGAGGAATGCTTGTGAAATGGTTTAAGTAGGATAAAAAGGGTAAAACTAAAGACCCTGGTCCCTAACTGGAAAACTCAGGAGGAGCCCTAAGGAGTTACCAGCAGCCCAGAACTAGGCCTCTAAGCTCTAGTCTGTTGAGTGTGTAATGATGAGCTTTCTTCCTCTCTCTCTCTCTCTATTTCTCTCCTTCTCTCTCTGTCACACATACACACACACACAGGTATTCAAGGCACCTTCACCAAAAAGTATGACCATATCTACCTAATGATATTTGGGGAAAGGGCGGTTCCAGAAGAGAATGTGGTTAACATTACCAAATAACATTAGGAAAGGAAGTATATATTCCAATTAGATTCTCACCTTCTCTTTAAAATGGCAGACTGGAGGCACCTGTCTGGCTCAGTCAATGGAGCATGTGACTCATGGTCACAGGGTTGTAGGTTCAAGTCCCACGTTGGGTGTAGAGATCACTTAAAAAATAAAAATAAAAAAATCTTTTTTTCTTTCAAAGCATGTGTTTGAAACTAATGCAATCCAAGATGCTATTCAGGAGATGAACCTAAATATACATACTGTCAGTTAATTGAACACTCATTTCAGACTACTGGAAACCATACCTCATTGGAAGAGAACTCAGTAGTTAACTTTTCCCTGGACTGGCTATATAATTGGCTGGGCTCAGTACAGAATCAAAATTTGGGGCCCCTTATTCAAAGGCAAGGAAAAAGGTATTAATATAGAGGGCTTTACCTTTTATTCCCCAGTCTCTCTCTCTCTCTCAATGTGTTATGATATGTTTTATTTACCATCTAATGTTATTTTTATGTAAAGAAAAATTTTTTAAATTATTAGTGTGAATTTTACAACTCATCTTTATATTATGCCAAGACTATTTTAAATGCAAATATAAGAACATTTAACTCACATCCAGAGTCATTGAAATTACACAGTTCTTTGTAGAACATACATACCTGTTTTTTGTTTGTTTTTTTCCTTACCGGAAGTAGAAAGGTTGCAGAAAATTAGCTCACTGTTTTTATTTCATTTCTTGATAATGCCCATTCTACCAACACTCTCTACTTTTGACTTCCTGGTGACTGAGAGAGAACTAAAAAGAAAATGAGCTATAGATCTCCCTGTCCTTCTCTTTCCTTCTTGTCCCATCATTTTCAGCATATGTGGGTGGCTAATATAGAGAAGTAACAGCAGTAAGAAATGGTTGTTAGTGTTTCTTAGAACTCTTTTGCCTTCTTTCTGAAGGCAAATTGAAGAAAATTCTCGTTCAAATGGAAAGCAGAGCCTCTTGGGCTGTTGGCAAGCCCACTTACTCAGTTTCAGACATAACACAGCTATCTCGTGCCACTTTGAGTTTTCCTGAACTCCCATGCAGTGTGGGTCCACCAGAATTCTTTGTTTATGGGCATTGCGACTGCTATGTGTGGGTAGGGTGGCAAGGACCATTGGCTGACACATGTGATGCACATTAATAGCTTCTCTGCTCATGTGTGTGCTCCATTGTCCCATCCATCTTTCCTTACAAAACACAAGTTCAAAGCTAACATTAAGAATTTCAAGATTAAGACATTAAACCGAAGCACCAGGAACTCTGGGCCCTGCTGTGACTGCATAGGTTACATGCCAGTGAAGTTGGCCCTGAGTACTCCTGGGCTTTAGCTGGCTTGCAGTGTAGACTAAGATCTGAAAAGGTGTAGAGCTTCAAGCTTCACCGGTATGATCTCCTTTGGCCTTCTGGGAAGGTCTTGAGAGCGGAAATTAGCCACAGACTGATGCTCCTCCCTGACTCAGGTTGGCTTTAAATCTCTTGTCCTATCAACAAGTGATCCAAAGGGCAGGATTGGGTCTTCTTATATTTAGCTCAGCACCCTCTTATCAAACCCTCTTCCAGTCCTTCCTCCCACCCAACCCAGTGAAGTGGAAATAAGAGTTGCTAGGGTCCATTTCATTATCACTAAGAGTTCACAAATATCATCAGACTTTATTTCTCTCACAGATCAACAGTTTTGCATCATGGAATAATAATAATAGTATTTTTATAATAAAAATATAATAGTATTATTATTATTTAGAGAGAGAGAGCGAGCCAGGGGGAGGGGCAGAGAGAGAGAGAGTGCCAAGCGGGCTCCATGTCTAGTGCAGAGAGCCCAACACATAGAGCTTGATCTCACAAGCCCAAGATCATGACCTGAGCTGAAATCAAGGGTCAGATGCTTAACCGACTGAGCCACCCAGGGCCCCCATCATGGAATTATTTTTATTTTTTATATTTTCTTAGTGTGAAATATTTCAGACATGTAAGAAGATTTAGAGAAGTACATCAGTATCTAGGTACTCATCACCCAAACAAGACCTAAAACGTTACAAATATAATGGCAGTTCCCTGTGTTACCTTCCCGCCTCTCCCTTCAGCAACCACTATTATTTTTAATCTTCTGCATTTCTTTATAATTTTATTTTGTATTTTTATACTCTCAAAACACTTAGTACTTCTGGTTATGTTTTAAAGCTAATGTGAATGTGACTTTAGTCCATATCCGGCAGCTTGTTTTTTAGCCTCCACTGTATGTTTTTTTTTTTTTTCTTCCCATGTTTCTTTTTTTTAAATTTCTTTTCAGCGTAACAGAATTCATAGTTTTTGCACCACACCCAGTGCTCCATGCAATGCTTGCCCTCCATAATACCCACCACCTGCCTTCCCCAACCTCCCACCCTCTCCACTGTATGTTTTTGAAATGTGCCCGTGTTCTGTGGCAGGAGCCTTTGTGTCCAGTTTAATTTTATGTTTCCGAAGTTCCAAGTTTTTGATCTTGTACAGAATTGTTGATTGTTAGTGAATGCCCCATTTCTAGCTTGGGTGGATTGCATCTAGTGATTAGCCTTTGAGGCTTTATTTAACCAAAAATTTGTTTGGAGACTTGAGTCATCAACCCTTATCTATTTCATTGAATTTCCATTCAGCCCATTGTCTGGGCAAAATATGTGTTGGAAAAGTTTACTAGTGTTTCTTGGCAATCATTCGCTGTGGGATGGTACAGCCATGCAGAATGAGTTGGGTATTGTTTTTTTGGTTATACCACTTACCTTTAAATTAGACTGAATCAGTATAAAAGGAAGCCTGTAGAGATATAGAATCCAAGCGAGATAAGACTCATCTTACCTAGAAGCAGAATGAATGATTACTCATCTATAGAACACCATTTGGGGACAGCCTATCTGCTGTGAATATTTCTCCACAGGTTACTCCTTTATGTAATCATTGCCCAATGCCATTATATTCATTGCTTTTTAGAGTCTGTAGTATTAAGCATCGCAGGTTGATATGAGTGCATTATCAAATTGATTTCTCTCTTGATAGGAACGATGGGGTACGTTAAGGGCACTTTGCACTTGGGCAGGGGAAAGCCATAAATTTTTTTTAAAGGAAGAGGAAATGGCCAAAACATGATTATATTTTTTAAAGGAGAAGAGTACATGGGGCACCTGGGTGGCTCAGTGTGTTAAGCCTCTGCCTTCGGCTCAGGTCCTGATCCCAGGGTCCTGGGATCGAGCCCTACATCGGGCTCTCTGCTCGGCGGGGAGCCTGCTTCCCCCTCTTTCTGTCTCTGCCTGCCTCTCTGCCTACTTGTGATCTCTGTCAGATAAATAAATAAAATCTTAAAAAAAAAAAAGAGTACAGAGAATTAATAATAACTGTTTCCATTTCTAGAATACCACTTACATGCCCAGCACATACTAAGTGCTTTGCATACATTCAAATCCCACTCAGTCGTCAGCAATGACCCTATGGAACCAATGTCTGTTTTATCACTTTATAAATGAAAGAAGTTCAAAGCCATGAAGACAGTCCCCTCACAGTCCCAGAATTGCTAATGGAAGGGCCAGGATTGGACCCAGATGTGGCCACGGAGGCAGGGCTCTCACACACTCCGGGAGACCCGGCTTGCTGATGCCACAGTTGAGCAACAAACCAGCCCCGCTCTGGGCAGGAATCGCCACTGAGCTTGGCACAGTGTGACGACGCATGCGTGCTGTGCCTCTTGTGGTTGGGGATCTAGAAGTTGGATGTGGGTCTGCTCAGTGGGAAAAGCAGTAGAATGTTAGTGGTTATGTGGTTTCTAAGGAAGAGCCAGAAAAACTAAAAAGTCACCGTGATTTGGGTTTTTACAGACCCGCCTTTGGCCTTGAAGGATCCCTGCCCTACTTGAGGTCTGTCTGTGGCCGGCTGGCTTCTGAGGGGTGGTCAGGCTATCACCCGCCTCCCTCTGCATGGATTGGGTTAGACCAGAGGCCACTGCTCTGGCACAAGTAATTTTCTTTTCTCAGTGCACGTGGCTGCCTGTTCCTCTTTCTCTCCATCACTCTCTCCGCCTTCTGCCCCAGCTCTTCTGAAACATGGGCGTAACTCCGAATTCCTTTCTCTAAAAAGGTCTGTGCCCTGGAGTACATTCTGATGCCCCACCCTGACACCATATTTTGGAACCTGTGTCAGCAACTTTTCTACTCACTCTCATTAGAGCCCTTTCAGATGACCTTGATTCATCTTGCGGTCTTTAGCTTTTCTCTCTTAACCATAGGCACAGGTAATGCTAGGGCCCAAGTGATCACAGTTATCTCTGCGCCTCTGTTGCTTTTCAGCCTTTCTGTTTTAAATGTATCTTTTATTTATCATCCACCCAGGAACCTCTCTGGGTTGATGGCATAATTTTCAGACTTCCTGACATCTGAATGCAGCACATACACTCCCTCCTTAATGTTGGCTGATTTTAATCTTCTCGGCCACAATAAATCTGACACATACCTCAAGCCAATGGCATGCTTGTCTTGATATTTTGATCCTTTTTCCTTCACCACAGTGATTGCTTGATTTAAGAAAGTAGCTCTGGCATGTACATTTTTTACTAACATTGAAGTGTCAAGTTGGCCTTGACTTTATGCAACCCGTTACCAACCTGATCCTTCCAGACTTAAAAGTATTTTGCTTATCTAGTATTTGCTGCTATGGAGAGCAATTAGGGTTTTGTTTTGTTTTTTCTTTCCTGTCTTGTATCTCATAGAATCAGAAGAAATATGATGGTTTGAAGACTTTTTTTTTTTACTAGTTTTTTTAATAGTCCAACAAGATACCTGTAGGAAGTGAGTGGTTCTGCGACAGGATAAGTAGGACCTAGAATTTTCGTATCACTTCCCCTCTTTTCTTCTCCAGGTCTTATTTGGTTGGCATTTCTTTGCATATCTGAAAAACTGGTCCTCCAAGTGGGGCATTGTTTAGATAAATATCACGTTATGCTGGTAAAGATCTAAATGAGGGTACTGATGCTTTAGTCTTGTTTTTGTTTGGCTTGTTTAGTTTTTAAAGGTCATCTATCCAAGTGAAACCTCATTTCCACACAATATTGGGTCTCTAACTGATGAAGCAATAGAAACGCCTCTTTGAGGCCAAAGTTCTGTATTGTATTATTTAGCCTCTTGAAGCCATGTGTTTGCTGTACTCTTGAGTAAAATAACTTAAATATCTAAAATTCATTTAACCTCAAATCCTATTATCCCCAAAGAGGCTATCCCTTATTTCCATGAGCTATGTCCACCACCCGAACTCAATCAGTAACTACTTGTTGAAGTTATACTGCATGTTTTCTGACGCTTAGCTGTAATATTCCCTGTGCTTGAGTAAGCTGTCTGCTCAGCTGGGAAAAAAGGAAAAAAGATTATCTCACAGTAATAAATGCTAATTGTGTGGTACCAATCATCAGTGCTATGGAACTTTAAGGGAAATGAAAATCGCTGGAAGTTGGAGCAGTCAGGGGCGGCTCCGTGAGAGGTTTCTCAATTTGCAACATTAGTTAAGCTTTCCACGGGGAAGTTAAGTAGCAAGACAGGAGGACTCGTCAAAGAGGAACCCAGAGGTCAGGAGAGGCGACAAGAACAGAAAATATATCCAGGGGCAGTGAGTTAGAACACTGCCCCTCTATCAAGAAGGCTTGCAGAGGTATGGATGATCCAAAAAAAAACCTACAAGGAAAGGGTGGGAAAAGGAAACGGGAAAAAAATGGGGAGGGAAAAAAAGATGAAAATGAATCACCTAATTAATGGGTGGGAATGCCGGATGATGGTTTCCAGGGGCACTGTTTCCAGGCCAATTATCTGTCAAAAATGCTTTGGCATCGTGGCCAAAGGAAACCGAGGCGAAAAACTCCCTGCTGAAATACTTGAATGCCTTCCCCAAACCTCGACTTTTATTTCTCTTATTTGAAAGAAGGCGTTACACTATTTGCCCCAGAATATGCTTTTAAAGCCCTGATTCTAGAATTCTTTGGAATTAACATACGTGTGGTGTGGTCTTTATCTCATCACTTTGGGAAACACCTGACATCTTTGGAGCCAAAGCATAACTTAATAAATTACAGTCGCCTGGGTGGTTAGGGGGTAACTCCGAGAAGGAGCTTGGGACTTCGGCCAAGTTGGAAGAAGGAACAAAGAGGAGGGAAAATTGCTGCTCTTCATTTCACTTTTCTCTACCATATTTGGTTTGTTCATCAGAATTCATCAACTTGTAGAATCCGAACCATTATTTGGGGACCCTAATATTTTTGTTTGTTTTCTTCATTCTATTTTTTTTTTAAGATTTTATTTATTTATTTGACAGAGATCACAAACAGGCAGAGAGGCAGGCAAAGAGAGAGAGGCTCCCCGCCGAACAGAGAGCCTGACGCAGGGCTCAATCCCAGGACCCTGAGATCATGACCTGAGCCAAAGGCAGAGGCCTAACCCACTGAGTCACCCAGGCGCCCCTCTTCATTCTATCTTTTTACTTCCATGTTTAATACACTGACTTAATAAAGGGTGAGACAATGCTTAGTATAATTTTTTTCAAAACGCTTCTTTAAAACAGTAATAACTTCTCTGTCTCATCAGCAGGGCTTTAAAAAGCTGTAGGTAGTAAATGATAAATTCCTGATGTAATTCAGTAGAGTCACAGCCACTGTGCTCCGTGAAGTGAGAAGATGACATGTCCTACTTTCTGTGGGGGTTGAGTCAACTTCTTTTTTTTTTAATCTTTTTTTTTTAAGATTGTATTTATTTATTTGACAGAGAGAGATCACAAGTAGGCAGAGAGTCAGGCAGAGAGAGAGGAAGGGAAGCAGGCTCCCTGCCGAGCAGAGAGCCCGATGCGGGCCTCGATCCCAGGATCCTGGGATCATGACCTGAGCTGAAGGCAGAGGCTTTAACCCACTGAGCTACCCAGGTGCCCGAGTCAACTCTTAGTAGGAGACTAGACTCTGTCTTATGTGCCGCCTGGATGTGGGACACAGCTTCTCCTCAATAAAAAAAAAAAAAGGGAATAGGCCAGAGCGTGTAAAGAATATGAGAGAATTATGTTTGATTTTGTGATCATGGAGAAATACGGGTTCCCTTTAATACTAAATAGAAAAAGGTGGAAACTGTGATTAGAAAATTGCCTGTTATAGGTCGTTAATATGATTATTTAAAAAATTTTAAGTGTATTATACAGTTCTCCTGTGTTACCATCCAGGCAGAACCCTGAGTGTTCTCAAAGGCATGGCTCAACCACCTACTCCCTTTTTTTAATCCTAGAAAAGTACTGATGATTTAATGTTCTTCTGCAAGGATAGCTTCCTTTTGGTGGTATTTATTTTTTTTTTAATTGGTTATGGACAGCAACCAAAAGAACATTCCCTTTTTAAAAAAATAACCACAGGAAAATAGCGTTATTTTTATAATGATAATACTTTATACAGATCTGTGGTCTTTCATCTCAGAACTTTCAAGCACTTTTCAAATGTTGACTCATCAATCCATGACACACTTAGAAGATTGGGCAATAATTCTGCTTCCATTTGATTTCAAAGAACTCACTGTGTCCTAAGACATGTGGACTCTTCTTTTTACTTTTTTTTCTTCCTTCCCCCTTCCTTCCCTCTCTCTCTTTCTTTCCCTTTCCTTTCCTTTTCTTTCCTATCCCTCCCTTCCTTCCTCCTTCCTTCTTTCCTTCCTTCCTTCCTTCCCTCCCTCCCTCCCTCCCTCCCTCCCTCCCTCCCTCCCTCCTTCCTTTTTTCTTTTTGTTTAAGGCCAGAAGAAAAGTGGCTTTATCCCAACCCACTAGGAACTCAGTGTGATGAAGGAAGGAACTGTGGAAGAGCTCTACAGATTCTCAGTAACACATGCTACAACTTAAAAACCAGAGACGGAAGTCTCTACATATTTTTGAAGGTCCTGAAAGGCATTCAGAAGATTTTGAGCCCTAAATTATTCCGAGGTACAGAAGGCAGACTTACTTTGCTGAATTGACATTTTAATTAGTATTTTTCTTACTTTTTTTTAACAGAGCAACTATGTTATTTCTAATGTCCTTGCTGAATATGAAGTTGTGATTTTCACCCGTGTAGAGAAAGATGATCAAGGATGGATTGAGTCTTGGCTGAATTCACACAGGCCAAGAATAGGAAGTAGGCTGTCAGTAATTAAAAGTTTTATGAAGTATCCATTAATATTTTGTTGATTAATGGTCTCAAGATTTAGCCTTTATTGTCTTACTGGTTTCCTGTGGTAGGTAGAGTTCAATGGCCTTTCTAGCTATCTTTGAGTTGTTAAAGTAGAAGACTATATTAAGGGCTTTTTTTTTTTTTTTCAACTCAAGGGCCGTAACTTCTCACCCACATGCTTTTTAACTCCTCCACTTCCAGTTCAAGAATGCTATCAAAATACTTTTAATGAGTATGGATCATTATGTACAAAAACAATAAAGTTATAGGAATAAGGTAGCTGCTTCTAAGTATTGGAAAAATATGTTTCTCTGTCTCTCATGTATGTATCTAGCATAAGTATACTCCTATGAAACAATTTGGGTTGATCACAGAAGATATTAGTTAAAACTTGTAAATGTGAATTGAGCGTTGAAAAAGAAATACTAGAGACCGTATAGAGAAGGTCAGAGAGAAGACCCATAGAAAGATGGGTATTTGGGACCTCCAGCCCAGGCAGAGTTTCTGAAAGCTGAGACCGACCGAGGGCAGACCTCTGGCTACCACTTTATTTCTCAGAACTACACCTTAAGATGAAGTCACTTCCTTGAGTGTCTCCATTTTAGGATTTCATGAGGCGCATCCCTAGCTCATGCTCTTCTGCTCTGGGATGCAAATTGCTATCTGGATCTCCTCTGGGGACCTCTGTCTTCAACAGCCCCAAGCAGGCCTCAAGCCTAGGGGGACTTCCTGCCCCTCTTGGTCTGGAGAGAGATGGAGAAAAGAAGAAACCAAAGAAACCATGAAATACCCTTTACTGCTGCTGCTATTTACGTCCTCCTTTGTCTCAGATTCCCCCCATATGTTAGCAGGTAAATTGTTAATGAAGAACAATTAGAGATGCTTCAGTGAGGCTTTTAAACCAAAACCCCCATGATAGCTATTCCACCAGCTAAAGAATGAATTCATAAAAAATTGGCTGTGATACCCCAACCTGACTGCTAAGAAAGCTGAAGGTGAGATTCTGTTTGGCAGTTAGAACTTTCTGACTGGACACATAGTTAGGCTAACCTTGAATTAGCATAGTCACCAGCCCCAAAAGAATCAGACTGTTATGGCCTCAGTATCGCAGAGAACACACACACTAGAGCTGGGACCTCAGGGTGCTGACCCCAGCCCTGCCACTTGTGATCTCGGGCAAATTGCTTAACCTCCCTGCACCTCAGTTTCCTCATCTGAAAAATGGGAATGATATTATTATAGTATCTCCCAGGGTTGTTAAGTTGAAGCAAATTAATACATCCATAGCTCTGTAATCAGGGACTGGCACAAATAGATGCTGTAGTAATATTTGCTGCTATTATTGTTGTCATTGTTATGTACTAAAAAATATAAAAATAGCTTATACTGTCTAATATTCAGATGGTTGAAGGGGAGAAAGCACGGAGGAGTACACATAAACAGGAAGTATTTATGAGCCTAGGCCCGGTCATGGCTAATATCATCCCTATCCACATTCCATTGGCTAGAACTCAGTCACATGGCCACACCCAACTACCCAGGGAGCTAGAAAATATAACATTGGGAGTCCAATAGCAAGAGAAGAATGTGGATTTTGGAGAAGAGAACCCTCTACCACAACCCTGAAACCCATCAGTAATCCCCTAGCTTTTTCCTTCTTTCGAAGAGCAAGTGGGCAAAACATGTGTGATACATGTAATAAAATACATATTTTGCTAGCTGAACAATGAAATAATGTGGACCGAAATTTTTTTTCTGACTTGTGAAACCTTTTTATTTACTGTGAAAGTCTTACAAAATCATTAAAGTACAGTTAGTTTGGTCATATATTTAGAAAGTTATCTTAATTGGAAAGGATATTGCTGTGTGAAATCCAAGCAGTGCCAGAAGGTCTGCTCAGTGACAAACAACTGACCCGTCATTATAAAATCTACATTCACTCCATTGGTTCGGTGGCCAGGGCCAGGGCCTGTATAACCCCGAGGTTAGTGCAGATGAAACCAGAAAGCGTTGGTGAAAATTAAAACCACAGAGCATTGCAGAAAATTGAGAGGTTTGGATGGTGTACAAGGGTCAGAACAATAGAAAATTATCTGATGAAAAAGTTAACCCAAAGGAAAAGCAAAAGTAATATGCATCTATCAGGTGGTGGGCACTGGAATTTCCTTGGCATTTTTTAAAGTATACAAATAAAATATAGCCAAGGGTCAGATGTGCTTTGCTGGATTGTATAAACGCTCTTGAGAAGACGTCTGTAAACTGAGTCTATAGAAATTCAATTTTAATGCTTTAAAAAATATACCTTTGTAATCTAGCCTGACAGAAAAGGCTTAAACTCCCTTTTTTAAAAAATTTTATTTTATTTTAATTTTTAATAAACATATTTTTATCCCCAGGGGTACATGTCTGTGAATCGCCAGGTTTACACACTTCACAGCACTAACCATAGCACATACCCTCCCCAATGTCCATTATCCCACCCACCTTTCCCGACCCCCTCCCCCCAGCAACTCTCTTAATTACATGGTCTGTAAGCCTAAGTAGTTATTCTTTTTTTTTTTCTTTTAAAGTAGATCATCCCACCAGGTCACATTATATATGTATGAAAGCAAACTTGTGATAATTTTAAAAATCCAGGATCAAGGGATGCCTGAGTGGCTCAGTTGGTTAGGCGTCTACCTTTGGCTCAGGTCATGATCCCAGAGTGCTGGGATCGAGTCCCACGTTGGGCTCCCTACTCACCCGGGAGCCTGCTTCTGCCTCTGCCTGCTACTCACCCTGCTTGTGCTCGCTCTTTCTCTCCCTCTCTGACAAATAAATAAATAATAATAATAAATATTTTTTAAAAATCCAGAATAGAAATGGACTAACTTTATGCTCCCCTCCTCCAAATGTATTACTTCTAAGGGAAAAGTAAAACAATGATATCATGCAAGTTTTTTTTTTTAGAAAAGGGGTTTAGGGGCACCTAGGCGGCTCAGTGGGTTAAAGCCTCTGCCTTTGGCTTGGGTCATGATCCCAGGGTCCTGGGATCGAGCCCTGCGTTAGCTTCTCTGCTCAGTGGGGAGCCTGCTTCCACCTCTCTCTCTGCCTGCCTCTCTGCCTGTGATATCTGCCTGTCAAATAAGAGAATAAAATCTTTTTTTAAAAATGTGCTATGGTGAGTGCTGTGAAGTGTGTAAACCTGGCGATTCACAGACCTGTACCCCTGGGGATAAAAATACATTATATGTTTATAAAAAAATTTAAAAATGTATTTAAAAAAAGAAAAAGAAAAGGAGTTTAGATTGATTTCCTACAGTGGGATTGTTATTTAGTACTTAGTTACTTAGCATTGTTGAAATGTGGGACAGTGCGGTTCAATTTTATACAGGGTTAATGCAACATTTTAAATGAAATGCCTAAGTCCCAATAGTTGAAATTATCTTTAAAATGCCTTAAAGCATTCACAAAATATACTATATGTGGATTTGTTTATAAAACTATTGTGTAATATGAATGTACAGTATAGATTAGTGTATAGCAGTGATGAAATATACATATAAGTATTGTCTTATGGCACTAAATTATTATTCTCTGTTTTTTCTTATGAGTGGGTTTGGTTTAGTCCATGCAAGTTAAATCTATGGATGATGGCATTCCCTGATAGGAACAAACACTGGACTTGAGCTGGAAGTCCTGGCATTTTATGACTTTGGGCAAGTCATTTGATCTTTCTAAGCCTTACCTCTGTTGCCCATAAGATGAAGCTACTACTTATTTCATAAGTTGTAGTCAAGATCAAATGAAATGATGTGTAAACTCTAACATGTTATAAATATCAAGAGGTTCTCACTAGATTGAGAGTACAAAGAGGGCAGGCACCATATCAGTCTTATTGCTCGTGAATTTTCATGAGTCTCTATAGAAAGTCCTGTTGGATGACCAAACCAGGGAAGAAGTGCAGTCCTAGGTTTTCTGCCCGGAGGCAGACACACTCAGATGGACTTGTGCACAGAGTAGTGTTAACATATCTGAAGTAATGAAGGCAAATTGGCTCTCTCTTAAACTTCAGCCTGTATAAAAGAGAAGCTAGTGCTATTCATGTTTAAGTGAAATAAGCCCATAGAGAAATCTAGTATAAACACTAGAAGTTTCCCTCATTAGGCAGTGAGCAGTGAGTTTTATTGGGAATGGACTTGTCATACTGAATTTTTTCTAATTTTAAGGCCATTGTTTGCTTTGACTATTGAAAATATATCTGTTCACCAGACTTTTTCCTTTTTTCCAATATTACATCTTAAAAAGAATTATTTTAATTACAGTAGCATATAAATAATTTAATGACAAGGAAAGGAGTAAAAATGAAAATGAACAAAAAAAAAACATTCTTAACAGCTGAGGTGACAGTGTCAACCAATTAGAATTTTATTCCCTTCTCCATAAAAGTGAGTCTTTAAACATCTTCGACCATAGTGCCCTATAACGTTAATCCATCATAGAATAAATTGAGACCGTGCATGTGTGAGCATGCTTGTGCGTGTGTGTGTGTGTGTGTGCGTGTGCGTGTGTATTTTTTATTTTGGAATAATTATGGAGTCACAGAAAGTTGCAAAGAAATGTACAGGGACATTCCGTGTACTTTCCAGTGTTAACATCTTGCCTAACTGTAGTAGGATATCAAAACCAGGACATAGACATTGGTACAATAAACAGAGTTTATTCAGATTTCAGCATTTTACAGTTGACCCTTGAACAATGTGGGAGTTGAGGGCACTGACCCTGCACAATCAAAAACCAACATATAACTTTTGATTCACCCAAAACTTTACGAATAGTCTTCGGTTGACTGGCAGCCTTGCTGATAACATAAATAGATTAGATAATTAACACATATGTTGTATGTTATATATATTATATACTGTATTCTTAAAGTAAGCTAGTGAAAGAAAGTGTTCTTAAGAAAATCAGAGAAAAAGAGAAAATCAGAGAAAAAGAGAAAATAAATTTACAGTACTGTAATGTATTTATTGGAAAAAATCCACATATAAGTGGACCTACACAGTTCAAACCACTGTTGTTCAAGGGTCAGCTGTACATACATTTATTTCTCTCAGCATTTTACGTGTGTGTAGCTCTCCGCAATTATATTTTGTATGTAGCTGCTCTTCAGAAGTTTAATTATGATTTGTCTAGGTATGGAGTTCTTTGGTTTTATCTTATTTGGAATTTATTTAGCTTCTTGAAACTATAGGCTTGTGTCTTTTGCCACGTTTGGGAAGACTCCTATCATTATTTCTTTGAATACTTTTTAAAAAACTATTTTGTCAGCCCCACACTCTTTCTCTCCTTCTGAGACTTTGATGATAAGAATGTTAGATCTTTTGTTATTTTCCCACAGAGCCCTAAAGTTCTGTTTATTTTACTGTTGTTCAAATCGAGTAAATTTTATTGATCTGCCTTCAAGTTCTTTCCTGATTCTTTCCTCCATTATCTCCAACTACTGTCAAGTCCATCCAGTAAGTTGTTGTGTTATTGTGTTTAACATTTTAGGTATTGTGTTTTACAGTTCTATAATTTCCATTTGTTTCTTTTTTAAAACTCCCTTTCTTTGCTCAGATTTTCTATTTTTTCCATTTATTTCAAAAGAATTTTTAAAAAACATTTTATTTATTTATTTGTTAGAGAGCACAAGCAGGCAGAGTGGCAGGCAGAGGCAGAGAGAGAAGCAGGCTCCCCGCTGAGCAAGGAGCCCGGTGCGGGACTTGATCCCAGGACCCTGGATTCATGACCTGGGCCAAAGGCAGCGGCTTAACCAACTGAGCCACCCAGGCGTCCCTCAAGATAATTTTTAATTGATTGTTGAAGCACTGTTTTATGATACCTGCTTTAAAATCCTCGTGACATAATTCCAGCATCTAGTTTTTCTTGGAATTGGCCCTGTTGGAGGGAAATTAATAATCCCAACCTCAAAACATTTTAAAGTCAGTGATGAACTGAATCAAACTAAAACAGCAACAAAACAAAGCCACAGTTAGACTACAGGTTTTTATTGAGTTGGCCTGACAAAGGAAAGAACGTATCTCTTCCTAGAATAAATATTATCTACTTAAGTCTTTACTTATACTCTCAGGTGAATGTGCAGTAATAAACAAAAATTGAAGGAGGGAAGGAAGGAAGAAAGATAGAAAAAAAAGAAAGACACATGAAGAAAGTCGAACATGTGACCCAAAATCAAGAAAAAAGTCAGTCATTAGGAACAGACCACAGAACAGCCAGATGTCAGATTAGCAGACAAGAATTAAAATGACTATGATAAATATGTTAAAGGATCTCATAGAAAAGGTAGACAGTGTGTATGAATAGATGGGGAATATCAACAACAATAACAACAAAGGACACTTTAAGAAAGAACTAAATGGAAACTCCCCAAATGAAAAAGATCATAAATGATCATAAATGACACATTTAATAATGGGATAAAGAACAGAATAGACACAGAGAAAAAAGGATCAGTGAACTTAAAACAAATCAATAGATTTTATCTGAAATAAAATGAAGCATTTTTTCATTTTATGAAAGGGGCCTCTTAGAACTGTGGACCATTAGCGACTAGTCTGACACATATATAGTTGGAACTGCAGAATGAGAAAAGAGAGAGAATACGGAAGCAAAATACTTGAAGTGATAAGGGCTAAAAATTTTATAAAACTTATCTAAGAAATCGATCCACAGATTAAAGATGCTCAGCAAATCCCAAGCAGGATAAGAAACTACAAAAAAAGTACATCTAAGCATATCATGTCAAAATGCTAACTATCAAAGATAAATAGAAAATCTAAAATGCAGCCAGACTAGAAAGAATCATTACATTCAGAGAAACAGTATTAAAAATGATGACAGGACACCTGGGTAGATCAGTAGGTTAAGTGTCTGCCTTCAGCTCAGGTCATGATCTCAGGTCCTGGGATTGAGCCCCTCATCAGGCTTCCTGCTCAGCGGAGTCTGCTTCTCCCTCTCCCTCTGACCCTCCTCCCCACTTGGGCTTATTCTCTCTGTCTCAAAAAAAAAAAAAAGACAAACTTCTTCTTAGAAACGATGGAAGCTGAACACAGGGTAGTTTTGCCATAAGGATGACAGATCAGCAGAGCAGAATACAGAATCTGACCTGTACATATACAAATTGTTTTTCAGAAAGATGCCAAGGGAAATCAGTGGGGAAATGGGACTGAAAAAACTAGATAACACTATAGAAACAAATGAATCTAGACCCCTACGTCACTCTATAAACAAATATTAATTTGAGATGGATCGTAGAACTAGATATGAAAACTAGAGTCCTAACTCTTCTTTTTTTTTTTTAATTAATTTATTTATTTGTCAGAGAAAGAGGGAGAGAGAGAGCGAGCACAGGCAGACAGAGGCAGAGGGAGAAGCAGGCTCCCTGCCGAGCAAGGAGCCCGATGTGGGACTCTATCCCAGGACGCTGGGATCATGACCTGAGCCGAAGGCAGCCGCTTAACCAACTGAGCCACCCAGGCGTCCCGAGTCCTAACTCTTCTAGAAGAAAATATAAAATATTCCCTTGAGGGGTGCCTGGGTGGCTCAGTGGGTTAAAGCCTCTGCCTTCAGCTTGGGTCATGATCCCAGGGTTCTGGGATCAAGCCCCGCATTGGGCTCTCTGCTCAGCAGGGAGCCTGCTTCCCCCACCCCCTCTCTGCCTGCCTCTCTGCCTACTTGTGATCTTTGTCTGTCAAATAAATAAATAAAATCTTGAAAAAAAATATTCCCTTGACCTCTTAGTGCAAACAGATTTCTTAGGACATAAAAAGCACTAATCATCAATGATAAAATGAATAAACTTAAAAATTCTGATTATGAATTTTTGGAAATGAACAAGTTAGCCATAGACTGGGACAAAATTATTCACATTATAATGGACTTATATTCAGATATATAAGGAAGACAAATAACTCACTTTGAAATATGATAAAAGGCTTGAGTAGTCAACACACACGAATTAGAAATGGTCAATAAGAATGGGAAAAGATAAAAAATCATCTGTCATCAAGAAAATGCAAATTCAGACCATTCTGAGATAACATTTATACCCACAAGAATGGCTAATGGGTGGATAGGATTATGTTAGCAAGTATGTAGAGCATCTGAACTCTTCTGTATTGTCTGTGGAGCTGTGACATTGGAAAGCCACTTTGAAAAACTTTTTGGTATTTTCTTATAAAGTTAAAAATACACCTACCATATGACTTAGCAGTCCTGCTCTGAAGAACTTATCTAAGAGAAATAAAAATATATTTATAAAAAGACTTGTACAGAAATACTTATAGCAGCCTAATACTTAATAGCCCCAAACAGAAGCAACCTGAATGTCTCCTAACAGCAGAATGAATAAACAAGTTGTGGTCTATTAGTACAAAGTCAGTTAGTACTTATCAAGACAACATGGATGTCAAAAACACTATGTTGAGCAAAATCCAGGTACTAAAGAATACTTATGATGTGATTTCATTTATATGAAATTCAAGAACATGGAAAATTAATCTATGTCCTGGAACTCAGTGGTGGTCTTTGGGGTGGGGTGACTAGAACAAGGCATGAAGGAACTGATTGGGTAGTGGAAATATTCTGTAGCTTGATTTGGGTGGTGGTCACTTGTACGTATTCAATTACCAAAACCTATTAAGCTGTTTAAGATCCATTCATTCTATTGTATATAAATTTTAATTCAATGAAGAAAAAAGAAAGCTCACCAAATATCTTAGAGAGAACGGAATTCTAGTCCTCAGCACTACCATTTACTAGTAGTTGCACCTTCAGGAAGGTGTTTAACCTTTTTGAGGTTTGTGTCCTCATCTGAAAAGTGAGCATCAAAGCAGTATCTACCCTATGGGGATGCTTGAGGTTTAAAGTGGTTTAATACATATAAATAATTTAGCATAGTGCCTGGCATATAAAAAAAATATTCATTAAGTATTAGCCATTATTTTTTATTGTCCTCTTTTTTTTTTTTCAGTTGGAGAAACAGAATAGTTTACTACTTTGCCCAGGGACACTGGTAGTATTTAACAGAGGTGGAAAATTAATCCAGTCTCACTCCAGAGTGAAATTTGTATATCAAATTGTTTTAGAAGGACATGGAGAATTACTTGTGATTGATTGATTCTTTGGTTGGTTGATTGGTTAATGAAGCCAACACAGAAACATGATAGGCAGCTAATCAATCTTGTAGTATTGAACCGTGCTGTAGGAAGATTAATCTGGCAGTGTTTTCCAGGATTGACTGGGTCATACAGAAACTGGTTAGTTATGAAGCAGTTAGAGTTGTGGGAGAAGTGGGTGATGCAAGCCTCAGTAGGGTAGTAGAAATGGGAATAGAAATGAAAGAATGGATTCTAGATGGTGGGTAGGTGGATTCTTGATGAGATGACAACTGGTTGAATGTGGACATTGAGGGATAGGGTGGAACTGAAGATGACTCTGAGAAGAATGGTAGGGCCATGTAAACAAGTAGGAACATCACAGGAAGGAATTGGTTATGGGATCAGGGGTAGGGGAGTCAAGATCTGAGCAAATGAATGTGAACAACCAGCACAACACCCAAAAGATACATTGTGGGTCTGTCAGCATAATGTCTGATAGATGGTTGGATCTCTGTAGCTGCTCTGGAGAAGTGGGCCTGGAAGGTCTCAGCAGATCTGAGAGACACATGTTAGTGACAGTTGGCCTTCTCTGAGTGAACAAAGCAAGGAGAAGTGAGATCTAAGGATGGCAGCAGTTGAAGAGTGGGGGAGAAACAAACTATGGAGTGAGGTGGTTGTTGATGTTTGTGTATAACGACAGTGCTGTTGTTGCCTGACCAACGGATATATGTTTTGTGCTATTTCTTAATGTGGTTGCCTCCCTTTCTCCTTCATAGAATCAATATATGATAAAAATTATTGCATTTCTTAAATTTTGAAAGGCCTTGGTGTGCCCTTTTAGAAAACTGAGCTCCAGGGGCTCCTGGGTGGCTCAGTGTGTTAAAGCCTCTAACTTCAGCTTGGATCATGATCCCAAGGTCCTGGGATCGAGCCCCACATCGGGCTCTCTGCTCAGCGGGGAGCCTGCTTCCTCCTCTCTCTCTGCCTGTCTCTCTGCCTACTTGTGATCTCTGACAAAAAATAAATAAAATCTTAAAAAAAAAAAAAAAGAAAAGAAAAGAAAACTGAGCTCCAGAGATGTAAAATTATAGCTAAGATTACAGGACCATGATGAGGTAGAATGTCAACCAAAGTACTAACTTTTCTTAATTTTCCTCTTGTTGATACAGCAGGTGTCTACTGAACATTCTTCTGGGTACTCTCTAGGATAGAAAGGAATGTAAGATTCTCAAGGACCTTATTGTTTTACTAGGAAGACAAGAGATATATTAAACAGTTGAGTAATAGTACAAGGCCCTTTAGATCACATGCCAAGACACATCTGTCTAGTCAATGAAGGTCACAAAAGTAGAGACACTCCAAGAACTCAGCCTGATTTTATATGTGTCAGGACTTGAGCCTTAAAAGATGGGTATAACATGAGCAAAAGAGAAGATATTTAAGAAAAGTGAAGAGGGGTCATCTGGGTGGCTCAGTTGGTTGAGTGTCCAGCTCTTGGTTTCAGCTCAGGTCATGATCTCAGGGTCGTGGGATTAAGCCCGGAGTTGGGCTCTGTGCTTGGCACAGAGTTTACTTGAGGTTCTTTCCCCCTTTCTCTCCCCCTCTGTGCCTTCCCCTGCTCACATGCTCTCTCTTTCTCTCTTTAAAATAAAAATAAATAAATCTTAAAAATAAATAGAGCATACAACTAGGTTTTTAACAGCCTACATTATATATCAAATCCTGTTTTAACCTTTTTATTGACTCATTTTACCATGGATAGCTATGAAGTGAATGGCTTATTATCAATTAGTCTTGTGTCAGTGTGAGGAGAAACTGCCTAGGGCCAGTTAACCGCAGAAAAATAAACCCATTGAATACAGGCAGCACTTATTCATGAATTCATTCATTCAGCAGCCGCTTACTGAACAACTCTGTCCCAAGCATAGTACCGAGGTGTTAGAGATACAAACACAAATCACATAAGTCTCCTGCTCTGAAGAAACCAGTCATGCAGAAATAACTCTATACTATGCTTAGACAGAAAAACGTAAAGTGTATAATTGTCTGCTTTAAAAAATATTCCTAGTTAGGGACACCTGGGTGGCTCAGTTGGTTGGACGACTGCCTTCAGCTCAGGTTATGATCCCGGAGTCCCGGGATCGAGTCCCGCATCGGGCTCCCAGCTCCATGGGGAGTATGCTTCTCCCTCTGACCTTCTCCTTGCTCATGCTCTCTCTCACTGCCTCTCTCTCAAATAAATAAATAAAATCTTTTAAAAAAAAATCCTAGTTAGTGGATCATTTATAGAAATTAATCACATCAGGACTTACTAAAAATGTTATCTAGTTCCTCAAAAGAAATATGATTATCCCTGAACCCAGTGCAGTAAAATAACAAATTAGGAAATAAGAAAAGACCAATATCCCTCTTCCCCAAAGTCTTCTCTCTTCATCTTTACATCAAAGAAGAAATTAAACTTAAACTGGGAGAATATCTAGAGAAAACATAAAACACCATCTAGCCCAATCTATGGGGTGCCACTAAAATTGTTCTTGATGAAAAATTTATAGCCCAAATCAGTTCTTAAGCAGTTGGAAAACAATGATAAAATCAACCTCAAGAACACAGAAGAGGTAGAGATCAAAGCAGACATGAATTAATTAGAAAGCACGAAAAAGAAAACCAGAATTTATAAATGCATCCAAAAGTTGATTTTTTGCCAACAGCAATAAAACAAAGATAGCTTAATTAGGAGGAGAAAGAGAAGAACTAATACAGAAGATTGGACACTAAAAATGGCGAACAACAACAGATGGCAAGGAAATTTTTTTTTTAAAATCATAAATACTATTTTGTGAACTTTTCAGCAAATAATTTTGACAATCTGAGTGAAATAAGTGATTTTCTAAGAACAAATGAATCAACAAAAATTGATACCAAAAGAACTGTTACTAGACAACTGAAATAAACAATACCCACAGAAGAAATGGAGAAAGTTACTTGAAATTCTTCGAGGAAAAACACCAGACCCTCGTGGTTTTATAGATGAATTTGCTCAGATTTTCAATAAACAGATAAATCCTAGCTATAAAAATATTTCCATAGAAAGAAAGTCTTTCAAATTATATATATGAAGCCAACAAAATACTAATTCCAAAATCTTACAATTTAAAATAATAACATACTACAAGCTATTCTTATTTGTGAATATCAATATAGAACATAACACAGACTATTGACAAAAATAATGGAAATATTTAATATACCACAAGCATGATAAACCAAAACCAGGTGAGTTTTTTACCAAAAGTATAAGAATGGTTACATCTTTTTTTTTTTTTTAAGATTTTATTTATTTGAGAGAGCAAATTGAGAGAGAGAGAGAGAGCACGAGCAGGGGGGAGAAACAGAGGAAGAGGGAGAAGCAGGCTCCCAGCTGAGCAGAGAGCCCGATTCGGGGCTCGATCCCAGGACCCTAGGACCATGACCTGAGCTGAAGGCAGATGCCCAATCAACTGAGCCACCCAGGTGCCCCTAGAATGGTTACATTTTAAGAAATGTATTAACAGGGGCACCTGGATGGCTCAGTGGGTTAAGCCTCTGCCTTTGGCTCGGGTCGTGGTCTCAGGGCCCTGGGATGGAGCCCCAAGTTGGGCTCTCTGCTCGGCAGGAGCCTGCTTCCCCTGCCCCAGCCTGCTGCTCTGTCTACTTGTGATCTCTCTCTATCAAATTAATAAATAAAATCTTAAAAAAAAAAATTGGAACACCTGGGTGGCTCAGTGGGTTAAGCCTCTGCCTTCGGCTCGGGTCATGATCTCAGGGTCCTGGGATTGAGCCCCCAATCAGGTTCTCTGCTCAGCGGGGTATCTGTTACCCACACCCCCACTGCCTGCCTCTCTGCCTACTTGTGATTTCTGTCAAATAAATAAATAAAGTATTTTAAAATTGAAAAAAAAAAAAGAAATGTATTAACATAACTTACTATATTTATAGGTCAAAGATATCAAAACTCAGTAGTTAATAAAATTCAATAATATTCCTATAAATACTCTTAGAGAAAATAGGGAAAGGTGGATTTTTTTTAACATTATTTAAACTGTGTGTGTGTGTGTGTGTGTGTGTGTGATCAAACACTGGCATTATGCTTAATAGTGAAACAGAAGAGCATTCTGTTTAAAATGAAGATTAAAACAAGGCAAGGTACCCACCAGCACCATCATTATGTAACACATAATTTGGATTCCAGAACAGTGGGCCATCTGCCTGTTTTTAAATAAAGTTTTATTGATAAACAGTATCTCTCATTCATTAAAATTTTGTCTCTGGCCACCTACCCACTACAATGGTAGAACTGAGTAGTTGTGACAGAGGCTGTATGTGATAAACCCATAATACTTACTGTTTGGCTCTTTAAAGAAAAAAATTGCTCATCTCTGTTCTAAATAATACAAATAGATAAGACAAGGAAATAAGATCTATATATATTGAAAGGTGGGAGCAAAATTATTATTTGCAAAATTCAGATAGGAAACCCAAGACAACTGAACAGAAAATTAAAATAATAGGAAAATTCAACAGGATGGGTGGTTACAAAATACATTTCTTAAAAATCATTAATTTTCTACTTTAGAAACCATAAAAAGTTATAGTTAAAGAAGAGCTTTAGAAAATCATAAAACAAGGGACACCTGGGTGGCTCAGTCGGTTAAATCTGCCTTTGGCTTGGGTCATGATCCCAGTGTCCTAGGACTGAGTCCCGCATTGGTCTCCCTGCCCAGCGGGGAGTCTGCTTTTCCCTCTACCCTTCCCTCCTCCTGTGCTTTCTCTCTCTCTCATAAATAAATAAAGTCCTTATTTAAAAAAAGAGAGAGAGAGAGAGGGGCGCCTGGATGGCTCAGCCGTTAAGTGTCTGCCTTTGGGTGAAATCATGATCCCAAGGTCCTGGGATTGAGCCCTGCATCGGGCTTCCTGTTCGGTGGGGAGCCTGCTTCTCCCTCTCCCACTCCTCCTGCTTGTATTCCCTCTCTCGCTGTGTCTCTCTCTGTCAAATAAATAAATAAAATCTTAAAAAAAATTTTTTTTCTTGAAATTTGGAAACATCTGAAGCAAAACTTAAACTTTCTTGAGGATCACAACAGAAGAAAAATGATAGAAAGTCTTACAAAAATATTTCTCATTATCACTTATTTTACATTAAGCACTTGCAGAAAGACTCACTAGCCCCAAGTAATCTTTAAATTCAATTTGATACCAATCGAAGTATCAGTAGGATATGGGTTGAAATGGTACGGGAAGAGGGACTTAAAAATGGTATTAAGTAATGTAAATACAGATGACTGCATACAGAAAATGTATAAATATGTGTATATACATGGGTTAGTATACACACTTCTATTTCATTATTCTGTTAGCTCCCAGGACCTAGAAGCCAAGAAACCCTGGCAGCAAAGATCCTACCCAGCACTCAGAGTTGACATTAGTAATAATATTTTCCAGTAAAAGAAACCAGATTACTTGGAGGAAATGGCTGATTCTAGGACTGGGGCAGGGAATATACAAGATAAACCTGTAGAATCCTCTAATGCCAGAAAGTAAGGAAGTTCTGAAAACAAAACCCCTGACAGTGATGTGGTTATGTCAGTGGGACAGGAACCAACTGAAAGAATTCTCACTGGCCAAACCTGGAACAGTTTGAGCGGTAAACAAATAATGCAGTAAGAGAGAGTAACCCTGGTCATGATCCCACATAAGTGCCTATGAATCTGCACTAAGTAAATGATTGAGTAAAGAAATAAATGAAGGAGAAGATACAGGTCTCCTGTGCAGAATTCCAAATACTATACGTAGAAATTTCCCACTGAAGTAGCTGGATCATAACGCCTGACCTCTTAAGTGTAGGCTGTGCATAGTAACTTCCTTCCAAAGGATACGGTGTGGAAAGGGGCAGAAGTAACTTTAGAGATGAGAAACCTGACAGGTACTCCTACCACTTTAACCCGAAGATCAAGGTCATTGTCAACAGTGATAAGTCATGTTGATAGCATATTCTTTGATGGGATGAGAATAGCACTTGACAGCTGTGGTCTTTTCCCCCAAAACCTGTTAACACCTCACTATGAGGAAAACATTATGCAAACCCACATTGAAGGACATTCTGTAATATAACCTGAGCAGTACTCCTCAAAATTGTCAAGTTCATCAAAACCGAGGAAAGTCTGAGAAACTCTCACAACAAAGGAGGATGAGAAGACATGACAACTAAATGTAATTATGGTCTTGAATCCTGGGACAAAAAAAGGGACATTTGGTCAGACTGAATAAACTATGGACTTTAATAATGCTGTGTTAAGGTTGCTTCGTCATATTAGTATACAAATGCATTTACTTCTACATAGACATTTTGACAGATGTATCATACTGATATAGGATGTTAACAATAGGGGAACCTGGATGTGGGTTATACCGTCTTCACAACTTTTCCATAAATCAAATAATTCTAAAATTGAAAGTTTAAGTAAAAAAGAATACAAATTGAATGTAAAATATAATAAGGTATAGAACTCAGCCTCAATAAATTTCCCATATAAATATATATATATATTTTTTAAAGGTTTTATTTACTTGTGTGACAGAGAGATCACAAGTAGGCAGAGAGGCAGGCAGAGAGAGAGGAGGAAGCAGGCTCCCCGCTGAGCAGAGAGCCCGATGTGGGGCTCGATCCCAGGACCCTGGGATCATGACCTGAGCCAAAGGCAGAGGCTTAACCCACTGAGCCACCCAGGCGCCCCTAAATATATATTTTTTAAAAGTAAAAGAAAAAAGCCCCCAAAAATCATCTGAAAAAAACAAACAAACAAACAAACAAACAAACCATGTGAAATGGATGGAAAAACATCTTTTAAATTTATTTATTTGTCAGAGAGAGAGGGAGAGAGAGAGATCGAGCACAGGCAGACAGAGTGGCAGGCAGAGGCAGAGGGAGAAGCAGGCTCCCTGCCGAGCAAGGAGCCCGATGTGGGACTCGATCCCAGGACGCTGGGATCATGACCTGAGCCGAAGGCAGCCGCTTAACCAACTGAGCCACCCAGGCGTCCCGGAAAAACATCTTTTAAAGATTAATAACAGGTAACGGGTTCTAGTTCTATCATACATGAAAACACGTTATGAAGATACACTAATCAGAGCAGTCTGTTACTAGGAAGGAATGAAGCCCTTGAAATGGAATAGAATAGCATTAGGAACTAGATTCAAATACATTGAGAATTTTTCATATGAGAAAGGTAGTGTGTCAAATCAGTGAGGAAAAAATGGATAAGTAAATGTTATTGAAATAACTTACAAGCAGTTTGGGGGGTACCAGGTGGCTCATCAGTTAAGCATCTGACTGACTCTGGTTTCAGCTTGGGTCATGATCTCAGGGTGTGGGATTGAGACCCACGTTAGGCTCTGTGCCCAGCAGGGAGTCTGCTTGAGATTCTCTCTCCCTCTCTGTTTGCCCCTTCCTGGTTCTCTCTCTGTCTCTCTAAAATAAATAAATAAAATATTAAACACACACACACACAACTTACAGGCAATTTGGAAATTTAGCTGCAAACCATATTTCTTTCACAAAAATCCAGATCAAACATTAAATGTAAACAAATGAACAAACCACAGCAGTAAGCAAATGTGACTATTTATACTCTTAAGATGTGGGGATTCTTTCGTAGACAATAAAACCCAGAAACCATAAAGAGAAATGGTGATAAATGGGTTTACGCTAAAATGTTAAACTTCTTTATTGAACGAAATGCCATAAATAAGACCAGAAGCAGTAAAACAAATGGGGGAGGGGAATATTCATAACAAATGACAAGTACAGGCTGATTCCTTATTTTATAAAGTGTTCTAACAAGTATTTTTAAAAAATCTCTCTCCTCAAAATGAAGATATAATGTAACCCAACAGAAAACTGGGCAAATGAATCTGGCATTCTCACTTTTTTTTTTTCCTTTTTTTTTGTGGGAGGAGTAATTGCTTTTAAGGCAATTTGGCAATATTTACCGAACTTTCAAAAGCATATTCTCTTTGACTCAGCACTTCCACTGCTGGGAATGTCACCAAAGTATGGGTGGATGAATGGGCAAGAATGTTCTAGTATTGCCGGTAAAAACAAAACTCCAGAAACCATCTAGGGCCAGGTGGGTACAGTCGGCCACAATAGTCAATGGATTTCTCTGTGGCCTTCACACAGAATAAGGTAGAAGAACTACATGTGGGAGGTACAATATCATCTTAAGAAACAAGACACAGGGGCGCCTCGGTGGCTCAGTTGTTAAGTGTCTACCTTCAGCCCAGGTCATGATCCCAGGCTCCTGGGATCCAGCCCCGCATTGGGCTCCTTGCTCTGGGGAGCCTGCTTTTCCCTCTCCCACTCCCCCTGCTTGTGTTCCCTCTCTTGCTGTCTCTCTCTCTATCAAATAAATAAAATTAAATCTTTAAAAAAGGAAACAAAAAACCAAGATGCGGTGGGCATCACGCTTTTATCCTCTATACCTGAAAATATTTTCTGCAAAGATTCATAATCAGCTTTTAACACTTCATCTTGGCAAAGAAAGGCTCAAAGTGAAGGAATGATGAGAAGAGCATTTTCCTCATCATTTGCTTGTTTTTACACTGAGATCTTTTCACTGCACATGTATTTAATTATTAAAATTACGAAAACAGAAAAGGAACAAAGTAAAGACAACCTTGTTCGATAAGCATCACCAGATTTTAGAACTGACATTGCTTGAGTCCCAAATTACCATCTAACTAGAATTAACAGAGTTATAATAAATTTAACCAAAAGCAGAGACTTGGCGCTTGAATCTGTGTTGCCTTTTTCCCCCCCAGCAAATATGTAGATTGATATGAACTTTCTGAAATACTGAATATAGGAGGCGCCTGGGTGGCTCAGTCGGTTAAGCAGCTGCCTTGGGCTCAGGTCATGATCCCAGGGTTCTGGGATCGAACCCCCTATAGGGCTCCCTGCTCAGTGGGGAGTCTGATTCTGCCCCTCCCCCCTGTTCATGCTCTCACTCTCTCAGTCTCTCTCTCTATGTCTTAAATAAATAGATAAAATCTTTAAAAAAAAAAAAAAGAAAGAAATACTGACCCATTGTTCATTCCCATGGACTTACAGGACTCAGAGGGGTCCAGGGTACCCAGGGTTGCTTTTCTAATATGAAGAGCACTGGATGGGGAGTCAGCATGAATGTCACCACTAACTTGCTCACTGTGGGACTTTCCCTTACCCTTTCTGAGCCTCTTTTCTCCTTTGTAAAATGAAACTAGTGGGTAAAGTGTGGTGGCAACAGTCCCTTGTTATCAAAGTCTGTGATTTATGAACGTTCTACTCTGTAAACTTCCAGTGCCACCAAAGCAATTGTGATGACCACAGTAGCTAGCTAATGTAAACGTTATTCTTAAAATGCACCTTTAAGGACCCAAACAATACTATCCCCAGGTCCTGCCAATATCTTATTGAGGGCTGGTGGTTCTCCACCCCTTATGGAGCTGAGTGCAGAGCTGCTTTTTCTCACCATTTCTGAGCCTTTCAGACCTTCCCTGTGCTTCCCTCTCTGTCTAGAGAATCTCTTGCATTATCATCATCATCTTCCCCATTTCTCACTGCTCCTGCCCCAGACTGAAGTAAGAAAATGTTTTAGGGTACTTGGATAGGAGATATCATGAGACACAAGCTATCCCTTCTGGAATAGTATTCAATCCTAATAATTCTCTTTGAAACATTTTTCTCTGCATGTCTGTATCTTTGTCAACTTTCAGGTTTCTCCCTGAGAGAGGAGAATGGGGAGTGTTGATAATCCAAATGTCATCTATATTTGGCTTCAGCGTGTTTTCTACTTAGCTTTCAGTTCTGGATATATCTGAGATTCTGGGAACTGACTTTAAACAAAATCACGAAGCTTTGCAGTGAGGATACATCTGACTCACAAGTTAAGTGGGATGCTTCCCAGGTGCCCCATTTCTTAGACCTTGCTCAAGTCTTTCCTACAGTAAGTCTATGCTTGGATTAGCTCACTTTCTCTCAGGTCTTGGCAAAACTGACCTTTCCATATTCCCTAAAGTCAGGCGTGGTTACCATTTGGGTTTCTATTTCTAATCCATGCAAAGTAGAGTAAATAGTGTGAAACATCATTGCAATAAGTAATTAGATGGGAGATTTACCAAAACAAGTAGAATGTGATACCCACTATCGATAACCAGGAAATCAAATGTTCATAATCTCCCCAACTCGTGTGGACTTGACTTATATTTATGGCAACTTCCACCTTTTAATGGGGAATGACAATGAATAGAGTATTTGGATTTACTCAAATTAAAAAATAATTGATTGCTTCCTTCTCTGTGCCCCATACCTCCCAACACGTTCTTTCACTATGGCAATTTTAATAACCTAGTATAGTAAAGTGTAGTTTATTTTTATTTTTATATTACATTTTTAACTGAGATATAACTGACGTAACATTTTGTTAGTTTTAAGTGTGTGATCTAATGATTACATATTTGTATATCTTGTGAAATGATCACCATGATAAGTCTAGTAAATGATCATCACCATACATAGTTTAGCATTTTTTTCTTGTGATGAGAACTTCTAAATAAAATCTTTATTATTTATAATAAAATAAAAATGGGCAGAAGACACGGACAGACATTTCTCCAAAGAAGACGTCCAGATAGATGATATATGGTCATCATCACTCATCATCAAGGAAGTGCAAATCAAAACTACAGTGAGGTATCACCTCACACCTGTCACAACAGCTAAAATAAAAAACACAAGAAAGACAAGTGTTGGCAAGGATGTAGAGAAAAAGAAACCGTCATGCACTGTTGATGAGACTGCAAATTGATGCAGCTATTGTGGAAAACAGTATGAGGGTTCCTCAAAAAATTAAAAATAGAACTGCCCTATAATCCAGTAATCACACTACTGGGTATTTACCCCCAAAATACAAATACACTAATTCAAAGGGATCCATGCACCCTGTGTTTATTGCAGCATCATTTACAATAGCCAAAGCGAAAGCACCCCAAGTGTCCATTAGTAAAGAATGGATAATTGCCACTTTCAACAACATGGATAGAGCTAGAGAGTATAATGCTAAGTGAAATAAGTCATGCAAAGAAAGAGAAATACCATATGATCTCACTCATACATGAAATTTAAGAACCAGAACAAATGAGCAAAGGAAAAAAAGAGAGAGAGAGAGAGACAAACCAAGTAACATACTCTTAACTATAGAGAATAAACTAATGGTTACCAGAGGGGAAGTGAGGGTAGGGGGGTGGGGATTAAAGAGTACACTTTTTATGATAATAAAGTGAAATGATTTAAAAACATTTATTCTTAGGTGTTTTATTCTTTTTGATATAGTTGTAAATGGGGATTGTTTTCTTAATTTATCTAAGAGTTTGTTATTAGTATCTAGAAATGCAACTGATTTTTGTATATTGATTTAGTATCCTGCAACTGTACTGAGTTTATTGATGAGCCCTACTAGTTTTTTGGTGGAGTCTTTTGGATTTTCTTCATATAATATCATGCCATCTGCAAATATGGACTGTTTTACTTCTTCCTGTCCAATTTGGATGCTTTTAATTTCTTTTTTCTTACCTGATTGCTTTGGCTAGGACTTCTAATATTATGTTGACTAAAAGTTGTGAGAGTAGGCATCTTTGTCTTTTTCCTGGTCTCAGAGGTAGAGTATGATACTGTAGATAGAGTATGATTTAGTTGTGGGCTTGTCATATATGGCCTTTATTATATTGAGGGAATAGTGAGTGTTTTAAATGGGAAAAGGCCCTGTTTTGTCATCCTTGAACCCCCTCCACTTGGCTCAGTGTTCCACATATGGCCAGTGTTCATCTGATAACTGTGGCTTTTATCTTTTGAATGTGGGATTAACCCCGAGTCCTTAGGACTACCCTCTGCTTCTCAGTGTCCCACACACATTTTGTGGTCCACAAGAGGATAAAAAAATTTTTTTGACTTTTTCCATCATTTTCACTTAAACACATATACTTTTCACTTAGGAAAGTGTTTCTGAAACTTTAATGTGCATATGAATCAACTGGGGATCTTATTTCAAATTCAGATTCTGATTTGGCAGTGCTAGATGAGTCCAAGAGTCTCCATTTCTTGTAAGCTCCCAAGAGATGTCGATGGTCCTGGTCCCAGACCACATTTTAAGTATCAAGAACTTAGAGTTGACTTATGTGTGCTATTAATTGACTGTTTAAGTAAGGAAGAAAGTCATGTTTCCAGTGAATATGTTATTTTGTGTTTCTTACACATATGTAGAAAGGGGTGAATAGGGTTTAGTGTGAATGATGTTGAGAAAATGAGAAGGAAAATAATGAAGCTGGCTGGATCTTACTTGGTGTTCTGTGCTTCAGCTCAGCAAATGAATCCAGAGTAGGGTGAGCAGGTCAACTGTTAAGACACAGGTTACTGTGTAGGTGAAACTCAGCTGCTGCTCAATATTTTACCCGCCTGCATCCCCGTTTTTAGGATTGGAAGCATAGGCAGGTCTTGTATCCAAAAGAAATGACAAGGACTGGCATTTTAGATAGGTGGGTGGCAATTGCCCAATTGGGAATTTACCCAAGATAGCAGTGGTGTGATTTGTGTGACGTATCTTCTACAAAGTTGTGTTTGTCTACCTCCATCATGATTTAGGTGCATTTTCTGGCACTCGGTTTCCTACCATTTTCTTAACGTGTATTGTGCGTGCACACACCATTTAAAGAAGAAAATTGGAAGCTCATTTTTATCTTTCTCGGATAACTTTTGGCATTTCCATTCCTTGAAGTAGTTCTGCTTGTTTGCTTCTGCTGTAAAGATTGTAACAGGGCAGCAGGCCCCCGTGCTGGGGGAAAATGGTAGCAAATGGATCTGTAGTCAGACGCAGCAGGTGTCGTCCTCACCCTCTCTTTATGGTAATTGAATTGGTTGAAGATACATGGAAATCCAAACTAGATATACTTTAAAAAACTCACTAAAATACTTGTGATTACCATTTGATTGCCATTTGATGCTATTTGACTGTGCACCACAACTACACTATTTGACCTTCTTCTTGCCTGAAATGGTGTTCTTTGCTACATCTTCAGCTGAATTCCCACAAGCTTGACTAAATTAATCTCTCAGAAAATATAGAGGGTGAAATCAAATGATTTGAGGGAAGTCTGGCCGAGACATTCATGTATCCAAATTGTACATGACATTGGAAATCTTTACAGCTTCCCTGCCAGAGTAGGTATGATGTCTGTTTTAGAGATAAGAAACTGCAGCCCAGAGAGGCAGTGAACTTGGCCTAAAGTCACACAGTTATCGTGCACTCAGGCCAGGATTCGCACTCAAGTTATGTCTGGCCTTGAAGCTTGTCAGACTTGCTAGCCCTCTGACTGTTGCCCTGCGAGTCCTCTAGGGCCATTGGGCAGTCATCTGAAACTGTGTTTAAGAAAATCACAGGAGGGGCACCTGGCTGGCTCAGTTGGTTAATCTTCTAACTCCCTCTCTTCACCCTCTCCCTTTGCCCCTCTCCCTGCTCATGCTCGCCTTCTCTCTCTCTCTCAAATAAATAAATAAAATCTTAAAAAAAAATCACAAAGGGGCGCTTGGGTGGCTCAGTCGGTTAAGTGTTTGCCTTCAGCTCAGGTCATGATCCCGGAGTCCTGAGATCGAGTCCTGCATCGGGCTCCCTACTCAGTGGAGAGCCTGCTTCTTCCTCTGCCTGCTGCTCCCCCCTGCTTGTGCACTCACTCTCTCTCTCTCACTCTCTCTCAAATAAATAAATAAATCTTAAAAAAAAAAATCACTAGGAAACGTCAATGGCTCTGCCTCTCACACCGCAGATAGAGCCCTGTCCCTCAGCACCACCCGTCCTCCTGTTTCCTTCAGGCTTCTCTTTTTAAAGCCTGCCATGATGTGAAATATGACAGCTTCAGTTAAAATATCCTTCTTATCATGATCAACAATGAAAATCAGAAAGATCTTGCATTGTACATTCATACCCTGAAGAGTTTCGTTTCGCTCTAAGTGGTCTTTTTAAACTGAGTTCTTAGTCTTCCCGAGGACATCAATTTTATTTTCCAATATTCTTTTTTTTTTTTAATCTACCTGAAATCCATGTATTTGGGTCATTTAGGCCACCACTCTTTATTAGAAATAGGTGTATTTGCATAAATTCTGGTAGTTTGGGAACAGTTGGATGTACTCGAATCATAGCACAGATTTCAGCTGCCCTGTTAGCATCCTCGCTAAGGCGAGTTTATTGTTCCGGTTTTAGTCATTGTAATACAGTCCTGTTTAATATTGCATGATCCGTGGGTTGCCGTAAACTTGGTACAAATTGGAGTGCTGATATAACATGAAATGAAGCGCCTTGTCTGAATGTTGCTTTTGTTTGGCATTTAACAAATTAGTATGTTGACATTTGTCACTGATGGATTTCATTATTTGCTGAAAGGGTTTTAGGGGGTTTGACAGCATGAATGGTTGGTCCTACAGACTTTTGAGAATTGATAAAAGCATCTTTGTTCTTTGTACAAAAGCACAACAGATATCTTATTGATGGATACACAAAAAGGGATGGCTTGTGTAGCTGCAACATAAAATAAGCCAAGAAAATAATTTTTGAGTTGCTACTTATGCTTTTATGTGATTTTTTCCCCCTTCTCGTCCTTTTTTTCCTGATTAAAGAATGCATTTCATTCATCTCGGTAACAAGCTCAAGAGCAGTCGGTGATCTTTTGGTAAATTTAAAATATTGGTTTCTTTATGCTCCACTTACATTTTGTTTAAGAAAAGTGGTTGTAAAATGTTATAAAAACAGAGGTGCCTGGGAGGCTCAGTGGGTTGAGCCTCTGTCTTTGGCTCAGGTCATGGTCTCAGGGTTCTGGGATTGAGCCCCGCATCAGGCTTTCTGCTGGCAGGGAGTCTGCTTCCCCCACCCCCTCTCTGCCTGCCTCTCTGCCTACTTGTGATCCCTCTCTCTGTCAAATAAATAAATAAAATATTTTTTAAAATGTTATAAAAGCAATTATTGTGTAGGGATTGCATTAAATAATGGTCCCAGGCCCTCAGATAGCAGAGAGGTGAGATGAAGGAGTCTGCTTGTGGATCAAGAAACTAAGAGTTACTGGGGCACCGGGTGGCTCAGTGGGTTAAAGCCTCTGCCTTTGGCTCAGGTCATGATCCCAGGGTCCTGGGATCAATCGTCCTGGGATCGAGCTCTGCATCAGGCTTTCTGCTCAGCAGGGAGCCTGCTTCCCTTCCTCTCCTTGCCTGCCTCTCTGTCTACTTGTAATCTCTGTCTGTCAAATAAATAAATAAAATCTTAAAAAAAAAAAAAAAGAAACTAAGAGTTACATATAGAAAAGAAAAAAAGACAAAAATGTAATTTCAGGGACTCCTGGATGGCTCAGTTGGTTAAGCGGCTGCCTTCGGCTCAGGTCATGATCCCAGGGTCCTGGGATCGAGTCCCACATCGGGCTCCTTGCTCAGCGGGGAGCCTGCTTCTCCCTCTGCCTCTGCCTGCCACTCTGTCTGCCTGTGCTCGCTCGCTCGCTCTCTCTCTCTCTGACAAATAAATAAATAAAATCTTTTAAAAAAATGTAATTTCAAAGTCTAGTTTAATCAAAACAGTAAAAATATATGTTGTCATTTCTTGCCTATCATTATATTTATGGGGATAGCCTTGTCATTCAAATGTACCTTCCCTCTACATGTCATTGAGCACTTATTGGAAAGTTGCTCACCTCACTCTTTTGCCCCAACTGTCTTAAAACCTATCATAAGGGGCGCCTGGGTGGCTCAGTGGGTTAAGGCCTCTGCCTTTGGCTCAGGTCATGATCCCGGGGTCCAGGGATCGAGCCCCGCATGGGGCTCTCTGCTCAGCGGGAAGCCTGCTTCCTCCTCTCTCTCTGCCTGCCTCTCTGCCTACTTATGATCTCTCTCTCAAATAAATAAATAAAATTTAAAAAAAACCTATCATAAAATATATTCTGGGAAGCACACATACACACATGCACACACATGTGCGCATGTGCACGGACACACACACACACACACACACACACACGCTTCCAGTAAACTCCATGATAGAAAGCTACACATAATGAAATCTATCAAGGATCAGATAATAACGCCCATCACTAACAACTGCCAACACTCAGACTAACTCAGTCAGACACTGTGCAGAACCATCCATCACCCCTGTCATTTCAGCGGGGAGTAGAGATCAGGGCCCAGGAGGGAAGGGCTGCAGAAGCCCTTGAGTGAGCAGAGCACAAAGTAGGTTGACACTGGGGGGAGGATGTGCAGATCTGAATTCGTAAACAAAAACACAGGAACCAAGAGAGGGAGAGAAGTGAATAACTCAGCACAGAAGTAGAGTTGAACTTCTGGCATGTCGCCCCCTGCTAGACTGTCATCTCTCCGACCACCTTAGTCTCTGCCCCTTTTGTTTGTGAATGTATCCCGAGCACCAAGCACAGAAGCCTGGCACTTAGGAGGCTCTCAGTAAACGTCTGCTGAATGAATGGATGGTACAGCTCCAGTATCTACCCTCTGTGTCCTTTTTGTCCACCAAGTCTTGTACCAAGAATTTATGTTCTCGGAATGAATTCACTTTGTGAACCATGGAACCAAAGCCGGCCCCGCTGTGCATGTGTCGAGTCCCGTTTGAAGAGGGGCTGGAACGCAAGCCTGCTACACACGAGCTTTTTGACCCAGGTCCGTCTTTTCCTCTTTCTGAGTCTTCATTTTCTCACCCGAATGGGGAAAAAAATCCACAGCCCTCAAAAAGCTGTTGAGGTTCAGATAAAAAGAGAAAGAACAGCTGGATGTGAAGGGCCTTTTAAAATTATAAGGGTATTACTATTTATTAATTGAAGAATTTCTCTTTTGGGAGGTCACCGATGGGAGACTTAATTTACTGAAGGAAATACAAACACATTTGTGAGTGACATAAATCACTCTGATATATGAGTGATTTAAGAGCTGAACCTGCAGTCACGTGTGGAACGTGTGGACAACCCTGCTGGGTGCTTTCTGCATGCTGCCTCGCGGTTGTCCCTTAGCTGTCACCTCAGGGTTCTCTCTGCAAAGGAGAAAGCTGAAGATCTTTTTTTTTTTTTTTTAAGATTTTATTTATTCATTTGACAGAGGGAGATCACAGGTAGGCAGAGAGAGAGAGAGGGAAGCAGGCTCCCTGCTGAGCAGAAAGCGATGCGGGACTCGATCCCAGGACCCTGAGATCGTGACCTGAGCTGAAGGCAGTGGCTTAACCCACTGAGCCACCCAGGCGCCCTGAAGATCTTAGAAATCTAGTGGTTGGCCCCAGGCCCCTGAGCGGTGTGGTTTCCCAGAGTCCCAGGGGGCAGGGTCAGCTGCAAAGTGCGTTCGACCCTACACATCAGGTTGTTACGGGCAAAGGTGTAGGGGGAAGGGCCTGTTGTGTGCCCCTTACACACACACACACACGCACACGCACACACATACATACACACATATCCCAGCCTCTCCAGGGCTTCCTCCCTAGCAAGATCTTGGGCCTCAGAGCATCAGTGGACAGGACATCTCTCCTTTCAGCCAACCATGGACCTCTGTTGTAATAACCCCTCTGCAAACTCGAACGCAGGGTATTTTCTCCTTTGAGCTGCTGACGAAGGTGTAGGCTCCGTGACGGTCTCGAGCTACCCTGGCCAGCCAGGGACCGAGACGCGGCCAGCCAGGGACCGAGACGCAGTCTGCAGCCTGTTCAGAGCCTCAGTTTCCTTCCTTGCTGTTTGGAAGGGGTGGTTACACCAAATGACCATTAAGTGCCTTTCCAGCTCTGAAACTCTTTGAACTCCAGGCCTCTTCCTTTCCAACTTATGGAAATTATTTTCCCCACTTTTCCTGAGAGGGGAAGTGTAAGACCCCAGGCTGTCTCTAACGACTGCCAAAGCGGCTGGTTTTTAATGGAAAGTCAGCTTCCTTCTCAGGTTGCTTAACATGGCAGAAGCTTCTCGAGAACAGAGAAGCCCAATGTTTCCCCCTAGCTTTTTGACGTCATTTGCCTGTGGGTGGGTTCCCGTCCGCCACCACCTCTCCAACCACACCAAATTTTATTGCACAGATTTAAAGAACACACCTCGGTGTGGCAGGCCACCTAAAGAAGCAGTTTAGCTCGGGAGCCCTGCCGCTAAGCTGTGGCCAGGAGAGCTAGTTTCGGTCCAGCCGCGAACTGTGCCAACATCCCGTCTAGAGGAGTAAATTAGCCATCCTCTCCCTCCGGGCCCTCCGCCAATACAAGCGGACTGTTCCCTTTACACTATCTCATGGGGGACTTGAAGAATCAATTCTAAACACAGACTTGAAAGCACTTAGCAGTCTAAGAGAGAGCATAAGAAGGAGGGACTCGCATTTGTGGCGTTTTTCCCGTGTGCTGGCACAAGTCAAGGCACTTGACTTGTATTCTTTATTTAACTCAGCTAGGTAATCATCACATGCAAAACTGTCAAACGGTTGCTTTTGAGGCCACTGAGGACCTAAAGCTTATCAAGAAGAGAGTGGACAGAGGGAGAAAAGGAGAAACCAGACCTACCCTAAGCCCCTGAGAAGCTACAGGTCTTTGCCATAGTTAACACCGTGCACGTGGAATTTAAAAATCGAATTATGTTCATTTACAACTCGTAACTCCGAGGCCTTAGAAGTACATCCGTTAACACAAATACTTTGCCCTTTCGGTGCTTTCAGATGTCAGAGAGTTCAGCCGAGTGATTGTGTCTCCAGCCGCTGATAAATAACCTAGAGATGTTCATCTTCTTCCAGTATTTTCCTTTTTAAGCTAAAAATAATTTTGCCGACCTTCCTAGTATGTGTTTAGGTGATTTGTCTTAAGTGTGCACCAGGCGGTAAATCCAGGAGAACTGAACTCGGTCGCCAAAATAAGCAGTGTTGCCCATGACATTATGGAATAAAAACACACACTTGGCTTGGTCTCACCTGCTTTGAGGCTTCCATGGCCTGGTAACGTGATCAGTGTTCACGGTGAGGCACATGTGTGGAGATCACGCCACACGGATGCTGTGAGTCAGGTCTGTTCTCAGAAGGACTGAGGTAATGGCTATTAATATTTTATTTCATACATTACAGTGTTTGCTTTTGCAAACACTGTAGTTAAGGTTACCTGCATTGATGCTCCCGCATAACCCAGTTTTTCTTTATGCCAGGCTTTCTTTCCAGAGATGTGTTCAACCCAAAGGTCAATTTGCAGAGCCTTAAAAACAAAACAAACAAACAAATAAAAAAAAGAATGAAAGAACAAGAGAGAAAATTCTAAAACAGTCAGGTATACTGTTAGAGTGATGCGCTGAAGATGTGACACTTTTTCTACTTAGAAAATAGTACGGAATGTTTTCTTTCTCTGCTTTGTTATTTTCCTCCCATGTGAAACCG
This sequence comes from Mellivora capensis, assembly GCA_004024625.1. Lineage (NCBI taxonomy): Eukaryota > Metazoa > Chordata > Mammalia > Carnivora > Mustelidae > Mellivora > Mellivora capensis. The sequence continues at coordinate 270,984 of PISX010000096.1, read as the reverse complement.
GTGAATGACCGGAGGAGTGGGGGGGAAGGTAATGTGGTTGAAGCTCTCTTTTGGGGTAGCCCTCCGTCAGTGGGAGAAAAGGCCAGATCTTACCAGAGGGAGTATCCCAGTAAGCAGCTGCTGTTACGTGGCATAACATTCATCTCAGAAGCATTTTGTGGCCGTGGCTGCGGAGGGTGGCATACAGGGATTTCTGCCCTCAGTTGCCACGAGCTTCTAGCTTTGCCTCAGCCACCAGTTTTAGGCATGGGGCCTGTGCTGGTTCTGCTGTGACTGGGATTTTGTGAAACGGTTTTGAACAAAATGTCTGTCAGACCTGGGTCTGATGTGAATTTGTTGTGGCACAGAGGCAGCTCCCAAAACAGGGAATGAATGAGCTGGCTCTCTGGGTCTTTGTTTTCTCATATGTAGAATGAGGAGGGGTGAGTCTCTAAGATCCCTTTTGGATGGACTGTCCAGGGATTCCAGAACCAGTCTCTTACCTAACCCACTTTGGTGTTAGCTTATCTCCCTGGTCCAGCCCATCTCCCACCTGTAAGCCAGATTCTACATAGGCCTTTGGACCCCAAGTCCCTGCCCAAGATCTGCTCTTCTTACCCCACCCCACCCCCAATCCCCATGGGCTAATTTCTTTTCTTTGACAGAGCTCCCTATGCTCATCTTTCCTCCTCACCTCTAATCCTCCATCAAAATGAACCCGTTCTCTTTCCCAGTGCCCTTCCTGGCAGCTGGCTAAACAAATGTGGCATGCATGTTCCTCTTGTGGGCAGTGGCTGTTATCTCCCTCTGGGCCCTGGGACCATATAATACCCAAGTCTAATGGGGGTTGACTCTGTTATGGAAGGGTCAGACATCTATGCGAGACTGGGTTGCTGAAATCACACCAGTCGATTGGGGTTCCAGCTTCTCTACTGTGATGTTCCAGGCTCATTCCCTCTGGCTTGCAGGTGCAGAAATGGGTCTTAGGTGGTCACAAGCCATGCGGCACGTCAGCTGCACATCAGCTTGGCCTCCCTCCAGTCTCCCTGCTCTGGCCACTCCTGCTGCTGCTTTTGACTTCAGGATCTGTTCCTGACCTGAGACACCTGGTTACACACTGAGGTGGCGCAGGCCAGGATGCGGGGGGTGGACGGGGGCACTGGTCAGGGGCACCACTTTCTGAGGACAACACACTGTCATTTGCCCCGGACCTATCTTCTGCACTTCCAGTGTGGGATGCAACGGTGTTTCTAATTCTCTGCTGTTTAAGAAATATGGAAATTTTCAAAGATCTTGTGGCAGCTCCCGACATTTCTGCAGAGAAGGATCTTGGGTCGGGGAGCATCGTCTATAGGACGAGCCATATGAGATTGCCCATTTTGGGGTGTTGAAAATGCTTACGTATCAGCAGTTTCATATGGGTCATCCCAAAAGTGGAAAAGATGGAGGAGGCCTTGTCCTGTTGTATTTGCCTAATCAGCATGCTGGATTTTGCTTAGAGGACGTCAGTATTCTACATCAAAGAACATTATCGTAGATGCTATTATTACTACTACTGCTTCTGCTATTATGATGACTACTACCACTTGAGGCCCCTTTAGAAACAACTGATAGTAGTAGAGGGACGGTTAACCCACCCCCACCCCCCAGGAGGTGCCGCTGCCCTGGCCCCAGGCCCTGGTTTTCTGCCTTTGGAACTAGTTCTTTAAAACAAGCTTTCCATTTTATGTGTGTTGAGTTTGAGGAGTTCTTTATAGATCATGGATATCAGCCCTTTGTCTGTAGTGTCATTTGTGAATATCTTCTCCAATTCCATGGATTGCCTCTTTGTTTTGTTGACTTTCCTTTGCTGTGCAGAAGCTTTTGATCTTGATGAAATCCCAAAAGTTCATTTTTGCTTTTGTTTCCTTTGCCTTTGGAGACATATCTTGAAAGAAGTTGCTGTGGCGGGACGCCTGGGTGGCTCAGTTGGTTGGGTGGCTGCATTTGGCTCAGGTCATGATCCCAGCGTCCTGGGATTGAGTCCCACATCGGGCTCCTTGCTCAGCAGGGAGCCTGCTTCTCCCTCTGCCTCTGCCTGCCACTCTGTCTGCTTGTGCTCACTTGCGCTGTCTCTCCCTCTCTCTCTGACAAATAAATAAATTTTAAAAAATATTTAAAAAAAAAAGAAGTTGCTGTGGCCATTGTCAAGGATCTATAAGGAATTCCTCAAACTAAACACACATAAAACAGATAATCATGTCAAAAAATGGGCAGAAGACATGAACAGACACTTCTCCAATGAAGACATACAAATGGCTAACAGACACATGAAAAAGTGTTCATCACCACTAGCCATCAGGTAAATTCAAATCAAAACTACATTGAAATACAACCTTACACCAGTTAGAATGGCTAAAATTAACAAGACAGTAAACAACTTGTGTTGGAGAGGATGTGGAGAAAGGGGAACCTTCTTACACTGTTGGTGGGAATGCAAGTTAGTACAGCCACTTTGGCAAACAGTGTGGTGATTCCTTAAGAAATTAAAAATAGAGCTACCCTATGACCCTGCAATTGCACTATTGGGTATTTACCCCAGAGATACAGATGTAGTGAAAAGAAGGGCCATCTATACCTCAATGTTCATAGCAGCAATGGCCACAGTCACCAAACTGTGGAAAGAACCAAGATGCCCTTCAATGGACGAATGGATAAGGAAGATATGGCCCATATACACTATGGAGTATTATGCCTCCATCAGAAAATATGAATACTCAACTTTTGTATCAACATGGACGGGACTGAAAGAGATTATGCTGAGTGAAATAAGTCAAGCAGAGAGAGTCAATTATCATATGGTTTCACTTATTTGTGGAGCATAAGAAATAACACGGAGGACATGGGGAGATGGAGAGGAGAAGGGAGTTGGGGGAAATTGGAGCGGGAGACGAACCATGAGAGACTGTGGACTCTGAAAAACAATCTGAGGGTTTTGGAGGGGAGGCGGGGTAGGGGGTTGGGTGAGCCTGGTGGTGGGTATTATGGAGGGCACATATTGCATAGAGCACTGGGTGTGGTACATAAACAATGAATACTGGAACACTGAAAAGAAATTTAAAAAATAAATAAAAATTTAAAAAAAAAAGCAAAACAAGCTTTCTCCTCCTCTCTGTCTCATCTTGTTGGACCAACATGGTTAGTTTCAGTGATAAGGGATGTTAAGTGATCAATGGCCTCCAACAATGTGGCTGCCACAGTTTCATTTTTGAAATGTCATGGCAATAAAAAAGCCATTTGCTAATAAAAGGTGGGATTCATTGCCGAGTGGCATTCTGCCCATGCTGTCACTGCCTCACCCAGATTTCTCAGAGCTGCTGCTGGCTCAGTGTCATAGCTGTATGATGTCATTTCAGTCGTAACGTAATTTTCCAGCTGGCCAGGATGGGAAAGGGGGTTTGTTATAGTGGCATGTTTTCCACTCTGTGAAGGAAAATGAAGCCGGCATGGATATATGACAATATCGGTTCTGTTTTTACAGGTGTCTGGAGGGTACAAGGTACCTTTCACTTGCAATAGAAATGTGACTCTAAGGCAAAAGAAATTAAAAAAAAAAAAAACACCTTTTCCTCAAGAGATTTAAAATTTAAAATACACACATAATTAGTGTTGGAAACTGGCCTGGAGTACATTCAGCTTGAGGGACTAGGGGAAGGCTGCCCTATCTTTGGTCTCCTTCCTGTCCCTACCAATGGGGCTCTGGCTGAATCTTTGCCTTGATTTTTCCAAGAAGAAAATGACCACCTCCCAACCTGCTTGTTTGTCTCTCTCTCTCTCTTTTTTTTTTTTACTTTTCACTGAAGTACACTACCTTGCAGAAGAGCACGCAACTTAAATGTACAGCTTTGTTGAATGTTCATAAATTGAATATACCTTTATAACTAGCACCCTGATCAAGAAGCAGAATGTGGGGGCACCTGGGTGACTCAGTCATTAAGCGTCTGCCTTGGGCTCAGGTCATGATCCCAGAATCCTGGGATCGCCCTGCATCAGGCTGCCTACTCAGTGGGAAGCCTGCTTCTCCCACTCCCGCTGCTTGTGTTCCCTCTCTTGCTGTGTCTCTCTCTGTCAAATAAATAAAATCTTAAAAAAAAAAAAAAAAAAAGAAGAAGAAGAAGAAGAGGAAGAAGAAGGAGAAGGAGAAGGAGAAGAAAAAGAAGAAAGAAAGAAAATGTGACCTATGCCCCAGACCACCACCTCTCTGCCCCTTTCTGGTCATCTCCCACCCGACACACACGAGACCCAGTGTCCTGACTTCTAAAAGCAGTGAGATCGATGTCAAATTTCTGACCCACAGAGCTGTGAAATGATAGATTTGTGTCGTTTTAAGGCACTGCATTTGTGGTCATTTGTTAGAGCAGCACTAGTAAACACCGATGCAGTTGTTAATGGGAGAGCCACGAGTCAAACCCAGGGCTCTGTCCCCAAAGCCTGAGTTTTTAAAAACCACCATAACATAACAGCAGTGCCTTTAGCTTTAATGGGCTTTCAGTTTTTCCTGGAGGCCAAGAAGGTAAAAGAAAAACCCAAATGTCAGCCAGCATCAGGTTAAGCTGGGAAATAGGTAGACTATGTCCTTGAATGACATCAGCTTGCCCATCCTACAAGTCCCCATGTTCAAATTGCCTCCAGCTAGAAAAATACGAGATACATTACTAAAACTTCCATGTGAGTTCTTTTTAGTGCATTATTTCTTCTGAAAGAATTTGCATTCTAAGCGACGCAAGGAATGGCTCTCTAACATCTCTGAGAGGGAGGGTTGCACGAAGGTGCTGCAGCCAACCCTATACCCACAAGAACCCCCATCTTCCATCTGCCTCGGCCTTGGGATCAGATAAAGCCAAAGAGCCTCTTCCCAGTGCTGCCTTATAGCTTGGGGTAACCAGTGAGAGGGAGTCTGCTATAGACTTTCTAGGGCACATTTTGCTTTCTTGATTAAAGGGATAGATATTGCTGGCACAGCACCCCTTTTCTCCCACCTTTTTGTTCTATGTTAAACATGAACGTCGTTCCTGGATCTGTGGTAGGCAACTTGGGACCAAGAGGTGGCAGGCCTGAGGATGAGAGTGAACACAGTAAGAACGGCTGGCAGAGTGGGATGATAGAAAGACCCAGAGCTGTGATGGCATGGCTGAGTCACATGGGGGCTGAGCGAACCCCAGCAACCACCCTCTTCCGGGGTTCTTGTTGTAGGAAGGACGAGAACCTCCCCTTGTGTTTGCTAGCCCGAGTTGTCTTTTCTGTTGCTTGCAGCTAAACATACTACAAATAGATCCAGGTGTCTTTCACAAGACCAGAAGGCAACCGCCCAGGAATGGGCCCATGGGCCCAAGAATTACTTAGGAGAGGAACTCTTATGACCCTCCCCTACACTTCCAGCGTGGTGAACACATAGAAGAGAAATGGGAATTAACTATAGATATCCAGTAAACACGGAACTTCCATTTGGAAAGAAGAAAGGGAAAGACTAGGAATTTTAAATGAAAAACATAGTTAAAATTCAGGAGACTGGAGAGCGAAACCTTTTATTTGTTTATTTTTTTTGTTTCTGGTGCGATTTATTACCTTTTAAAGGGAAATGCTATTAAGTTCAGTACGTCTGAGAATGACCATCTGCCCCATACTTTCTAGGACCACCCTGGAAAATATGAGACATATTGTCCCTTTATATCCTTAGGCATGCTGTGTTAGTCTGTTTGTGGAGTCAAATAAAGATGAGGGGATATGGCTATTGTTCTTAAAGGCAAAGTTATTTATGAACACCCCCCCCCCAGGTGATCCCTTATCCTTAATGGCATTTATTGATGCAGATGAGTACTTTCAAAAATTCAGAGAGACATTGACTTTGTAAGCAACCACTAAGATCTCTGGATAAAGATAACTCAGGCAGGCTAATCCTTTCAGCAAAGGTGGTGATATATATTGTGGCAGCTGAATGCTTCTTGACAGCCTAGCGAGAACAATCAGCGAATTCATTCATTTAATTCATGAATTTCCCTTCTATTTACACTTTCAACAAACATGCCAGCTGTTTGCTTAGCTAACAAGCTCTGCCTTCATTATAAGCCATTAGTGACTAGTAATAATTGAAACTGTGTTTGGATTTCAAAAATACAATAAACCTAATTAATGCCATGCTTAGTAGTATGGAATTTGTAGTGACTGACTTGAGGGAGGCTGAAATTTGGTTTTGACTTTGGCCCCTCCGTGGAGCAAGAGTTTGCTAAACTGTTTTCTATACATGAACCAGGTTGATAGAATTTTTCATAAGGAAAACTAAATAAGAGAGTAAGTCCACATGCTTCTAAGGAGTCAGGCAGCAAATTTAAATGAGTGCATGGCAGAGCATCTCTTAGAACACTTGGTCTTCTCTGCCCACTTTTAATGGAGACACGGGTAGAAGAAATATTTTGCGGGACCCCTGGGTGGCTCAGTCATTAAGCATCTGCCTTTGGCTCAGGTCATGATCCTAGGGTCCTCGGATCAAGCCCCACGTCGGGCTCCCTGCTCTGTGGGGAACCTGCTTCTCCCTCTCCCACTCCCTCTGCTTGTGTTCCCTCTTTCGATGTCTCTCTGTCAAATAAATCAAATCTTAAAAAAAAAAAAAAAAAGAAAAAGAAATATATTGCTTTTTTCTTAATCCTGCTATAAGAAAGGAGGAGAAGAAAACACACCTGATTATAAATAAGTGGACTGAGCCAGTGGTGAGGAGACAGAAAGCGGGGGAAGATGGAGTCTGAGGGCCTGGGGCCCCCTCTGAAAGGGCCAGCTGCTACTCAGCTGCAGCCTCTGACCCAGACTCTGCAGGTAGGGGCCCGGTGATCTGTTCTAACAAGCCCTCCAGGTAGGGTTGCTAGGTTTAGCACGTATTGCATGGGACAGGACATACACTAAGAAGTTATTCATTTTTTATGTGAAATCCGGATTTAACTGGGTGTCCTGTATTTATCTAGCAACCCCGGCTCTAAGTGATTCCGAAGCACACTGATATTGATCAAGCGAAACACACAGATGAGCCAGGCTGCCTGTGTTTGAATCCGCTTGGACACGGATTAACCGGATTAACCGTGGGATCTTTGGACAAGCGATGTGACTTCTGTGGTTTAGTTTATTTGTGTATAAAATGGGGTTGATGATAATAACAATACTGTGTCCGTGGTGGCCTTGTTGTTAGAACTGAATGGCTTAGTGAAGGTGGAGTAAGCAGGATGGTGCCTGGGAGAGAGTAAGCATGTCTTAAGAGTTTACCGGCATTGTTCATAGTTTGTTTTTCCTCTTCTTTCCGCCCCCCGCCCCACCAACCTCCTTTTTCACCACCATCGGACCAACCATTAGAGACAACCTGAACTCTGCTTCCTCTAATTCTGTCTTCCTGGATCTACCTTTGGTTCAGTTAGAGATCTGATTCTGTTAAGCCATGCCCCAAGGCAGCTCGGCTGCTTGTTCTGACACAGAATAACCTCCTGCTTTGAAAGCTAGCTGCCAGCGTGGCTGTCTGGCAGGAGGACCCTGTCTTCTGCATGGACATCTGCTTCCAGGACTCACTCTGTCCGTCTGCGGTGCCCTGCTGTGCCTGGGCCTCTGGCCATCCAGACCCGCCTTTCTGCCTCGCCTGTGCTCTCAGCAGCCCCCGGTATAGCACTTAGATATCTTTCTGACCATATCTTGAGATTTCAGATTCCCGGAGTGCCTCTCGGTTGTGGAAGCAACGGGTGACCTCCCCACCCCCACCACCCACCGGTTACATTTCTGAGTACTCTTTGGGAAATCCCCACCATTTCTTTTTCTAGACAAGGAACATGGGAAGACATGATTTGTGGACCCAAAGAGTGTTCACACTGTATTTCAAAGAAAACCCGTGACCATACACTTCTTACTGGGGGTTGTGCAAGCCGCCTGAACGTGTTCCTTCATGAAGCAGCTTCCCATCCTTCCACATGGCTGCAAATGACAGACTTATCTGCACAGTGAAAACCAACCGGATGAGCTATTATGGTTCTCAGGTGCGCCATTTTGTTGCTGTTCGGGGAATGAAGCAAAATGTGTTATTTTATTAAATAAAGATTTCCCCTGTATCACAGGGAGAGCTAATTTTATTAGCTCTTTTTATGGGAACAAACATCATCACCCTGGTGGGGAGGACTGGAGTAGGAGGGGGACGAGGGAGTGGAGGGAATCACATTTTGTCATCCGTGTGCTCCAGTGGAGGCTGCCACCATGTTTTCATTGGTAATTACTTACCAGAAGAGTTCTTCAGATCCTGAGGAAAGTGCACAGCTCTCGGTTCTTAAGTAATTTCGTGATTCAAAAGACATGCTCGGCTGCGGTAAATACTGTTCTTATAGTTTTGATATGGGTGGGTCCGTGGTGTCTAAAACCCCGTGTTTGGTAACTTCAAAAAAAGTTGTCTCTGTGTTCTCCTCTGTGAGAAAGCAGAGACCTCTTAGGTGCATGCTACGACTCAGAAGGAAAGAAGTCTAAATATAGTTGGATCATTCAAATACTAGCCTCTGATTCCTTAGCTTTAAGACCTGAGACATCCACTTGTAGCTTTATTTCGCTTTTTATTTTTTATTTTTTTTAAGATTTTATTTATTTATTTGACAGAGAGAGAGAGATCACAAGTAGGCAGAGAGGCAGGCAGAGAGAGAGGAGGAAGCAGGCTCCCCGCGGAGCAGAGAGCCCGATGTGGGGCTCGATCCCAGGACCCTAGGATCATGACCTGAGACAAAGGCAGAGGCTTTAACCCACTGAGCTACCCAGGTGCCCCTATTTCACTTTTTAGAGGAGCTGAACCACTAGATACCAACGACTGCCACCATTCTGCTGGGTGGCCCCAGCTAGCGGTAGCCAATTCTTAATAATGGGGTGCTAGTGCTGCCCGCATTTAGCATGCAGGGCTGAGGTCTAGACGGCGTTAGCAATGGGCGATTTGCCCGGCGGGGCAGAAGGGCAGTGTCCACTGCTCTGCTTTTCGATAACGAAGCACTCTGCCAAAGATGGCCTCTGTTTTCTTGAGTCAGAAGTGGTCTCTGTTTTGTTGCCGCCATGCTATTATTTTTCCCATTAGCAATAGGCCTAAGGTCAATACTAAACCAAATTATGAAGCAGGCAAAAGATGTTTTGGTGTCACTGAGCGCCACCCCTTCTTCCCTCCTTGTGCCTCAGTAGGAGCCCCCCTCTCTCCTAGCTGTCATCTGTGCTCAGCTTTTGAGCCATTCCTCATCTTCCATGAGCATCCATCCTGAACCCTGGTAGGATGCAGATCTCAGTCATTACCACCTCTGTGTGCAATGAAAGCATAAGCTTCTTCCCTATGATAATGCTTTAAACCAGAGATGAGAAAATTGTAGCCCCTGTCCATAGGTTGGTTTGTTTTGACATGGTGTTTGTAAAAATTGCTGCGTATTTCCCTCTATTGTTTTCTACTTCCCTGTTATAGTTACCTGTTGCCCTACATCCTTATTACTCCCTGATCTACTTCCTTCATCTTGTTATTCACCTCCCATCTTGTTGTCTACTTCCTTCTTCCTTTTGTTATCTGCTTTCCTCATTTTATCTGTTTCCCACCTCTCCATGTCCCCTTCCCCATTTCCGTGTCCCCTTTCCTCTTCTCCTTGTCCCCTTCCCCACCATCTCCTTGTCTCCTTCCCCCCTCCTTATCTACTTCCCCCATCTCCTTGACTCCTTTTCCCTCTCCTTGTCTATTCCCCCCTCCTTGTGTTTCCCCCTCTTCTTGTATTTTTCCTCCTCTCCTTGTCTGTTTCCCTCATCTCCATGGCTTCTTTTCCCTCTCCTTGTTTATTTCCTGCTCCCCTTTTCCTTCTTCTATTTCCTCATCTCCTTGTCTACTTCCCTCATCTTTTTATCCACTTCCTCCATCTCCCACATCCCTCATTTTATTATGTTCTTGACTCCTGTCAACCTTTGAGTTTGTGATCTGCTTTAAACCATCTCTTCTTGGAAAAAAAAAAAATCAGGGGATTGTTCAGGGCAGTGAAACTACTCCCTGTGCTGTGCGATACTGTAATGGTGTTCACATTCATACTTTTGTCCAAACCAATAGAATATAGCACACCAACAGTGAACCTCAATGTAAACTATAGACTGTGATAATGATGCATCAGTGTAAGTTCATCAATTGCAGTAACAAATGCGCCATTTTGGTGGGGCATGTTGATAGTAGGGGAGGTTAGAAATGTGTAGGTAGAGGGAGTGTATAGGAACTCTGTATCCTCTGCTAGTTTTGCTGTAAACCTAACACTGCTCTAAAAAATAATGTCTTTTTAGGAAAAAGAAACGTTCAGCTTTAGTAAAAATGGGTGGGAGATAGAGGCCAGGAGAAAGTCTGTATTGCTCTTCTTAGACTCCTGGGGAATAGTCTCAGTACCTTTGCACCTGCTTGTCTATCTAAGCATCCCCTTGAGGTGGTTCATGAGGAACTCCTGGCCTAGGACAGAGTTTGGGAGAATGAGGTGTTAGTTCAGGAATTTAGGTCCTTTGAAGACATCAGAAGTGGAGTAGTGAGATTTTCCTTGCTTTGTCCCCTATCCCTTCCATCATCACTCTCCTTCCCACAAGGAAGAGGCTGAAGCTCTGTGATCAAAAGGTCTGGTAACCTTGGGCCAGTCTGGCTCTGACATAGATATAGGGAACAGAGGTCCCAGGGCATGGCTGGTGGCTTCCCTTGGGTGGACCGTGAAGATGGAGTTCCAACAAGGGCCTCATTGCACCACTGGGCTTGAGCTGGCACAGAAGGATGGGAGCCCAGTAGTTAAAGGTCTAAACGCAATGACCCTGGGCCAGTGGATCAGAGTAAGGCTTCAGGGTCAAGACCGTATGAGTAGAAAAACTCCATTACTTGCCAGCTATGTGACCTTGAGCTAGTCACTTTACCTTTCTCTACCTCAGTTCTATAATCTGTAAAATGGCGATAATAAAATCTATCTCCTGAGGTCATGAGGTAGGTCAAATGGGATGATGTGTGTAACAGACCATGCCTCAAACCCAGCAAATGCTCAAGTGATAGGAGTCTTTAGAAGGAAAGTGCGTTTTTGGTAGAAATCTCCGGAACGTGGCCCTGGGCGTTCTCTTAGTCACTCTCTGCTCCGTTTATGTTGGCAGTTTAAAATCCATTTAGGTAAATGAGTCGATGTTTTACTGCCTATTTGCCATTCAGAATTTTTAAAGAAAAACTTATACTTAATGCTACCCTTTTCTTTCAAACCTAGATCACACTGTTGATTAGATATAGTGAGTTTTCTTCCAAGTTTTTAGAGCTGGTTTCTACCTCAAACTGAAAGTCCCTGTCCCCAAAAGAACATTCCCTCATCTTACGTAGCTCCAGTTTGAAGACAACCCTGTGAGGCCATAGGGGGATGCCCAATGGGGCAAATGGAACGAAACTAGTTCCTACTGAGCAGTCTCAGAGCCAAGTGGGAGCAGGGGCTCTCGAGGTCATCTGGGGCACCCCTTTGCCTTTGGGACTACAGATGCATCCCCTACATTAGGCTGCATGTAGGAGTAGGAGACTACAGGAATTCACTGCAGAGAAGAGGGGCCCCAAGTTGAGCATTTTGGTTTGTAAACACATTGGTTGAAGTGCGTGGCACGTATCACATCACAGCTTAAGAAGAGAAAACCCATTCTGAATCTTAGGGAGTGGTACCTAACTAAGATTTGTCCTCCCTTGCCGATTGCCCCAGGCTACCATGAGTCCTACTTTGAATTTTCCAAATTAGATTAGCAAGTAATTAAGTCATGCAAGCAAAAGTTGCTTTCATGGGATCAGGAGACGCTTTAAGCTCTCCAGTTTAACTCTGGGGGGTGTGGAAAGGCACCCCTGTTCCCCTTGTTTCCTGGTTCATCCTTCCTCTCCATAATGGGATATGGGGGTCCACGTATTGTTGAGATTGTGAAAAAGTTTGAATCACTAAGAAGTTCAAGCTTGAGGAGCGTAAAAGTCGGCTTCCTGGAGCACTTCCCAGGGATCTGTACAAAAAGTGAATCTGCACCCCCCAGGAAAATTGGGATCAGCTCCAGTATCATGGGAGGGGTGGCCTGGGGCTCTTTTTGTCCTCCTGGTTGCACCCGCTGGCTGAGGCAGCAACACCGAGCTGGAATCGGTAAGTGCTGGATCTCTCCCTGGGCAGCAGGATAGGCTGCACTGGTCGCATCTCCCTGGACAAAGCTGAAATAAATCACAGAACAGCCCCTGCTTAAGATCTGATGAAATTCTCCATTTCCGCTCCAAATTGAATTCCTCCCGAAGGATTGGAGCGGCTCTTGAGAGTAATGAAGGCACTCCTTCCTCCTCTGCTAGAAGCATGTTTTAAATTAACAGACACAGCCTTCTAATCTGGGGGGGGGGGGGGGTAGGAGGTAGCTTTAGGAACAGTCTTGAGAAGCCGTTTTCAGGCCAGAAATGATATTTTTTAATCTCGAGGGGCGAGGCAGCAGACATCCAACACCACGTGTACTGCTCTGGAAGGAGCAGCCCCCCAGATGGTCTCCTGGGGAAGAATGAGAACACGTGTCCTGCTGTCACTCTGTGCCGGGCCCCCTGCTCTGCCCCGCTGTCCTCCTCGACCACTTGTAGCGGAAGAGAATTTATGATGGAGAATAGAACTCCGGGGGCTGGTGCTTTCTGAAAGTTGAAAGTCCATCTCTTATTTGGGAAAAGTGATAAATTCTGTGAATTAAAAAACCTGTTTTTAGGATGAAGATATCATTGAAGTGATTCTCTTCCATCCTCTGCAATGATGAGTCGACAATTTGACATTTGTAGAGGCAGCTGACACAGGCCCTTTCAGGGGAAAACAAGAAAACCTGTTTTCCAGTGGGTCTTGTCAGAATGAAGACCTGCTCGCTGATTCGGACCATGAATAAGGCTCTGAGAACTCGAGAATGTGTGAGGAACCCAGGGGTGAAACTTATAAATCAAGGTTAAGGTAGAAGTAGAAAATTCTAAACATCCATTCTATCTTGAAGGTGGGCAGGAAGTAGATTATCTGTTCGTAAAGGAATATTTAATATTACTCCTTGAAATGAGCTTAAGAGCATTCTCCATTTCCCCATTCACTGTTGGAAAAAAGGCAGTGTAAAAAATCCTACTTGACAGGAGAAATTCTGACTTTTAAGGTTGAAAGGAGAGGAAGAAATTCTCCTTGAAAATAAGTTCTATTGGTTCTTTTATGTCAGAATTTTGTTAATAGCCCTCGAGAAAGGTTATCAAAACCTGACTCCATGTTTTTAATTTAGTTTTAAGAAGGAAGCCATTTCCTTCATAGGGAAATACGACCCCAGAGTAGCCCACAGGTAAAACCCAGCCTCAGAGGGCGGACTCCACTGAAGGAGGATTTAGGGTCTGGTTCTCAACTGGAAAATTGCTTTTCAGGGAGAAGGTCGTGTTTTCCACTGATAATAGGGTCCCTTATATCAGGTGAAATGCCCTTCCTTCTGACCCAGGAGGACATTTCAGCTTTGATCCTTCTCAGAAGACAGTAGGAAGTACAGTTATTCCCCGCTAGAAAGAAGGGACTGGGGATGGGAAGTGGGAGTATAGGATTCTAGCTGTCCGGGTCCATCCTGAGCCCAGCCAAGATGCACTGGGGCCCCGGACCTGGTGGCGTCCAGGCAGGTGGGGAAGGAGGTCTGATGGAGACAACAAAGGCCTTTGGAGGGAAAAGATTAAAGGGCAGGAAAAGGCACAGCCACCACCACCCCTCACCACCACACAGCTGCTTTCGTGCATTCCTTCAGGCTCTCTAGACTTTGATATTTGCATAAATGGGCCTTGGCTAGGTTTCCACTCTGGGACAGAACAGCGAGCAGTCACCACAGACACGGGAGGCTTTCTCTTGGTGATCAGTCTGGCTGTGATTTCAGCCATCAGCTTGTGTAACCTCCCTGGGTTGAGCAGACGGGTCAGCCCTCTGGTCCCTGTCACTGGGTGCACACTGTCTGTGTCTCTGGCCTGGAGACCCTTCGGCCACAGGCAGGCTCGTCTTGGAGCCTGTTTACAAGGCCTGCAGTTACTTCTGTTTTGTTTTAGCCAAAAAGGGTGAAGTGCTGCCAGCAGTATGTCTGGAATGTTATTTACTTGGTACATTTCTGTGGCTTTTCTTTGTAGCGCTGCACAGGCCAGAGCAAGGGGTCATTGACTTGCAAATACCAGGTTTCACAGTTTGTCTTCTCTGTGGGGTGACTTTCTCTGTAAGAAGGAGGTTAGCGCTCCTGTGTATCTCTGGTCCTTCCTCCCCACCTGCCTTCTTTCATCTGTCCTTCCTTCCACCAGTGCTCCCTCCCGTCCTCCCCTCTTTCCTGCCTCCCTTTTTTCTGAGTGAGTGCGCTAAACTACTGTACTCCTACCCCCTCCTCCGTGTCCTAAATGCCCCCAGTGCACTTTTAATTCCTGGGGTTTCTGGTGGACTGCCGAGGGCCTGGCAGGCGCTTTTCATTTGCGTGCCTGCCCTGTTATTATTTCACATGAAAGCTGTCTCTTTTGGCACACGTGGCTCCTGTGATTTCAGTGGAGCTCTTGGAGCTGAATGGGCGATGTTGTGCAAGGGAAGTACAGGTGGGGCATTCTCTACTGGTGGCCGTGGAGGCGGATGACAGATCCGCGCGAGGTCCTGGCTTGTGCAGAGCCAAGGTGAGAGCAAACAAATGGCTTCCGAAGGAAGGAACCAGGGTTCGTGGTTTCTTAATTCGGGAGGTTTTACAACTGTTCGCATTCAATTGATAGAGGAGAGGTTTTTGTTTTTTTGTTTTTTTTTTAAAAGCAAATTATTCATTTACTCAAACTGTAAACAAGTCCCAGATCAATGAGTAATGTGCAAGGGGGATGCATGGAAGGTTTTCTGTCCGCCTCTTGTTTTCAGCCTCCCTTTCTCCCATTTCTTCTATGCAGTTCTAATCATGGTATTTGGGGCTTTAAAACAAGGTATGGAAAATGAGATTAGATAAATCTCTCCAGCTGCAGCTGGTACCAGCCCTGGGGCCGTTTGCACACCTGGGTGGGTTACCTTCCCCCCACCCCCTGCCCAAATTTTCTCATGTCATGCGAGTGCATAAGCATCTACAGAGAGATGAGACCTTTGAAAGCTTTGCCTTAAGGAGACTCGGCCTTTCTCCGAGTCTCTGGGACACCTCGCCCATCCACGACACCTGTTAGCATGTTCACTCCGTAGCCAGCCCCAGTCTGCAATGGAAAATTTTGGTCCCATTCTTCTCGGCTTTTCCTGTCCTTCTGCATGACTTCTCCATTTGCGTGTAAGCTGCCTGGATTTTTGGCTGAAGGGGCTTCTTTGATCACTCTCTTGACAGTATGGGCTTCACATTCTCACACCTGCTCTTCTTTTACAGTCCAGATTTCAGAGTAAATGCTTCCATCGCCTTGTCATTTCTTGGGTATAAAACTTGGGTGCAGGTTACTGATTACAGGTAATAGCCGTTGGATGACGGAGACAACTGCTTGGCACAAACAGCCCCCTGAACCGCTGCCAGAAACGTAAACTGCCACTTTATTTACTTCTGAAAGCATCTAAGCTGTGAGCCGATCGGTCATGATCTAGCATGCACATGATAATAACAGGCTCTCGGGGCTGAGAAAGCCGCCCCATGGGGCAGCCGCGAGGGCAGGCTCTAACAAGACTCCCGTGTGTTTTCTCCCCCATTATCCACAGCCCACACATCATCTTCCTCTCTCAGAGCGTCTTGACAGGAACGAGCCATCTCTGTGGGACCCGGCTGTGCCATGAAATCGCTCACGCCTGGTTCGGCTTAGCCATTGGGGCCCGGGACTGGACGGAGGAGTGGCTGAGTGAAGGGTTCGCCACTCACTTGGAAGACGTGTTCTGGGCCGCAGCACAGCAGGTGGGTTTACAGTGACCCTAAGCATTTCCCGGTCAGAGTCTGTTCACAGGCATCTGTTCACATGGCACAGATTAGGAGAGGCTTCTTGTGCGCTAGGACTATGCTGGATGCTGAGCCACCGTGGGGGTGGGAGGTTTCTCCCTGTAGGGTGGGTGAGAGGTCAGCAAAGCAGACAGACACATCCCTACCACGTCGGTGGTGAGCGCTGTGAAGGCCAGTGAGGCTGGACAGAGAGTCGGGGGTGATCTCAGTTTTAGAAGGCACCACGAGAAGGCCCCTCTGATGGTGGACATTTGAACAAAGACTAGAATAGAAGGTCATCCCGTGGCATGACCACTAGTTATGGTTGTGGTGACACCACCAACTTGTGTCTAGTTTGTTGGTTGGGTTTTTTTTTTTTTTTTAATAATTAGATGAAAATTTACATCAGGAGGCATAATCTCAGATGTCTTCTGGCACGTAATGAAGAATAAAGTGGCTGGTGTCATAGGTTAGGGCGTGCCAAGGGCCGAGGCAAGCTGGCAGTCTCCTCTGAGCTCGGACCAAGGGTGGCGGGGTTGGCAAGAGGGCGTGGTGGAGCCTGGACTCCTGGTTGTTTAAAAGGAAGTTCTAAATCTGGATTTTTACATGAAATTTAGTAATTTAAAAAATCCTATGCCAACTAAACAAACAACCTCTACTTTAAAGAACTGACTGCCAGTTCTAATGAGGATATGGCAGCTAAACAGCCTCCTGCTTATTTTCCCGTTCCTAATATTTGATCAGTCTTTTCCCTGCCATCCCCACCCTTTCCATGCTGGATTAGTTAACATTTTCTGAAATCCTCAAGTTTGTGCATACCTGTATGCTTCTGTTCAAGCTCCTCCTGCCTGTTGAAATCCTGTGTATTTCTCACTAACCAGCTCAAGGTCACCTTCTCTGGGTAGCCCAGGCCGATCATTCCACTCACAACACTTACTCTTCTAGAAGCTTTGAACTCCCACGGTATCTAGTACTTACCTCTTTTGCCTCGCTTCTTCCTTCTCCCTCCTGTCCTCACATAGACTGTGACCTCTTCCCAAGTGGAGCTGCAGTCTTACTCACCCTCTCACCCCGCTCTGCACCTTGGCTGGCAGCATGTGCACCTGTGTCTCCTGCCACACAGTGAAGAGAGGCCACGTGGCAGATTTAGGCAAGGTGGTGGGGTTTGGTGTCGGGCCGGGCAGGGAATCCCAGCCCTGCTGTAGACCAGCTCTGTAGGCTTAGGTAGGTTACATAGCCTCTCTGGCCCTCGGTTTCCTCATTTGGAAAATGCGTGTAAGAATGTGCAAACTGGCACAGCGAATGGGATAATTATGAATGACACATGGAGCTCGTGCAGGAAATGCCAGTTCTCTTTTTCTCCTCTTTCTCTTCGTATTTTCCACCACCTGACTGATGCACAATAGGCATTGAGCAAGGGTTAAATAGGCCAATATAAGCAAGCCCCTGTCGTCATCTCTTCTCTGGGATGCTTCTGTCCCGAGACAATCAGATTTGTGCTGTCTTGGTAATCGTGAGTATATTTCAGGCATCTAACGATGATCTCTCTGTCCTTTATCTGCCGTCTCCCCAAAAAGCACTCCTCGTCGCCTTGGCCCCTGCCCACATTTCCAGAGGGTCAGTCCTGAGTCTCATTGCTTAGGTCCTTCTTCTTACTGCCCTGAATATGGCCATCTTCACTAATAGAGGCATGAAGCCGGTCTGGCCTCATCCCACAGCTGCATACCTTCGATGTGTCTGTTCCCTGCCAGACCTGTAGGGATAAAAAGATGAGTGAGACTCAGCCCTACCCTGAAAGAGCTCAGAGTTTAACTGTGAAGATAAGAAAAACACACAGCAGAAGGAAGAAGAAAATAAGTTGGGAGAGAGAGGTAAATACCAAATATTGTATGAGTTCAAAGGTGGGAGAGCTCAGGCCTGAGCAGATCCAGAAAGTCTTCTGGGAGAAGGTGACTTCTGACATGGGCCTCAAAGATAAAGTAGGAATTGAGGTCTCTCTGCTGCTCCTTTTCCCTTAACCTGGCATAGGGGACAAGCCACCTCACTATCCTTTAGGGTCTAGGCAGTATCTCTTCAAGGTGTGAAAGCACTTTGGTCTGAAGTCAAGTGGCCATTCTGGATTCCAGCACAGTTTGGAAACCTTTCCAGAGCACGTTGATCACTCTAGCCCCTTCCTTGAAGGGTGAAACTGGGATGCTATTGGTTCCTGATGAGGGTCTGCAGCAGACCTTCCAAGCTGGACAGAGGGCTCTTTGGGGGGGGAGAGTGTGGGTTGGCTCACGGGACTCTCCTGGTCAGTGGCGAATACCGCCAGGGAAGAGGGGGTGATGCACATCCGACACTGGGCAGCCCAGACAGACTGTGCTCCATAGCACTGAATGGTAGCGAGCATGGCAAAGTGAGGAAAGGGAAACCGCTGAACTAGGATAGAGAGTGGCATTCCATAGGGAGAAGGGAATTGAGTTCATTGCGAGATTGCATCACATAACTTGTCATCAACCTGGGTAAGGTCTGACCTCCTTCACAGGTGTCTTAGCTCAGGCTGCCGTAACACAATACCACAGACCGGGGGAGCTTAAACAACACTTGTTTTCTCCTAGTTCTGAAGGCCGGAAGTCCATGATCAAGGTGCTGACAGGCTTGTATTCCCTTGACACCTTCTTCCCTTGGCTTGGTGGTGGTCACCTCCTCTCTGTGTTCTCCCGTGGCCTTTCCTCTGTGCACATATAGAGAGAGCTCTGGTGTCTCTTCCTTTTTTTGTAAGGCCACCCGTCCTATTGGACCAGGGCCCACAATAATAACCTCATCAATCTTAATTACCCCCTAAAAGGTCCCATCTCCAAATACAGTCACACTCGGGGTTAGGGCTTCAACATATGAATTTTCCACTCATGATTCGTTCCCTAGCAACAGGCACACGGAACCTGTGGCTCATCTGGCCGCTGCTGGCTACTTGGCACCTGTCTCTCCCGAGATAATAGCTTGCTCCCCGCCTGACTACATCCCTCACCATCCTCTAAACACATCATGCTCTTTCCAGGCCCCTTGAACCTTGCACATGCTTTCCTTCTTCCTGAAATTCCTCCTCCCCAGGCTGACTCCCGCTTCCCTTGGGGGGACGGGCACAGGCCCTACCACCTCCTCAGGGAAGCCTTTGGCTCACGTGGCTGGCCGGAGAGCATCTCTTCCTTAACCTCTACCACCGCTGCACTCTCCCATCCAAGTACTAACCAGGCCCGACCCTGCTTAGCTTCCGAGATCAGACGACACTCTGATGGCCAGTGTTCTGACAGGCTCTGTCCATAATGGACCCAGGGTCTGGCAGAGACTCGGTAAATACCTGTTGAATCAACTCTTAAGGATCTTTCAAGCAGAAATGGATCAACAAGCAGAAATGCTTGTTGAGACTGACATCTCCCTCCCAGGTGGCTGTTCTGCTGCCCTCCCTTATGGAGACTTGAGCCGTGGGGCCTCAGAAGCCCGTTGGCCGCAGCCTATTCTCACCAGCAGGCCAGGGTGTGAGGGCATCCCCTCCCCCGAGTGAATCCAGGCAGTACACTCGGGTTATGTGCAAACAGAATCATCTGGGCCGCATTAACAGCCCTTAACCAAACTGAGGGCTGGGAAAAGTAGGAGGTAAATGGAGGGGCCAGTCCCCACCCTGTGCAGCAGGACAGAGCGGGAAAGGGCTGGAGGGACTCGGTGGAAATGACCCTCTAGGGAAGCTGGCCTTTTCTGGGTCCCCCGGGTATGTGAGGCAGACAGCCCGGCCCAGCTCCATCACCAGCAGAAGAGCGACGGCTGAGTCTTCGTGTGAGGACCTCCCAGACCCCTTGGCCCTCAGACTTTTTGATGGGGTGCCAGGCACAGTGGGGAGGCCACCGGTGTTGTCACCCTGAAACTGAGCAAGCTGCTCTATTGGGCGGCTGCGACCCTGCACGAGGACAACAGTGACTATGTTCTGTGCACATGTGTTTGTGTGTCCGTGGTCCCGAGCAGCTGGCCCCCCATGAGGCGCAGGAGCAGCAGGAACTGAAGGCGTGTCTGCGCTGGCTTCGCCTCCAGGACGAGGTGCGGAACTCCCCCGAGGAGATGCAGGTGCTGAGGTAAACCGCCATGAGCTCTCTTCCCCTTTCCCCCCTCTGCCCCCCACCTCTTTTCCTTCAAGACAGGCATCCGGGCCATCTATTAAATCTGCTGTGTTTCCTTCTTAAATCACGTTGTGTTAGGTCACCCATCCTCCCAGGGACGTGATTGCCATGTTTGAAGTCCTTCAGGGTGGGCGTTTGGATTTGTCTTCTGACGTTTTCCTGGTGTCTCTGCTGAGGAAAAACGGACACAAGGCCATTTCCAGGACCAGGACTTGTTTGAAGTTCTAATAGTCACTTGGTGTGGTGGCTGAGGACTTGCACAAGGCGGGGGTTTGGTAGCCTGACAGACAGTAACCCTTTAAAGCCAAAAGAAACAACAGCAACAGCTACAATAGCCCTTTAGGAAAATACTGATTCCGAAGTGTTTAGTAGTAACAGATGTTGGTGTCAGTGGGCCCTTTTGTTTCCCGTCCTCCCAGCAGGAGGCCACTTCTGTGCGAGGGGAAGCTTCTACTCCTGGCTCCTGCGTGTGGTGTCCACGTGTGTCTTGCCGCACTTACTTGTAGGATTGTTTCTTGCCATTTTTTCCAGTTCTGCCCCTCTGCTTTGCTTGTTTTCTTCATTTCTCTAAATAGTTGCTTATCTGCAAGCCCAAGCCTAGGCCCCAGGAATACTGAGATGGCTATGACAATAGAAGCTTTGGTCCTGCCCCCTCTCCACAACAGCCAGGGGTGTGGAATCTGCCCTCAGACAGGTGGGAAGACAGCCATCCAGCAGTGGCCCCCCTCAGTGTAGATGTCAAACCAGTCTATCTTTGGGGCAGAAGCCAGCCTGAACCGGTTCGGTTGTTTGTTTTTATTTTTATTTATTAATTTAGTTTTTGTAAAGATTTTATTTTAGTTATTTGTCAGAGAGAGAGAGAGAGCACAAGTAGGCAGAGTGGCAGGCAGAGGCAGCGGGAGAAGCAGGCTCCCCGCTGAGCAAGGAGCCCGATGTGGGACTTGATCCCAGGACCCTGGGATCACGACTTGAGCCGAAGGCAGATGCTAAACTGACTGAGCCACCCAGGAGTCCCAGTTGTTTATTTTTAAATAAGCACCCCTCACCCCCATTCACAGGGACTGCCCACTGAGACCAAAGTCTGAGGACAATGCACGGAGCCCAGCCTGACCCCAGGGATGCTGGCTGGTGCTTTTGTGCAGCATGGCTGCCTGGGGTGTGGCCACTCTGGTGGGTCTTTGGTCATCGAGTGTGGTGAAGAGGGAGATGAGAACATCCGGAATAATTCTAGGCTTTTGACTTGAGCTGCTGCATAGATGGTGAGGCCATTTGGTGAGACTGCCAAGACATCGGAAGGAAATGTGAAAGTCCCGGTTTTGTTAGACGTTAAGTTTGGGGAGCTCGGGAAGTTGGTGTGGCGAGAGGGTGGGGTGTCGCCGTGAACATTAGTTGATGAAATGTGCTCTCAGGTTATAAGCAGGCTAGCCACACACGGGGAAGTCAGTATGCACATGCGGAGAGCCTTCTTCTCTGTGGACTGAGTGGAGCTGTGATCAACCCGGCCGGCCTCTGATGGCCAGGAGCTTTTCCTGTGTGTGTAGAGCTGGGAGAAGAATATGCTATTTTTAGACCCTTGTGCTGGAAAGCTTATTATGGCATTTGTTTTTCTTTTTCTTAGTATTCAGAAATTGTGTTTGCCTAAATTTAGGCTAACCATGAAATGACTGCATTTGGAAGATTTGTTGCACGTCGGTATGGAAACTCTTGTTATCAACTGCGCTTGCAATGAAGAGGAAATGCTTCTGAACCTGCACCGAATTATATAGTCAAGGTTGAGTTTACTCCTATCCTTTAGAATTCTCCCTTAAATGGGCATAGAGAGCCTAGAAATTACTGAAAGTGAGAGAAAAAAAAAAGAATGAGAGTTATAAAAATTTATCCTCAGATTTTATTTTGCATAATACGCAAATAAGACCTTGGGAAAGAAGTCACTTATAACAAGACAGTAATCAAAGATGCTATTCCCCCCCGCCTTAAGATAGCCCATGGCCTTGAAATGATGTACCAAGAACAATTTAGAAGTCTTGGTTTGTGTCTTGATATGTTCCTCATTCCTTGGTGTTGACAGAGAAAATAGAAACTTCTCTTACTCATCTTTGTAGCAGCTTTCAACATGGTCGACCACTCCCTCCTTCTAAAAACACTTTCTTCTTTGGGCTTCTGTGTCACACTCTCCTGGATTTCCTTCTGCTCTGCTGCCAGTCCTTCCCCATCCCTCCTGCTGGCTAGTCAGCATCTTCACTTAGATGACTCATAGCTCAGAAAGAGGGATTAAGGGGTCCAGCATCACGCAGCCGATCCAGAGCAGAACAGAAATTGGAATCCAATGATAGAAACGACCTTCTTTTCCCTACACACTTTCTCTCTGCCTTTAAGGAACTCCGTACAGCATTTAGTTGCATTAAAAACAAAAACAAAAACCCACTGCAGGTGTCTTGAATGGTGGAAGGATGTGAAGGCCAGGGTTAATGAAAAGCATCCTTGGACCAAGTATCTTTGTCTTTTGACACATGAGTGCATGTGTCTGATTATTTTGCTAGCTATCAGGGAAAAAAGAAAACCCAACATTGTGTTGATTACAGATATTGGAGTATTAACAAAGTGAGAAGAGGAAAAACTAAAATTGCACTTGGCTCTGGCTTGCTAATTTTAGTCATTTACAAGAACTGTTACCCAGTCGTGTCTTCCATATATCCAGTGTTGATCATGGCTCTCATCAGATGTGTCCTGGATTGACTTGGTTGTGAGATTCATTTGGTTACAACAGTTCCTGTGTTTTCCTTCTCAGCCTTTCTTGGCTGGGAAGCCTTTAACGTGGCTGCAGGCTCTTGAGGCCTGGCGATTTGCTCAGAAGGTTAGGGGGTCACATTACTGACTTTGCACCTTTTCTCATTTGTTAATTATTAAAGATGCTTTTCCCATAGACCAGACCCTAGTGGCTCTCCTCCGACTCTCCCTCACTTGTCCACTGACCCTGGGCACAACTGTGTGCCAGGCGAAGCTGATCTTGCTGCTGTCCTACTCTGCTTGGCTGCCACCACTCTACTCTCCTCTTGTTTCCACCCCCACCCCACCCTTGACCTTGCAGCAGTGGTGACTCTTGCCAGGGAAGATGCGAAGGGCCTTCTGCAAGGCTCTCATGCCTCTGGTCCCCAGGGCACTGCTGGATTCCTACGTTCTCTCTCTAAAGTGCTTTACTCTGCGTTAGCTAGCTTTACTCTGACAGGCCTGCGGGCTGGAAGAACTACGGTGGCAGGGTCAGAAGAAATTGCTGTTGGTTTTTTATTGTTTGTGATTTATTATCACTTCCCCTCTTTTCTGGATTCATTGTTAAAGTCGGGCTCGTGCGACAAAAACGTGAAAATACATCACGTTGAGGGGCGCCGACAGGCCCCAAATCTAGTGTGGCTCTTTGTCCTAGCTGCTGCCTTCACAAGACGACAGAACTCTGGAGAAGCGCAGAGAGCTTCTCCTGCCTTCCTCATAAATGCTTCATTCCCTGGCCATATTATGATTCCCAGGGAAGCCCTAAGCAGGCAAGTCTCCATGGACAAAATGTGATGTGCACGCCACAGGCTCTGTGAGTTTGCATGATGCCTAAGCACTGTATGTTCCACTTAAAACTATAAGACATTAGGGGCACCTGGGTGGTTCAGTCATCTGCTTGGCTCACGATCCCAAGGTCTGGGGATCGAGCCCCGCTTCGGGCTCCCTGCTGGGTGTAGAGCCTGCTTCTCCGTCTGCTCCTCTCCCTGCTCATGCTCTGCATCCCCCGCCCACTCTCTCAAATAAATAAATAAAATCTTTAAAAATAAACAATAAGACTTTTGAAATTAGTCTATGTGTATACCTCTAGTATACATGAAGCTTTCACCTCGGAAGTTTTTCTCAAAATTTTTATTTCTGATCCTTGAAGAACATAGCAGTATTTTTTCCACTCACATGTGGGAACTCATCCACTTACAGCCACCCAAACCTGCCTAGTGGGAAAGCTCCCCTCCTTTGAGAGTCCCTTATCGCTGCCACACACCCACTTCTAGCCCAGAGGCTCAGGCTCTGCTGCTCCTCCATCCTGGGGTCCCAGGGTCCCAGTATGCCCACTTCAGGCTCCATCGGCCCTGCAGGCTGGGAACAAACTCTTCCCCTCTTCCCTAGGCAGCTCCCTGCCCCATGCCCTTTAGTATCCATTCCCGAACATCCTCCCTTCCTCGCTCTTCTTTCCCCCACTTGCCTCCCATCCCCCAGGGAAAACTGAGGCCATCAGCCATGTTCTTCCTTCAATTCTATAAACACATCAACATCCACAACTCTCTGACTTCTCAGAAGCCCGAGAGACAACTTGTAGGTCTCAGTATGACTAGAGACACATTTCTAGTTCCAGAGGTGGCAGTGGAAATGTGCACGCATTGACGCAAATCTAGAACTTATATATATCTCAGTGAGCTTTAAACCCTCTGCTCATGAGGACGAAGGGAAGGAGGGATCCATATATGAAGGGATAAGGAAGCTTCCATCACTTTGGACCATGGGCCAGGGTTATGAGTCTAGGGAAACTGCTTTTTTCCTGAGGTCATTTTGCCCTTCTGATCACCAGGTTCTGTAAACATATTCCATTCTTTATATTACTGGAACTCCTCTGCTTTGTTTGGTACTATTGATGACTTTTCTGTTCTGGGAATCTCTGTCACCTGGCTTTCCTGAGCAGCGAGAGAAGCAGAGGGAGAAGCAGGCTCCCTGCCAAGCAGAGAACCCGAAGTAGGGCTCGATCCCCAGATCCCGGGATCATCTCTTTTGCCATCATTTGCTTTCACCCCCTAGCCGCCTACAGTATCAGTTTTCCAGGGCTTCTGTAACAAACTACCGCAGGCCAGTATGTGCAAATGTACTTCTTACACTTTTGGAGGCTGAAAGTCCAAGATCGAGGGGTCAACAGGTTTGCCTTCTTCTGCAGCCTCTCTCCTTGCCCCTTCTTGCTGAGGACTCCCGCAGTACCCCCTCGGCGTGTCTGCACTCCTGGTGTCCCTTTGTACGTCCGCATCGCCTCTTCTTGTAAAGGGTACCAAGCAAATGCCTCATTTTAACTGACCTCACTCTTTTAAAGGCCCTGTCTCTGAATGGAGTCACCTTCTAAGGTACTCAGCATTAGGACTTCCACGTAAAAATTTTGAAGAACTGTAATGCGGCCCATAACATCTACTGTCTACCTGTTCTTTCTTACCTCCTTGTCTTCAAGTCGTCTCTATTAGAATAGCCTCCCCTTGTCACATGACTCCGAATTGTCATAATTCAGCACACATATCACTGCGTTCCGTAAGTCTTGGGCTCTCCCCTGACAAGGTAAGCGCATGACCCTCATCTCTACTTCCTAAATGCTCAGGTTATACCTCCATCCCTGATCGTACTATGTCATTAGACAATTATATTTAGAAAGAATCACATTATGTTGCCAATATTTGACCATTTTTAACCTACAGAAACAGCAGTTTCATATGATCTAACCTAATGCATCTTTCTTCTGGGTCGTGAGCCTTTTGAACCCAGGGATTATGTCTTCCTTACCTTTGTTTACCACAGGAATAGGCACTGAATGGGTACTTGATACATGTTGAAGAAATGAATGTCATAGATGACACAGTCTCTGTCCCTGAGATTTCTATATTATTTACATAGAGTCGAAATACTGGTCACAAGACAGTGGATAGAAAAACCCTAGGCTGTGTCCTCAGAATTCTTAGGACCGAGAGGTTACTATTGGTAGGCTTAGTTAGAAAGGGCAACTGGGAAGGTGTAAAGTTTGAGCTGGGATGGTAAGAAGGGCTAACATTGAGACTGGGAAAGAGCTGGAAGGAAGAAAATTCAAGGAGCAAAGCCTGGTAGGCATATACAATAGATTATTTGTGGAAATGCGCCGTTAGTGAGAATGAGCTTCCTGGAGAGGATAAACGTCAGGAACCCATGAGACCAAAAGGGTGAGGGAAGGACAGGCTAAGTAATGGAGTTCCCTAGAGGCCAGATTCAAGATTTTGCATGTGACCGTCCAGGCACTGAGGAGCTATTTTCAGTTCCAGGAATGACATAATGAAATGAGAGTTCTGGGAAGATTACTGAGCCTGTGAGATCATGCATGATCAGAGATACAGAGTCTCCAAGCCAGATGGAATTGGGTGGCCATTTCAGGAAGCCACACCTGGGTTTAGAAGAGCTTGGGATGCTCTTCCCAATTGGCTCATTTGGTGATATTCAAAATTGGTTGAAGTGTCAATACAGCTTCAAAGAAGGCTTCTAATAATATGATGTAAAGCGTTCTCTGATGGCAGATAAGGACTGAGCCACGAAAGGAAGTGGTTGAATTTGTGGGCTTTGTGAAGTTTGTTATGTATGACTATAACAGAGTGAAAGGCAACAGTCCCAGTTCCTTCTTGGCCAAAGCCTGATTTGTCCTGCCTCATTTTAGAGAAAAACCATCTGAGAATGCAGGCCTGGGCTCTCTCCAGAGCTTGTAGGTCTTCAGATCTCAAGCCAGGAGAGTAGTCTAGGGTTTAGAGACCAAGCTTGAAAGCCTGAGTGCCTGGATTTGAGTGCCTCTTGACGCCTCAACTTGCTGTGTGACCTTTGGAAGTTCCACAAGCACAATGAGCTTTAGTGTCTTCATTATAACATGGGAATTATAACACAACAGTCTACTTCAGAGGTGAGTGTGGGCGATAAGGGGATGAATACACACAAATCAGTTAGAATACATGTATTGGGTTGAATCACAGAGAATTGCCATTTTGGTGGATCCAAAATGGGTCAGTATTGTCCATTTCCAGTGGTTCATCCTATAGTAAATACTCAACATGTTTTAGGGGCTGGCATCTAGACCCTCCGACACCTGGTCAATGTTTGCTGAGTGACAGAGGTCACAAGGACCCAGCCCCCGCAGCCAGTCCCACTATCTCTTTGGTTTATTCTGGTTTCTATCTCTTCTTTCGCTGTTGCTACCCTCCCCTGGCGACCACACAGGCACCCTGCTCCTCTCTCTTTACCCACCGGAGCCTGGAAACACCTACCTTTCCTCTTGACAAGCTTGCAATTGACTAGACTGCCCAAAAAGGTACCACTTAATAAACTTCTTTTATTAAGAAGTTAAGAGGATGTTTAAAAAGGGAGAGGGTAAGGGAGGCAAGAGTGCCTGGTTACAAGTGAAAAGATGGGATTAAAAGCAAAAACAAACAAACAAACAAAAAGTTTGAACATTAAACAAAGATGCTCAAACTAATAGCTTGAGGTAAGAATTAACTTGGCAATGCTTCTGAGACAAATGGAATCTTCATACCTTCCTGGAACGAACTTCTGGTCTAATCTCTACATTAGGGCCCTGCTGGTGTTCCTCTCTGGCTCCACTCAGTACAATTTCCCGGGCATTCTATACAGAATCTGACCACGACCCTGAGAAGAAAACACTCCTTGCCTCCTCTATGGCTTCGAGAGTTCTTACCTGGGTTCCAGCCACTGAAACTGGCCTGCATGGTCCCTGAGGTCTCTCTGTGTGTTTCCGGCACTTCCTAATTTCCACTCTCCATCCCTCAGGCCTGGGACCCCCTTCACCTTCATTGTTTCTGTTTAGTTCTCTTTTTTAGAACTACACTCACTAGCAAGCTAGCTATGTAGACAGTTTCTACCCTTTCGTGACAGGACAGGGCTGTAGCTGTGCCAGCATTTTCTGAAAAACTTGAAGGCTCTCAGCTAGCCAGAAACAAAATCTGCGCTTTCCTGTTGTTTCGAAGACCAGCTCTATCCCCCTGAGCTGCCCACTCAATTCCTGTTTCCTGTTGGAGGGACTCCCTCAGTTCTCACTTCTTTTACCCGGCAAGGATGACAGACATGTCCTGAATATTTGAACTCAAATAACACTCCCTGTTCATTTTTCTAGACCATTCCCTGGTTACTCATCACTCAGGTATTTCTAAGGGAGGGATAGAATTCTCCTTGATAGGCCTTTAATTACATATTGACTGTACACAGTGTTTCATTTTTGCAATTACATTTGGTAGGGTTTTTTAAATCTAAAAAAACATAAAGAAGAAATAAAACAGTTCATAATCACTGCTTAGTTAAAAGCGCATAACAGGAAAATCCAAACAAGTTTAGAAAGATGTAAAATTTCATCCTCACCATTGGAGTCTTTGCCCTAGGATAATCCCTGCTAGCATTTTCTTGTGAATCCTTCTGAAAATTAATTTTGTAAGTATATATGCATACTTCTGTATTGCCCTGTATGGCACTGATTCATTATAACCCCACTTGTCTGTGAAATATTTTCCTTAAAAAATATTTAATATACATAAACTGATCTATAATAATTCACTCTTATTTTGCCCATCCTCTGAGGACATTTCATTCACCCAGCCGGTCCTAGCATGATATATATTACATTCTTGGCTAATGAATGTTAGCTTCCCATTGAGAAAAACTCTCATCCTTAATGAATCCTTCCCCCTAACATGGCCATTTTGTTTGTGTTTTGGCCAATAGTTCTGACCCAGAATGGCTGACCAAAAAATAATGCAGGTATTTGCCTGGACCTGCTGCAAAGACACAAATGAAGAATATTCTGCTACACGTTAAAATGTACTCTTCTACAGCGACTTCTTCCTCTTCCATGTCAGCAGTTGAGGAGAGAAAGAATTAAAAAGAGGGATTATGCTTCCACTCAAGATTGCACTGGAGGTTCTAGCCAAGGCAGTTAGGCAAGAAAGTGAAATAGAAGGCATCCAGGTTGGAAAGGAAGAAGTAAAACTCTCTTTTTGTAGATAACATTATGTTATATATAGGAAATCTTAGGAATCCCCCCTGCAAAAAACTCTTGAACTAATCATGAGTTCAGTAAGGTTACAGGATACAAAATCAATAAATAAAAGTCCATTGTGTTTGGACAGCGATAAATAATCTGAAAATGAAATCAGGAAAACAAATTCATTTATAATAACATAAAAAATAATTAAATACTTAGGAATAAATTTAACACAGAAATGCAACACATATACTGGAAACTACAAAACATTGCTAAAAGAAATTAAAGAAGAACCAAATAAATGGAAAAACATCTTGTAGTTCATGAGTTGGAAGACTGAAGATTGATAAAATGGCAGTCCTCCCTATACTGACCTATGGAGCCAGTGTCAGAACTTCAGCTGCCTATTTTTTTGCAGAAATGGACAAGCTGATCCTGAAGTTCAAATGGAAATTCAAGGGATCCAGAACGAATAGCTAAAATAGTGTTGAAGAATAACAAAGGGTGAGGACTCATCTTTCCCAATTCCAATACTTAGCACAGAGCTACAGTAATCACCATAGTGTGTTACTGGCATAAGGACAGACATGTAGACCAATGGAAGAAAATTGAAAGCCTAGAAACAAACTCTTCTTTCTTTTATGGTCAGTTGTTTTTGACGGGTGCCAAGACCATTCAATGAACGAAAGAATAGTCTTTTCAACAAATGGCCATGGGACAACTGGATATCCACATATAGAAGAATGAAGTTAGAGCTTCTGCTTCATACCACATACAAAAACCAACTCAACACGGATCAAAGACCCAAATGTAAGAGTGGAAACTATAAAACTGTCAGACAAAAATCATAGGTATGAGTCTTCATGGCCTTTGGATTAGGCACCAGTTTCTTAAACTAAAGTACAAATGACCAAAAGGGGAAAAAAATCAATAAATTGGCCTTCATCAAAATTAAAAACTTCTATGTTTCAAAGGGTTCCATCAAGAAAGTGAAAAGACAGCCCACAGAATGGGAGAAAATATTTGCAAATCATATATCTGAGGGGACTTGTATCCAGGATATATAAAAAACTCTTAGAGTTCAGTAATAGACAAATAACTCAATTGGGCAAAGGGAGAAAAAATGCGAAAAGGATCTAAATAGACATTGGAAAAAATGAATGGAATTGAATGTCCGGGGTGTGGGATCTTTTTTCTGGGGTGATGAAAATGTTCTGCAGTTGGGTACTGGTGATGGTTACACAACCTTACGAGTATACTAAAACCAGTGAATTGTACTTTTTTTAAAAAATGGTGAATTTTACGATATGTGAATTAGATCTTAATTTTTTTAAAAAAGAGGGATCTATGGAAATCATTGGATATTTTATAACATTTCATAACATCATTGCAGCCTTAGCAGGGTTGGTTAGCAATGCTTGAAGGAGAGATGGAAAGGTGAAATTATGGCAGGAGGCAGCTGGTGTCCTCAAGGCACTGGGTGGGACCCAAGGAGCCTTTTCTAGCACTGGAGGCCTGGAAGACATCTCTATAGTGTCTGTGGTGTAACCACGCACCTAGAGATGATTCACTTCCAAGAAAGCATCCCTCAAGCACAAGTATATATGCAAGTGTGTGTGTGTGTGTGTGTGTGTGTGTGTGTATGTGAATTTGTTTCCACTACATGCTCTACCTTCCATTTTTCTCTTAATAATACAATCCTCACTGTTATTTTGTTATCAACACATGTAAGTTTTTTCTGAATGTTCCACAACTCACTATGTAACTACCTGTTAACCGTTGGACATCTTGGCGATTTCTAGGTTTAGCTTTTCCAAACAATGCTCTAGTGAATGGTCTTACTGTTACTGCACAGTTATTAAGAAGACTTAAATCGTACATCATTGCCCGTGAGACTGGGTAGAGAGCTGTTCCCCCAACTACTCACCCTGTTTCTATCCTAGTAGGTGTGGGGCTGCAAAGCCAGGCAAGGCTCCACCCCCTGTAGCTTCCTGTCCCCAGCACTGTGCCATCCTCCGCCCAGGAGGGAAAAGTCCTTCCTCAGCTCCCACAGACCATCTGCTCCTCTTGGATTCATGAGACAAGCCCTTCCGCTGCCGCGGCACACAGCACCACACGTGCTATTGGTATTCAAAAAGTGCCTCTGGCCTCCCTTACAAAATGAAGCTGGTGTTTGTCTCATTTGCCTCCTTCTAGGAGAAATCATGGGGTTTTTTCAGGGAAGTACCAAAAGGTTTTCTCTTGCTACCTTTTCTCCAAGTTCTTTGTATTCCTGTATTCTGAAAGTGTGTGGCTGACTGACAGCTTGTGATTCGTTATGATCCCCCTTGCCCTGCATAGGGCATGGGGCTCCTTTTAACCTGGCTTATGAGGATGCGCGCTCAGGCTTACTGCATATGCACCTCTCCTTCACCCTCCCCCCAAGACTACAACACTGGAAACAGGATAAGGGAAGCAGTAAGAACTGCTTGAATCCTGTATTCTTAGGCTCAATCTCTTTCCAGTTATATGTGGTTGAGTAAACTTCAGTTAAGTTTCCTCTAATTCATTTAGGTATTTGTTTGTTGGTTGGTTTTAATCAGAGTCACCCTTGATGCTCATTTGGCATGACCAAGGCTGCGGGGCAAACCTACTGACTTCATTGCAGGGAATAATGCTGGCTTATATCTAAATGCTGCAGCTGAGGGGCACCTGGGTGGCTCAGTTGATTAAGTGGCTGCCTTTGGCTTGGGTTGTTATCCCAGAGTCCTGGGATCGAGCCCTGAGTTGGGCTCTCTGCTCAGTGGAGAGCCTGCTTCTCCCTCTCCCTCTGCCTGCCGCTCTGCCTACTTGTGGTCTCTCTCTCTGTCAAAAAATAAATAAAATCTTAAAAAAAAAATGCTGCAGCTGAAATTACTCTGGGCCATTTTATCTCCTAAAATCATAGAATATTAGGGTCAGAAATGACCTTTAAAATGATTTCACCTGGGACGCCTGGGTGGCTCAGTTGCTTAAGCGGCTGCCTTCGGCTCAGGTCATGATCCCAGGATGCTGGGATCGAGTCCCACATCGGGCTCCTTGCTCAGCAGGGAGCCTGCTTCTCCCTCTGCCTCTGCCTGCCACTCTGTCTGCCTGTGCTCGCTCTCTCTCCCCCTCTCTCTGACAAATAAATAAATTAAAAAAAAAATTAAAAAAAAAAATTATTTCACCTAACCTCCCATATCCCTGACAGCCAGCCACCCAGGTTCTACTGAAGATTTCCAGGCCAGTTCTCCCTGTTCTGGAAAGCAGCAGTTTCCCTGTTGGGTACACTCATCTTACAGGGGCTTTCCTTGGACTGGGCTGGAACCTGCCACCCTGTAAGACCCTCCAGGTCATCTCCTTTACCTCCCGAGTTGCACGGGATTTGCCTTGTTCTGCCCCAAACAAATCCACATATTTGAAGACTGTGGTCTTTCCTTTCCTGGTCACTAGGTCATAAGTTTTGGAAATTCATCGTACATAACACAAGGTTGGGAGAACCCTTGCCTCCTTGGGTTTGGTCCTTTGTTGTCTTTGTTGACAGTGGCCTTCTCCAAATGTGACACCTGGACTGAACACAGCACTCTGTTTGAGGTTCAGCCTGTGAAGAATGCAGTGGGACTGTTGCTTTTCTTATATGGCTGGGCCAGAAAAAATGGACCAGCACCAATCAAGTTGGCTCACACATACACCATATTTCATTTTTTAAACCCGTATAATCTACCTTCTCATGGTGGTCTTACTGTCCCAACCCCCTTGCCTTTTTCTCTCCTTAGTAACATTCACTGAGTGGTTCCAATGTGCCAAAAACTGTTCCAAGTACTCTATATATGTTATCTCATTTAGTCCTCAAAATGGCCCCATGAGATTGCTATTGGCCATCTTCCTTCCGTATGATAGATGAGGAGACCGATGCATAGAGATGTTAAGCATTGGGCCATGTTTCCACAGCTAGTAAGTGGCAAGCTGGGATGAAAGTAGAGGAAAGTCTGGCTCCAGAGCCCAGTCTTGACCTCTGCTCTGCACACTGTCTGACCCCCTCCCAGCCATCCTTCCCGCTACATTCTCATTGCTCCTGTTGAGCCCATCTACCAGTGTGGTTGTTATTTTGGAAGCCACATCAATCATCTCTGGCTGTATGTTGAGTTTACAGACAATTTAATATACTAAATCTTCTTCATAGGCCAAGGCTTAATATTTTTAAAACCTCTGTCCTTATTAACAATTGTCATATTAATTTTCGATCTTCATTTCAGCCTGTGCTTGCTGTTCTTGACCGTGGATGCTGTCAGTCAACCAGCTAGACTCCCAGCTTGGACTAAAATGCAAATCTGTTACACCAGAACATCATGATTCTTTGGGCTCAGCCCTAAGTACTGCTCCGTCCTGGTTCTAGCAAGTAATTAATCAATGGCCTTGAGTTCTGTTTTTTAACCTACAAACCATGAAACAACCACCATACACTTACCACTTCTACATCCATTCTGCCAGCTGCCCTGTAAAAGTCTGGGTGCATGATGCCCACAGTGAATTTCTGGATGTGGCCTTCTAGATCTTACGCTAACTCCTGTAGTTCATCATCTTCTGTTCTAAGCACTCGCGAGCTGTCTGTTCAATAACTCAGTCTCAAATTTTGCCTTCCCTCCTCTTATCCCCTCTTCCTTGGCAAATCAGAAGAGGATTTGTCTGTCCCCACCAGTCCCTTCCACATTGTCTCTATGATGGTACTCCCAGAGGTCTGTATTGCCGGTGGAAGCTTTCAGAGCTGTGGCAGGTCAGAACTCTGGAAGGGAATCCTCTTCCCCTGTCCCAGGCATCAATTCTCACAGAACAATGCTTGCTCCACCATGTACATCATTCTCTCTAGTGGGAAGGTTGGAGCAAAGTCGGAGTCAAGTAGTTATGTTGGTTCTATCACCTCCTAACAGCTGGCCTTCTTTATGCTCTGAACATGGTTTCTAAAGCCCCTTTCATTGTCCTGGACATTCTCCATTAGCATCAGCTCATTTTGACTTTTCACCTTCTTGGCAAGGTTTTTACAGCTTCTGGGCTCTTGTATTTATCTTTGGGTTTTTGTTTTTTGTTTTTTGTTTTCTCCAGCATAACCCCCCCCCCACTTCCATCTTTTGAACATGTCCTCTGAAAATTCACATTATGAAAACATCCTGTGCAATCATAGTGGGGTCTGTGCCCTCCATTTTCTTCTCATCTCTTTTGAAAACATGTCCAGATTCTCCCTTGCTATGTTGAATACGGTAATGTATGTTGAATATGGTAATATATAGCTCAGACTGTTGTATTCATCTGTTCTTTGTTTTTTCTCTGGGATTATGTTTCTTAGGAATTTCTGATTTATGACCACTCAAAACCTGAGGACTGTTTTGGTTTTGTACTGATGGTCATTACCTCCTGCTTTTCTGAATTTCATCTTTCACGTTCCTACCCTGCTTATCAAAATTTGTGGACTGTTTGTGTTTTCTACAGTTCTGCTAACTACAGAATCTTTCCTTGTCACCTTCTTCAGCAGCTGACATCTCCAACCACTGGCTCCTTTCACCGTCAGGGGACAGAATATACCGTTGTCCCTTTCCTCTGGCTCCTTGGAGGGAAGCCTCCTTCTGTCTTATATCATCTCAGCAATTGCCTTTTTCAACACCAGAGCAATACCTGCTGTGTCGGCAAAAGGATAATGGTCCCTGACAGGGAAGAAGCTTCAGGCTGGATAACTGTTAAATCCATTGTGAAAAGCACACAGATAATCAAACTTGCCAAACAGTAGCCCTGACACGACACAACATCATTCGTTAAAGGTGTGCATGACTATCTGTGCTTCTCTCTGGTAGTCAGGTTGGTGGCAAGGAGGCATATTTTATAGAGGGGAACATTGTTGCAAGAATTAATGGAGGATATAAGATTCCTGTACTTCGAATCATTCCGCCTTCCTTTTCCTTTTTTTTTTTTTATACCCAGAAATGTAGTATAATCTCACAGAGTGGTGTGGACTGTGGGCATGCGTGTCAGCAATCTGCCCACGCCTCGCTCTCTAGAACTTTAGGCAACACCTGAAATTTGTTCTTTCTTTCTGTTTGTTTTCTGATGATTCAGCAAGGAGCAGCTTAAAAGACCAACCCCTGAAGGGTTTAAACTCAAAGTTCGGTTTCACGAAGGAAAGGCGAAAGGGCTCATGTATGTGCCACGTCTTCTTTAAAATACTTATTTTGGAATAATTTTAGGCTAACAAGAAATTACTAAAATAAGAGGTCCTGTATACTCTTCGCCCAGCTTCCCGTGAGAATAGGTAGCGCCACAGAGCCTTATGAATGGTTTCTCCTGTCAGAGGCAGGGTCAGCGGCATTCCCTGAACTCCAGTCAGAATGTGTGATGACCAAAACAGCAGCAGCATGTCCATGCTGGGCTTACAAAATGCCAACAGGAGCTCTGGCAAAGCGCTGTTGGGTGATGTTGGGTGACAGCAGCCTGATGAGGTGTCATGGTCATGATCACTATTCCCTTTCCACAGATGAAGCATCGGGCTTCATGAAGTTGGGTGCCACTTAAGTGGCAGAGTCAAGATTCACCCCAAACTCTTAACCAGGGTGTTGGAGTGCTTTCCCCATAGGTCTCACCTGTGCACTTAGGGCTCAGCTAAGTACCATGAGACCCGTTTCTGCACAAGGGTACTATTGAACTTCCTCCATCGTGGTGGGGTGAGTGAGGGCCCGCTCCCGGCCCTTCACACCTGCGCTTCAGCCATGATTGAGAGACAGACAAGCGTGTTGAATCACTGAAAGGATATTGTCTCGTTTCTTTCTGTCTCGTGTCTGGGATGCTTCGTCTCTGGCTCAGGCACTAGAGTAGCGAATTTATAGATGAAGATATCTCATGGCTCTCGCTTCTGCTGCCAAGGGGTAGGAGATGCAGAATGCTGGCAGATGGCCCGTTGGGGCTGTGGCAGAGCCAAAGGTGTTCAAACCCAAGCGGACATGCCTGAGCACCTTCCTGAGGCATTTTCCCAAATCTCACCTTTGGTGACACTCCTGCAGAATCCGTCCTTTCTTCGGGAGGTTTGATTCTAAGTCAGATAGCAGTGGTATTTGATACACAGTGATCTGACAGCTCTTTCAATGTCCATATTGCTTCTGAGCACAGTGGGAGAGTAAGAAGGCAGGAAGGGAAAGGTCATGCTAATCTTGGTTGTTACAATTGGTGCCAGGTACAACAGAAACCAGGGGCATTTAAGCACAAACGACCTTGGTAACTTGATCTCTCACATTCCATGTATTCCAGCCACAGGAATAAACACTGGTGTGTAAGTTCAAGAGATGCTTAACACTTTTGTGTTTACAGAGTGCTTCCAAGTGATCTGAGCCTCCTCACACACTCTGTAGGTAAGGAGCTGAGCTTCGGAGAGGGTACACAACTTGTCTCAGTTTCTCCCCTTCTATCTGGCACAGCCACGCTGGGGGCCTGGGTATTGGGGAGGTCTCAGTGTTCAGCAAGGACTTCGGTGTTCCATGAACTCGGCTTCCAGCCTCAACTCTGCCACTAATTAGCTTTGTGGTCTTTTCCAGGTCTCACTTTCCAGTGCTTTAAATGGGCACTGGAATGGTGGTACTAATGGTACTAATTTAAATGGTACTAATCATAGTACCTGCCCCAGCAGGTTCTTCGGAGGGTAGGACAGGATATACGTAGGAAGAGCTTGGCAGAGTACCTGGGGAATAACAAGAAGTGGGAGCTGATAGTAATAGTTCAGTTCTTCATCCATTAGGAATGAATCTGGCTATAATTAATAGACTAGTAAAGCAATCTTGACTTAAACGAGAGTTCCTTTACTTAGACAATAAAAAGTTTGAAGGCAGTCAGTCTTGGGCTGGCCAGCAGCTGAATGATCATTAAAGACTGTTTACTTTCTTTCATTTGATGGATTCTGGTCTCCATAGCGTAGTGACTTACTGTCTCCTGGTTGCAAGGTGGCTACTGTGCCTCCATCTACCAATCATACTTCCGTCTATTATAAGGAAAGCAAAAGCTTTCCCAGAACCCCACCTCAACTACAGTAGATGTCTGCTTTTGTCTCATTGGCCTGGACCATGTCTTCTGGCTATTCATAGCTGCCAGGACACTTGGAAATTGAGCATTTTGCTTTTCAGATTTAATTGTATAAGAGGCAAGAAAGAAGGTAGATGAGAATGGGGCTGAGCCAGGTGTGTCTGCCACAGTTCTTTCTGCCTCTCCTGGCGTCATTTAAAAAACATACTTCACTGGTGCTCAGGTGCAGAGGGCTTAGTTAATCCTCGTCTTGTATTCATGGCACATGAACAGCAAAGCTCCTTTCCTAGACTAATTCTCTTTTATTCTCACAAAACATGTACTGCTTTGCATGCATCTATTTTTTCTTAACTTTCTGATCGAAACGTCACATACATAACGTACGTAGGTATTTCTAGATGGCTCAGCAGATTTTTATTCTGTATCCTTGTGAAAGCACCACTGAGATCAATATATAGAACATTCCCAGTATCTCAGAAACCTTCCTCTTTTTCCCTGCTCTGTCAGTATTCACCCCCAAGGATAACCATTATTCTGGTTATTCTGGTCTCTGTCCCCATCAGTCTCTTTTGCCTGTTCCTTGACCATAATTATTTAAATGGAGTCATACATTGGCATGCAGTCTTTCTGGGCGAGTCATCTGTATTTGCATGAAGGGGGAATTGATTTGTTTCCTGCTTTGTGTCTGTGCTTTTTCTCTCTGCCTAGACCTGGGATAAGAGGCATCACGAGAGCTGGAGTAGCACAGAAAAGGAAGTCACCTTTTTCCCATCCATGGAGTATTTTTCCTTGTAAAAACCACTCCCTTAGATTTCTCATAAAGCTTCCCTGCATACTGCTCTCTCCAGCACGATGCCTACTTTAAAAGGAATCTCTTGGGGACTTGTATATTTGCCTTGGATGCTGTCAGCCTAAAAGAATTTTCTTGAACACTTCTTCATTTGGAGAAGGTGAAAGAAGAAAGTAAGAGAGGGATGTTTCTGGAAGGACATATTTAGGCAAAGGGGAAAAAAGCACCAACAACAGGCGTGACTAGGAACTTGAGCTAGAAGCCAACCTTTGGAGCTGAGATTTATGTCGGTCCTCTGTGTCCCTCCCCTTCTGATGGTCTCAGTACAAAGCTTAAGGCATAGGAGGCTCACAGAAAGTCTGTCCCTCTTGGGTCTGGGAAAGCTGATTTGGATTTAGGCTGACTCTGAGAAGCCGTCCTCCTGCCAGGGCTGTGGGTGGTGGGCTTTGCCTGTCAAAGCCAGGGTGGTTTTCTTTAGAGAAACCCTCAGTCCCAGGACACACTGGAAAGCAGGAATAAAGCTGGTGCTTTTCAATGGAGTCTTAAATGAAGATGAAAGAGACTAGTCATCATTGCAAGTATGGTCATGTAAGTCAGGGATCAAGCACAAAAATGGAAACTATGCAGTTAGCTCTGGTGGCCAGTTGTTGTCTCTGCTTTAGGAATCTGCTGGTCCCGTGCCTTCTTTCTGGTGAGATAACCTAGAATACTCTGCAGAGACCTAATCAGGGGTTCTGGCTTGGCAGCTGGAACACACTGCAAAGGTCCTGACTGGCAAGGTGGGCCATCTTCAGGCACTTCCATTTAGGTCCAGCATCGCCAGACGTTGGTATCTGTGACCATATGGAATTAAGTGGATGGGCCACTGAAACCCATTGCCTCTAACATCAGATGAACAACCTTGAATTTAGCAGTATTAATTGCTAACAAATTTAGACTATTTTATTAAGCTTATTGAGTAATTTTGTAGCCCTGGCCCTTGCTAGGGGCTTTGTATAGTATCTCAGTTATTCCCCACAGAAACTGGGGAGTTGGGTGGGATTATTCCCTGTTTGCACGTGAGTAAATTGAGGGTAAGAGAATTTCAGTAATCTGCCAGTGAGGTTGAGATTCAACACCGGTTCTCTTGGATTCTGAAGGCCACGTACCTTGTGACACCACACTACTTTTGAAAAATAAGCTCCCGCCCTTTCTTTTTTTTTTTTTTTAAAGATTTTATTTATTTATTTGACAGGCAGAGAGGCAGGCCGAGAGAGAGAGGAGGAAGCAGGCTCCCCGCTGAGCAGAGAGCCCGATGCTAGGCTCGATCCCAGGACCCTGGGGTCATGACCTGAGCCGAAAGCAGAGGCTTTAACCTACTGAGCCACCCAGGCGCCCCTCTCCCGCCCTTTCTGATGTGCCAACCCGCTGGTCAGCCCTTGCCTTTCCTCACCCCAAATCACACTCTTCAGTCTGTCCAGTTAACGACTGGTTTTAGAACAGCTGAAAGCTGTAAACACCTTGTCGCTCATTTAGATTTTCACTAGTTGTTGAAGCTTCATTATTACCCAGTTATATGGAATTAAAAAAAAAATACTTAAAGTTATAGGGGCACCTGGGTGGTGCAGTTGGTTAAGCGTCCGACTCTTTGTTTTGGCTCAGGTCGTGATCTCAGCGTCGTGAGATCGAGCCTCGCAATCTGAAATTGCTGTTACCTTCTCCCTCTGCCCCTCCCCCCCAGCTCTTCTCTCTCTTTCTCTCTCTCTCAAATAAATAGATAAATCTTAAAAAAGAATACTTCAAGCTATAGAGCAAAATGGAAAGCACCCTGATGGGTAAAAGTAGACATTGGTTACAATGCTGATGTCACCATGACTCAAAATGGGCTATGAGACTTGGGTTGCAGACTTATTTCTGTGTGCCTCAGTTCCCCTCATTTGTGAACGGAACAGGTTAAAGTGTGTGCTGTTAATGCCTCTACCTGTTCTAAAAACGTGGGCCGCTATGACTTTTGTTTTTGCTTTTGATATTCTAAAATGGCTTCAGAGTACAAATATTTCTTAAACCTTAACTGCTTAAATGCAAATTGAGAGAAGTGGATAACATTGGGGCTTTCAGAAATTCTTTTTTAAAAGATATTAGTTCCTTGCCCTTCTGAATAAAGCTGCATTTTCCATTGCATTTCCCAGTCCATCGGTCCACTAAAAGAAAAGCCCTTAGGTTCTTAAATAATTCATATTGGAACTCAGATTCCTTGAGGGTCTGGCAAGCTTTCCTCTTGGATAAGATGATGTAAAATATTGCCAATAGCCAACCTCAGGTTGCCAACCCAAATATAAATCCCCCCTTGTTTAATATATGAATTTATAATATAAACTGTTTTAAATTATACCTGGTACAATTGAATAGACCTCAGACACTGTTGAGCAACTTTGAAAATAAGAAATAAGATGATATTAGGGTCTAATTATTGAAAAATGTGCATACTGAAACGAAATTTTACCACATCATTTTAGACCCAATAAAGAGAAGACTGGCCACGTGAGTGACTCAGGATCTTCTGTCATCAAACACGGGCTCAGTCCCGAGAAGGTCTTCATGCAGGTTCATTACTTAAAGGTAAGTGCATCGAAGGGGCAGAAGCCAGTTGTTATGGGAGAACACTCTTCAGGTTATACATGTAAACATATAAATAGGGCTGGGGCACAACAAAGAGACTTTCCACATTGTAATGTCATTTGACTGGGCAGGTATCTGAGAGTCCAATATTTAAAACACTCCATACCCCCAAAATGATACATGAATACAGTTTCCCTGCCCTGTATTTCCTTTCTCTCTGTTTCATGTCAGTTTTGAAGAGCAGCATCTTGAAATTGCTGTTAGGTTCCAAGTGGACAACAGGAGGAATAAGGAAATATTTTACATTGCGAAGGCTTTTCTTGCTAGCTGAGGGAGACAGGAGCTGGGCTCCTCCTCACTTTTGGTCCACGATGGGCATCAGGCTTCATGTAAACTGAGGAAAAATGAGATGGTGATACCATTAACAGAAGGGTTGAAAGCAAAATAGTCGTTCCCTAATTTCCAGGTCCAGCCTTACTGGGAAGAATCTGAAGGGCAGCCCCCTACAGGTCAGGCAGAACATTCTCTGTGTGCAAAAAGCAGTGGTGGGAGGTTAGAGTTGGCTGCATAGTAAGCAGCTTTCTCATGAACCCATGATAGACATCCTTTTTTTTCCTTCCTTTCTTCTAGGGCTATTTCCTTCTCCGTTTCCTTGCCCAAAGACTTGGAGATGAGACCTATTTCGCATTTTTAAGAAAATTTGTGCACACATTTCATGGGCAGTTGATCATTTCCCAGGTAATTTGTGAGTCATCATGAGTCCATGATATATAATTGGGGGGTATGTGGCA
Organism: Mellivora capensis; assembly: GCA_004024625.1. Classification (NCBI taxonomy): domain Eukaryota; kingdom Metazoa; phylum Chordata; class Mammalia; order Carnivora; family Mustelidae; genus Mellivora; species Mellivora capensis. The sequence goes on along the minus strand of PISX010000096.1, from coordinate 229,911 downwards.
TGTGGGAACTAGGTTATGTGAGTATCAAAAAATAGGGAGAAGATTTATGATTTAATGCACTAAGAAAAGTAGGGAGTTAATGAGGTGAACACAGGGAAGTGTTGTTTGGGGGAGGGGGATCTCCCTATAGCTTTGGGACAGACTGTAACCCAAAGCTGTCCTATGCACAGGGATGTGGATAGTCTCACCTTACGTGACCTTAAAAACAAAAACAATGCAATCCTGCGTCTTCCCTCTACCTGGAATGATCTTTACAAGGTTGGCTTCTTCTTATTCTTTTGTCTTAGCTTGAATACCACAATCTCAGAGTCACCCCTGCTGAACAGATAATGTACCCGCCATGTTATTTTTGCCCTTTGCCCTTTTCATTGCCTTCATTGTCATTGCCATGATTCATAATTATATTGTCATTGGTGGATCCATTTGTTCTTTTTCTATCTCCTCCATTCTGTGCATAAGCTCAACAAGGTCAGACCATGCTCTTTATCTCATTGGCACACTGTATGTGTGGCATACATATTTGGTGAACGAATCGATTAATAACAAGATACACTGAGATATTCAGACTGCCTGGCCCCCAAACTATCAGAGAGAGACAGTCAGCTTATACTGATGTCGGGCCAAGCTGCACATAGCAAGAAAGAGAGAGAGGCTCTGAAAACAGTGCTCATAACTGACAGAGACTAGAGGATGCAGCCTCAACACAGATTGGTCCACTGGATGTTCTTGATATTTTTTTAAAAAATATTTTATTTTTATTTATTTGACAGAGAGAGAGAGAGAGATCACAAGTAGGCAGAGAGGCAGGCAGAGAGAGAGGAGGAAGCAGGCTCCCTGCCGAGCAGAGATCCCGATGTGGGGCTCGATCCCAGGACCCTGAGATCATGACCTGAGCCGAAGGCAGAGGCTTAACCCACTGAGCCACCCAGGCACCCCTGTTCTTGATATTTGACAGTGGTGCTCACACAGTTTTGAAGTCATGTTGTCCACAGTGTTAGATGTGATATATGGGTGTGTACAGCCTGAACACATATGGTGGGAGTAGCGTGAGTGTAACAAGACTGTTCCTTGCCCCTACGTTCTTTTTTTCTTTTGGCTGGGGGGAAAGGGGGACCTTCCTAAACATATATTTGGAAAGGCATTTTGAAAATAGGCTCAGAAGTTTTACATGCTTGGTAGACCAATTAGCCCAAACTCCCATTGGCTAAAACCACTGCGCACTGAGATACTGCAGTGTTAAATGAACACGTTGCCCATCCCTTGACTTCTGAGGCGCTGATGTCAACTTCCCATGGAACACTTAGTGCCCTGTCTACCAGGTCGCTCAGGTTTTCTTTTGTTTATCTTTTCTGAACAGCAGATTTATTGGTTTTTCATGACAGCTTTATGGAGATAGAATCCATACGCCATAAATTTCACCCTTTTAAAGTGTACAAGTCAGTGGTTTCAGTATATGCATGAGGTTGTGCAACCCTTACCACTCTGCCATTTTCAGAATATTTTCATCAGCCCCACAAGAAGCCTCATATCCATTAGCCGTCTCTGCCCGACTTCCACCCCCCACCCCTGCCCCAGCTCCAGACAACTGCAAACCTACCATCTGTCTCTCTGGGTTCGCCTCTTCTGGACATTCCACATAAACGGAATCATAGAATACGTGACCTTCTGTGATGGATTCTCTTATGTAGCATAATGTGCTCTGGGTTCATGTGGTAGCATGGAGCAACACTTCATTCCTTTATTTTGAATATTACTTTTTAAACTTTGGTAAAACATATGTAACAAAATTTACCATTTTAACCACTGTAAAATGTAAAGGTCAGCACATTAACTACATTCACATTGTTGTGCAACTGTCAGCACGAGGCATCTCTAGAATGTTTTAATCTTCCCAGACTAACACTCGGATCCACTGAACAGTAACTTCACCTTGTTTCCTTCTCCCCCAGCCCCTGGCAACCATAACTCTACTTTCTGTCTCTAGGAATTTGACTGCTCCAGATACCTCATATAAGTGGAATCGTACAATATTTGTCCTTTTGTGACTACTGGCTTATTTCACTCAGCATAATGTCTTCAAGGTTCATCCATGGTGCAGCACATGTCAGAATTGCCTTCCTTTTTAAGATTGAATATTCCGGTCCTCTCTGCACTGGGAACAGCTCTCTTGCTACAGCCCCTCATCCCCTGAAAATGTCCACCTGTGCAAAGGTCGTCTCTACCCCTTCTTGGTCAGGAGCACCTCTCAGCTGTTGATCTGATAACCGTCTGCAGTGGTGCTAAAACCACCGGGGACACTGACAGATGAGAGCCTCAGCAGCCTGGCAGCCCCACATTCCCTGACCTCACTTATTTCTAGCCGCAACTTCCGCATTTCAAGGGACATCTGCTGCGGCCAAGTTTATTGGGGCTAGGGCCGCCATGGTAGGGGTGGCTGGCTCTGGGGCTGGAATTGGGACTGTGTTTGAGAGCCTCATCATTGGTTATGCCAGGAATCTCTCTCTGAAGTAACAGGTCTTCTACACCATTCTTGGCTTTGCCCTCTTGGATGCCATGGGGCTCTTTGGCCTAATGGCGGCCTTTCTCATCCTCTTCGCCATGTTAAGGAGCCGTGTCCACCTCCCATAGGTCTTTCTTCTGTGTCTCATCTGCCCTGTATGTTCCTTTTCCTATACCTCTCCAGACAGCCTGGGGAAAGTGATTGGCTCAGGGTTGGACAGATAAAAGACAAATAAATACTGTATTAATAAGAAAAGAAAAGAAAAACAATATTCCATTGTCTTTATGGACATTGCCACATTTTGTTTATCCATTCATGAATGCTTGGTAATTTATACCTCTTGGCTGTTGTCAATAATGCTGCTATGAACATTCGTGTACAAATACCTGTTTGAGTCCCTGCCTTCTAGTCTTTTAATTGTATTTGAGGAACTGCCATACTGTTTTCCACAGTGACTGCACCATTTCACATTCTCACCAGCAGTGCACAAGTGTTCCTATTTTTTCACATTCTTACCAACAGTTGTTTTTTTAATAGTAGCCATCCTTGTGGGTGTGAAGTGGTATCTCACTGTGGTTTTAATTTGCATTTCTCTGATAGCTAATGATGTGGAGCATTTTTTTTTTCAAGTAGGCTCCACACCCAATACTTGAACTCATGACCCTGAGATCAAAGAGGCTCAGGTTCCACCGACCTACCAAGCCAGCCAGGTGCCTGGATGTTGAACATCTCTTCATGTGCTTATTGGCTTTTTATATATCTTCGTTGGAGAAATGTCTGCTTAGCTCCTTTACCAATTTTTTATTTGGGTTGTCTTTTATTTTTGAGTTGTAAGAATACTTTATATATTGCAGATTCAGGTCCCCTATCAAATATATGATTTGGAAATATTTTTTCTCATTTTATGGGTTGTCTTTTCACTTGATAATGCCCTTTGTGGCACAAAAGTTTTTAATTTTGATAAAGTTCAACTTATCTTTCTTTATCCTTGGTTGCTTATATGTTAGCTTTCTTATGTAAGAAAACATTGCCTAATTGAAAGTTATGAAGATTTACTCCTATGTTTTCTTCTAAGTGTTTTATAGCTTTAGCTCTTATATTTAGGTCTCTTATCCATTTGAGTTCATTTTTGTATATGGTGTGAAGTAGGGATCTAACTCCATTCATTCATGTGAATGAATATTCAGTTGTCTCATGACCATTTGTTGAAAGATTATTCTTTCCTTCCATTGAATTGTCTTGGAATTCTTGTTGAAAATCAATTGACCATAAATGTAAGAGTTTATTTCTGGACTATTAATTCTGTTCCATCAATCTGTATTTTTGCAAGTATCACAGTAAGTTTGGAAATTATTGCTTTTCAACTGACACATACTCATTATAAAAGAAAAATTCAAGCAATACATAAAAGTACTAAGAAGAATGTGAAATGCTACTTAAAATCCCACCACCTGTAAATACCCATAATTAATATTAGGTGAACTTCATTCCAGAAATTACACTATTCTCTCTCTTTCTGTATGTTTCATGATAGGTATACATGCATCTGTATGTGTATGTGTACATACATGTAAGGATACAAAGGTATATGTAGAAGTAATTTTATAAAGGTAGGATTATATTATATGTGTTTTTTAATTAAATGTTTTCAATTTTATTTTACCTGAATTTAACAAATGAAAAAGAAACTAATGTGAATGCAAAGAACTTTTCTGAACTTCGGATAAACGTAAGAGAGATCACTTCCTAGAAGATTCTTCCATAGTCAAGAAGGATGATTACAAAAAAACTTGTATTTTTTTTTCCTCTTTAGCTATTTATTCCATTTTTAGAAAGCATCAGTTTTATTCACTTCTGCAAAAGTTTGGGAAATTAGCAGTTATGTACTTCTACTACTTTTCCCCCAATTCAAAATTTTTCATAATTAAATATTTTTACATAGTTAAGGTTTTTATCATTTGTTGTATGTGCTGTAATCATACTTTTCATACTTGTATAGTCTTAGCTCCGATTTAAAGGACTTTGGTTCACCACCATTTTGCCATGCTTCTATATTTATGTATGCCTTATTTTGATTCCACTTTTTGTTGGCCGAATTTTGTTATCAAATTGATGTTCAAGTTGCAGACTCACTGCTTTAGTGATTTTTGAACTCTTATGTGCTTGAGAATATTTATCGGTTGCCTTTATATTTGAATCACAGACTGGCTGGGTATAATATTCTCTGGTCACATTTTCATTTCCTCAGAACTTTGTGGCTATTGCTTAACTGCCTTCTGATTAATAAGGCTTAACTGCCTTCTGATTAATAATGTGTAGAAAGTTTTTTTAAAAAAAACGATTTTTATTTATTTATTTATTTAAGAGAGGGAGAGAGTGGGGGAGGGAGGATTAGAGAGAGAGGGGCAAGCAGACTCCAAGCCAAGAGTGCAGCCCAACTTGGAGCTCTATCTCTAAATCTGGAGATCATGACTAGAGCCAAAATCAAGTCAGATGCTTAAGTGACTAAGCCACCCGGGTGCTGCTCCATAGAAACTTTTGAAGTCAGCCTAATTTTTCCTCTTTATGCTACTCAGATGACAGAAGAATTCTTACTTTATCTTTGACATTTAATAGTTGACTTAGAAAATAGCTTGGTATTAGGAGTCTGCATCAGTTTTGTGTGTGGTTTTTTTTTCCTGCAAAGAAGTGTGCTCTTCCAGTCTTAACTTCTGTTCTTCCTTCTTTCAGCAAAATTGTCTTAACTGTATGTTTGAACACATTCAGGTTTTTCTCCCTTGCAGGGTTCTGGATTTCAAGATTGCCAGTTATCGTTATGTTATATCATCTTTGTCCCCCATATGTTTCACTTTCTAATTGCTTTCATCTTTTTCTTCTTCATGGCATGTGTTTATCTCAAGTGACATTATTTTTATTCTTTTTTTTTAAAGATTTTATTTATTTATTTGAAAGACAGAGATCACAAGTAGGCAGAGAGGAGGCAGAGAAAGGAGGAAGCAGGCTCCATGCTGAGCAGAGAGCCAGACATGAGGCTCGATCCCAGGACCCTGGGACTATGACCCGAGCTGAAGGCAGAGGCTTTAACCCACCGAGCCACCCAGGTGCCCCTATTCTTAATGTTATTATAACATTATTATTAATTTTTTTCTTTAATGTCTATATTTTTCTTACTTTTTTGTGTTATTAATTGTCCTGCACTGGTATTATTTTGGTCCTTAATTTATTTTCTTGGCTTTGAAATCTCTCTCTCCATCTCATTTTGTTGCTTTGTCATCTTGTCTCTGAGCTTTAATTTTACTGACTTTATGTTCTTATTATGATCTTTTGTTAATTAATTAATTAATTAATTAATTTTTAATTTATTTGTCAGAGAGAGAGGGAGAGCGAGTGAGCGAGCACAGGCAGAGAGAGTGGCAGGCAGAGGGAGAGGGAGAAGCAGGCTCCCTATCGAGCAAGGAGCCCGATGTGGGACTCGATCCCGGGACGCCGGGATCATGACCTGAGCCAAAGGCAGCCGCTTAATCAACTGAGCCACCCAGGCATCCCTGTTAATTTATTTTATAGTGTAAAACATTCATAGAAAATTTTCTTCTGTTCCTTGGGTTATGTTTTCTTCAAGACTGGAGCCTTTGTCTTTTGTCCTATGCTTCTGAGTTCTGTCTCTCTCTTTATGTGGGTTTTTGTTACATTAATTTGCATAGTTGCCATACTTTCCTTCTTGCTCACTCTCAGCATGAGTAGCCTGACCTTCTATTTATTCTTATATGTGTTGGAACTTGAGTCTTGATTTCTATCCCAACTCATCGTAGACATGTTTTCTTTCCCTCTGAGCTACAGTTCGAAGCTTGGATGTTCTGCATGGAGGGGGGTGGAGGGGAAGAGCTCCACTGGAGCTGCTTACAGCTCTTGTTGCAAGAATTCAGTTCCCCTGACTCTTGAATTCTGTTAAATATTCTAGCCATTCTCCTCACCTAATTTGGGTGCAGCTTTTTCCCTACTGCAGGTACTCTCTCAATTAATATTGTTTCTCCTGTTTAGCATGGAGCTTTAGAAGCTCTACAGCTCATTAAAGAGCATCTTTCTTCCTTGTTTATTTCCCAGCTTTTGCTCATCTCTCTCCAGTAAACATTTCTAGTCCCTTCACAGTCAAAAAAAAAAAAAAAAAGGAGGAAAGATATTCCTGTTTCTTTCCAAATGTGTGGGTATTCATGAGAATTTGCAGGGTTTGGACAATTCACCAGTCCCACTACTGCTAAGCATGAAGTTGGGGGTGGTGCAGAGGGAGGGCTGGAGGCTGTTAGAATCTTATGTTTCTTTCCTTAGTTGTCTCCTTTTGAAGTTTATGCCATGAGGCTGTCCTTCTTTCCTTTTTTGGATGTGTCTGGTGACATTTCTGCCCCCCCCCTTTTTTTAGTGGATTGGGTTTTTGTTTATATTTCTTGCTAGTGATGAGGAAGGCTGTGATCCAGTTTCTTTGCTCAGAAGTCCTTCAGTTTCTTCTTTTTCCAGTTTGCTTCTTAATCTTTTCCCATATGAATACCCCACCCCCCAACATTCTGGTTTATCACTGTCCCGGTCCCCACTGCAGGTTAACAATGGCTTCTTGCCAGACAGTTCATATCTCGGTTCTTACCCTGCCAAAACTGTCCTTGCTTAAATTATTTGGTTATTTGTTTTGCCTCTTCTACCTCCTCCTCCCCAAGACCATGGTAATTACTAAACCTGTGCAATTATTAAGCCATTGCCAGTTTATCCCATAAATCTATGTGTACTTCCTTTTTATTGAATATTTTTACCAGGACTAAAAAACAATTACCAAATTAGCCATGTGCCAAAAATCAGTGTAGTTTTTTTTTTTTTATGCTTAATTTAGTGTTGTTAGGTATTAATCAAAATAAACTGTCTGGTACTGACCTGATTAGTGTATAGATTAGTAAGAGAGTAGGAAATGGAAAGTTTTTCTCAAGGAATGTATTTTTTGATTGGAGTGAGGGCTTGTAATAATTTCTAAGGATCCAGATAAAATTTTACCCTAGCCCACTGTCAAAACAGCAGGAGGCCTTTTTTGTTTTTCTGTGATTTTTTTTTGTCTTGTTTGGCTTTTTTTTTTTTTTTTTTTTTTTTTTTTTTTTTTTTTTTTTTTTTTTTTTTTTTTTTTTTTTTTTTATTTGTCAGAGAAGGAGAGAGAGAGCACGCGAGCACAGGCAGACAGAGTGGCAGGGAGAGGCAGAGGGAGAAGCAGGCTCCCTGCCGAGCAAGGAGCCCGATGTGGGACTCGATTCCAGGACGCTGGGATCATGACCTGAGCCGAAGGCAGCCGCTTAACCAACTGAGCCACCCAGGCGTTCCTGGCTTTGGTTTTTTGTTTTGTTTTTTTTTTTAAAGATTTTATTTATTTATTTGACAGAGATCACAAGTAGGCAGAGAGGCAGGCAGAGAGAGAGAGAGGAGGAAGCAGGCTCCCTGCTGAGCAGAGAGCCCGATGTGGGGCTCGATCCCAGGACCCTGAGATCATGACCCGAGCTGAAGGCAGAGGCTTAACCCACTGAGCCACCCAGGCGCCCCTCCTGGCTTTGGTTTTAATCTCTTTTCAGATATAACGTGGAGGTGACAAACTGTGGCTCTGGCATTTATTGCTAGCTAATTTTGTCTATGATCCTAGAATCAGCCTTGAAGGAAAGCCCTCCTTGTCCATTTAAGATTTATAAGTTGCCTTTACAAAATTGCCAACATGCTGAAGGGAAGAGGAAGGTGGATGAAAGAATTGAAAAGAGGTGGTGAGGGAAGGAATAATAATAGGAGGCATTTTTCTTTTAATGTCCTCCTATTGAGGAGAGTGGGGAAAAGCTTCTTTCAGGAGTCCACTCAAGGGTTGTATGCCAGTTTACAAAAAGAACCAGGAAAAGTAGCATGTCATGGTAAATGATTAGGTCTATGAAAGGAGTAAGAAGGACCAGTAGGGTTGAATCCACTGAGAGCTGGTACAGCAGTGGGGCCAAGAACCTCTTTGGATTGGATGGAGCCTGGGCAGAACATCTAGCACTGTGGATCGGCATTCACATAGCCTGTGAGAATACAGGCACCATGACTTAGAGATGCTTGAGGTGTTGGGGTTTTGTGATCCATTGTGATCCTCTAGACTCATTGTTCCCAGCATTGGTTGAGAGCCTCCATCAAGCTGCTGGGTGGCCTCCAGGTCTCAGCCCTAAGTCAGGAGAGGCAGATGGCCACCTACTAGGAGGCAGAACAAGCTTTCTTAAAAATGAAGCAAGGTTTCTTGGGGACCTCCTGTACTTTTCCTATATTGACACAAAATTCTGGAACATTGTGCTCTGCAGTCCTATAAAGAAAGATCCATTTGTAATTGGAAAATGTAAAAGGACAGAATTAAGGTTAACTCTGAATTTCCAGTTTCTCCTACAATTCAATTCTTTCCCTTGTCATTGAGTTAATATCATCCCCCCCAACACACACACATAATTGAGCATAAATTGCTGAACAAATATGGGATAAGTTGATATGGACTATAAAGAGATAATGAAGCAAATTTAGAAAGAAATTATCAGTGCAGCACTCAGATTTTTTTTTAAAAGATTTTAATTTATTTGACAGAAGAGAAAGCATACAAACTGGGGGAGCTGCAGACAGAGGGAGACGGAGAAGCAGGGAGCCCGATGCGGGGCTCAATCCCAGGACCCCGGGATCATGACCTGAACAGAAGGCAGACGCTTAATCGACTGAGCCACTCAGGCACCCCAGCACTCAGATTTTTAGGAAGCAAGAATACTGTCAGTAAGCTAGTGAAATATTTGCAAAGTAATCAATATATCATATTGCGATAAATTAATTTCTAATTTAGCCTTTTTGCAAAATAAGTGTCAAAATTATAAAAATAATGACTTTAAGAACGTCAAACAAAAATAATTCTTCACATTCTAGATATTACTCATTTCCCTTTTTTCTCCATATACCCACTGCAGGTGCTAGGAAGGACTTTAGATGTGAGACATCATTCTATCTGGAGTTGTCCCTTTCCATTTTGACTGCATGATCCACGTTTTTAATATTAGTTTTGTTACTCTTTGTATCATTTATTGTAGGTGAAGCAGCAGTAGACAAATAATGACTTAGAAGGAGAACAGAGGTTAGGAGAAATAAATCTTTCATTAGCAGTCCCAACAGGGAGACTTTGCCTCCAGAAGACTTGGCCCTAGCCACATATAAGCGCACAGAAAGGGATGGTGGCTCCGCCCAGTGCCATGATGGGGTGAGAACACCTCGTTGTACAAATTGTTTGCAGATTCCCATTCCTCTCTAATTCTGGCTGTTTGTAATAGGGGGTCGGTGCTGCTGCTTCCATCTTGCATTGGGCCTTCACTGGATCTCCTCAGATCCCCCAGCTGGTGCTGACCCTGGATCTGCAGATCTGGGTCTTGGGGGTGGGGCAGAGGGTGTGGCTTCTTTCCGTAGGAATTCTGGTTTGGTAGCGTCCTGTTTGGTCATCTGGGCTTAACGCACAGGCCCCTCTTTAAAGGATCTGTTTTAAAAGATTGTTTTCAGCTTATTAAAAGGCAAACTTCAATTGTAGATCTTATTGAATGTCCAGTATCAAGTCCAGAAAGTTAAATGTTGTTCTTCTCGGTCTCATGTTCTGTATTTGTCCATAAAGCTTCTTCTCAAACCCTTCAGATAACTTAGGGTCAACACTGGCCTTCGGTCACTTGGCAAATGAAAATGGACAACTCCCACTTAAATTCAAATTTCAGATAAACAACAAATAATTTTTTAGTGTAAGTATGCCTCCAATTTAACTGGGCATCCTGTAATTTATCTGACAAATCTGGTTGACCCCAAATCAAGATTCTAGAATTAGATGGGGTAGAAAGATTGGTCACAATACTCAAGGTGCCAATTAAATATAAATGTAACCTTGAACATTCATATGTGAATATTTTAGGCCTATGGTATTGTGGTTATGTTTTTAAAGGGTCCTTATCTTTTAGAGATATTTATTGAAACATTGATTGATGGTGTTATATAACATTTGGGATTCACTTCTGAATAATACAAGAGACAGGTAAGAGGTGAGGACAGATTGGCTGTGGGTTGATGGGTACATGAAGGTTAATTGTATGCTTCTCTACTTTTGAGCGTGTTTGAAATTTTCCATAGTACAGGAAAAAAATAGGTGTGTCTAAGTTACACGTTTAGGTTGAAAAAAATCTCTTATTGAAAGATCCTAAATGTGGACCAATAGGAGATGGCGGTATCACTAGAAGCAGCTTCAGACTGAGGAAGGTGTCCACAAACCCTTTTGTAATTGGGACATCTTTGTTCCTCCACTGGGCTATGAATTGTCTTGATTTTTGCCTTTATCTTTAGTTGTTGTTGTTTTAGATTTTTTTTAAAGGATTTTATTAATTTATTCAACAGAGAGATCACAAGTAGAGAGGCAGGCAGAGGGGGAGAGGGAAACAGGCTCCCTGCCGAGCAGAGAGCCTAATGCTGGGCTCGATCCCAGAACCCTGAGATCATGACCCAAGCTGAAGGCAGAGGCCCAACCCACTCAGGAGCCTCTAGATTTTTTTTTAAGAATCTGTATACCCAGCACGGGCCTCAATCTCACAACCCTGAGATCAAGGGTCACCGGCTCTACTGACTGAAGGAGCTAGGCACCCCTCTCTTTATCTTTCCATAGTACAGTGCAAGAATGTTGCAAGGTAGTTCCTAGCCTTTTGGAGTTGAGAGTGTTCAGGTGTCACGAGATCTCTAGGGAAAGCTCGGGAGGTGGAAAACCTGGTTAAGTAGAAAGGGGATAGTGCTTTATGCCATGGGCAGCCTTTTGAAAATAGTTAAACATGAAATAAACTGTTGGTTTAGGTCAAAACAACAAATAATACATTTTTCAATTTGTTTTCGATTTTTACAAAACAAATCTCTTTAACTGATTGGATTGAAGCCCTGGTAAATTAATAAATAGGGTATATAGTCGAATAAGTCAACACAGGCCTAGCTTCCCTAGCAGGTGAGCTGTCAGCAGCTGGGAGTGCTCGGGCTCTGGCAGGATTCTGGACAGAGTTATTTATTGATGGACATCTTTAATGGTTTGCTTTTTTCTTATTCCAGGATTTCCTTCAACTGCTGTTGGAGAATATCCCAGAAGAAAAAAGGTGAGGACCAATTTAGGAATTAAGAGCTCGGTTTTACTTTTCATGTTAAAAAGGACCCTGCCATTGTTTGGCTTGTTACAATCTAGAAAGTTCAGTCTTCATCTCTTCATAGAAATAGGGACCTGGCCCAGGACAGTGAACCAGACCTAGAGCTAGGCCCCCGTGGATATTGGGAGCCAGGGGACATGCAGCCTTAGGAGGACCCAGAGTCAAAAGTCCTGAAAGTAACGTGAGAGACAAGCCAAGGACACCTTGTGGCCTCAGCTGCTGTAAAAAAAGCTTGGAGGAGAGGAAAATTCTAAGTGAGGGTTCTTTAGTTAACCTGGCTTAATATAAGGAAGAACTGTTTCATTGAAGGTCAAAGTGTCATGTAGTAATAAGAGCCTGGGATTTGAAGTCAGACTCTCCTAGGTTCTTACCCCAGCGGGGCTCCTTCCCAGCTCTGAGATTTGGAGCAAGTTACTTCAGCCAGCACTTTCTATATGCAAGTCCCCAGTTAATCCTTCAACCAACACTATTTAGCACATGCCATGTCTGTCCCTATTTTACTGGTAAGAGCACTGAGGTTCTGAGGGGCTGACCACGTACAAGAGGAGGAGGTTTAGGACCTACATCAAAGTTTACACTGGATTCATTCCAACCCTCTCCTTCTCATTTCTTATCTTAATTTAGACACTAAAAGTGAATACCCTGAAATATAATTCCCAGTAGCAAAATTGGTATGTTACGTTAAAGGGGGGCATCTTGAGAAATTAAACATTACTTTGAAGAAGAGCCAATGTTCTTCTCTTTTCTGATCCACAGGTTTAGCTATGTTTTTATGCTCACAGTAGGTTTCCAAATGTGGAAATGAATTCTTTCACGCAGACACTGACTTGGACCTGGGCAAGGCCATCCTCCATGTAGGTGGGCCAGCATCCTAGGCAGTCCAAATGGAGTGTCTTCTAGTGAAGGTGGCAGGGTTCATGCCACCAGGAAATGACATGCAAATTCAGGATGGGGGAATCCAGGGGCCATGAAGACACGAAGATTTTTTCCCGAGTGTTGGATTTTTGCCTGGCCTTTTCTTTAAACTCCTCCTCTTCCACCTTCTACTTCCAATTCTTGCTCCAACAGTTAGAAGTGTTATTGTTAGCCACTTGTTTTTTAAAATTAGATGTGAACACACACACACACACATAAAGCAAGCCAGTGCATCATACAGAATGAACATACCCATCTTATTTGATAAATTCCTTCATTTCTACCTCTTTGTGTTCATACCTTTTTTGATGCCGAAGGCAGTCTTATACAGGGCAATTGCGTGGGGGCATTAGTAATTGCCCAAGATAATTAGCTTTTCAGGAGGCTGCTTGAAGGAAGTGTGGCTTGTTTTGGAAAGTCTGAAGTGTTTTGGATTTGCCATCCTTTCTTTTTAAGCAGGCATATGGGTTTTTTTTTTTTTTTCCATATACCAATATCATATCAGATGTGGCTATTATTCCTAAGGTCAGGAACAACAGTTTACCTGCAAGGGTTTTTGTTTTTTTTTTTTTTCCTTTTTCTTCCGTACCTGCCCTGGAATAACATTTCAGGTTCTCTGATAAAATGGAGCAGTTTCCTTAGAAACTAATGCAAGGGAAAAAAAGACAAGACAATTACTAGAAATAGCATATTCCTATTACGAAAGTTTGTTACTATACGTTCTTTTGGAAGATCTTCTTAGGGTACAAGTATAGCAAATTTCATGGAAGCTACAAAGTGCATTTTTCGTTTAGGAGGGCTTCTTTCTTTTCATCCTCTTCCTAAGAAGATTATGAAGTTCATGGGGATGGCCCTGAGCCCTCTGGCTCCAGGGAGCCTGGATCTTATCATTCTGAATATTTATCAAGGGACACACTATTGGGCCCACAAAGAGACTTCTGTTGTGATGATGGCAGAGCAGAGTCAAGTCTCTGTTTAAGAGTTGAGGTTGGCCACCGACCACCAACCTTCACCCCCCGAGAGGATGACTTTCCCAGTTAGGGTCATGTTTTGGCTAGCAGGTTTAAGCTTCCTTTTAAAATTCCCCTTAAAAGTTAAGGCGATTTCCTTCCTGCAATGCATCTATTTCAGCAAGTACACCAGAACCTTTTTTGAAACTCGAACATCTTCTTTCCTGCTAACTAATGTCAGAATCAAATTCAGCTATTAAAACAGATCGTTTGCCCTTTTACCTATGCAGCATATTGTACCAATTTTATCTGGGTCTCCAAAGGCCCCACACCTACCCCCAGAGCCTCTAATCTGTGGCCTGGCTGCAAACTGATCCTTGGGCACATCTGTCAGGCACGTGCGCCATTGTTAGCGGGGCAGGGTTCTTCAGATTAGACCAGCCACTTAGTGTTCAGGGGCCGGTATCCTCCATGTCACACTGTTTTGCATTGTTCTCTTGCTTTGATTAATTTAACATTATCTCTTGAGCGCCTCCCCAGCAGGCTTTAGGCTAGACGCTGGGGGACAGAAAGGAGTAGGTTCCATGTCCAGCCTGGAGAGAGCTCCTCATCAACATGAAGATATGTGTGAAAACAGATCATTATGTCTCAGTGTTGGAAGTGCTCTGGGGAGTTTCATAGTCCTCCGGACTTAAGGAAAGGTCCATGTGTCCTAGCCTCGAGCCTTCAGGCAGAGAAGTACCCCTCAAGGTTCTCAGTAGGAGAGTGCCATCACCAGATTGGAAGGCTGCTCTGGGGGGGCGCTGTGGAAGATCCATGTGGACTGGGAGAACTAGAAGTCATGAGACCAATGAGAAACCAAGACAGCTGTTCACTCATGAGATCTAGACCTGGAACCCAGGCAGGGATGTTCCAGAGGGGCCATGGATTAAGACTTGGTTGGTTGGTTTTGAAAGTTACGTGGAGGAGTGCAGCACAACCTGATTTTTCTTTCTGCACCACTCAAGGAACACTCTGGAGTAACACCGGAAGCAGAGCGGGCCGGGAATTTGTCTTGGGAATCCCTATGGGGCAGAAGGAGTGAGAGGGAGAGCATTTGGAGTAGAGGGGAGGGAGGTGAAGAGCTGTGTTTTAGACCTCTTCAGTGTGAGGTTTCTGTTTACATGTTGATGTTTTATGAGACCAAGGGAAGGAAAAGCTAAAAGTGCTTAGAAGGAAATCCAAACAGACCCTGGGTGCCAGCCGTCCCTGCCCACCTCATACCTCCACCCTGTCTACAGTGGCTTGCTCTTTCTTTCCTTTTTAAAGATTTATTTATTTGAGAGGGGAGAGGGAGAGCAGGTGGAGGAACAGAGGGAGAGGGACAGAGAATCTTAAGCAAACTCCACACTGAGCATGGAGCCCGATGTGGGGCTCGATCTCACGACCCTGAAATCACGACCTAAGCCAAAACCAAGAGTCGAACGCTTAACTGGCTGTGCCAACTAGGTGCCCCAACAGTGGCATTTTCTTTGTTCATCAGTTATTGTGTCTGTGTGCATGTCCCTGTGTTTGGTGTCATTCACTGCTTTCCTTCCCCCCGGGAGCTAGGGAGTGTTTGCTCAGTGACCTCAGCCATCTTCATTATCTGCGCGAACACAAATGACCCCTTTTGATTGAGAAACAAGTAACCCTGGGCACAGTTCTGAGATGCTCACTATTTGTATCCACGTGTAGAGAGGGAGCTTAAAAACCTAAACTATGAAAATTTTAAAAATCTGTGAAGAATGTCGGTGGCACTGCTGAACGAGGGTTTTTCCCTTTCAGACCCTGAGTGCCAAGGCCCCCAATGCTTGAGCTCATCCAGTACCTGCACCTGCAGAGTTCCTTCCATCTGTGGTTTAGTTCACGTGGCAGTTGCGGGGGGGGCTTTAGGAAGTTGCGCTTTCTTTCAGAGGCACAGACAGAACGTGATGCTTAGAGTCTCCAGGGGTGCAGGTGGGAGCCAAGATGGGGAAAACCTTTCTTCTGATCAGCTGCAAGGTGATAGGCACAGGTGGCAGACACAGCTGAGAGTCAGCCCCAAATCCTTCGTCCCTCTGCCCTTGGAAATCAACTGAGCAGGCAATACAACAAGTGTAATACTATTTTCGAAGGAGCCTGGGTCTGTTCCTAGCTAGGCATGCTAACATCACAAAGGGAAGAGCCCCCGCCTTGCAACTTTCTCGGCTTTAAACACAGCTTATCTTTCTCACCAGCGTCATGCCACGGTGTCCAGCGTATTCTGTCCCCTGCAGTGTTAACTATGTGTGACC
This sequence comes from Mellivora capensis, assembly GCA_004024625.1. NCBI lineage: Eukaryota > Metazoa > Chordata > Mammalia > Carnivora > Mustelidae > Mellivora > Mellivora capensis. The sequence continues at coordinate 214,034 of PISX010000096.1, read as the reverse complement.
AGGTTTATAGCTCAGGGGACCTGGAGACAGACGTCTGAAATTCAGAGTTGCCTTACAGGATGTAGGAGTGCCGAGAGGGAATTCTGCAGCCAGCGGGTAAAACAACCTGCTGTTCCAGATGCCCAGGAGGCTTGGGTAATAAGGCGGAAGTATTGCTCATGAGTACAAATAGGGGGGCATGCAGTCGTGGGTCTGTGTACTTTTAGCTATCTGTATAAAATCAATTTCCATAGTGATCAGACATGCAGAAGAGTAATTTCCTGTAAGTCCTGGGTCCCAGCGAAGTGGAAATGCTTCTGCTTGTCATTGTGATTATTTAAGCCACATGATCTCAGAGGGGAAACATTCACCATTGGCTTAGACCCTTAGTGTCTTGATTTGAAAAAGTCAGCTTTTGCTTTACCCTGGCTATCTATCCAAGTCCAGACCTAAGAATTCACCTGCACCGTCACCTTAGTTATTATGATCAAAATAGCAAAAACTACGTACTTGTACTTATTCCCTCCAAACTTGCAGCTCATTTCTTCCTTGCAGATTAAGCATTATTGGGGCACCTGGCTGGCTCAGCAGAGCATACAACTCTTGATCTTGAGGTTGTGAGCTTGAGGCCCATGTTGGGCATGGACCCTACTTTAAAAAAAATTCAGCATATCACACATCTCTCATAATTTCCTTGGGAAGTAAGGTCACTTACAGTACCTTAAAAAATTTTTTTTTCAGTAGCAGCTTAAGCTATTGTTTTCATGATCCTCTCATAGTTTAAAATCTCATTCCCTGTTAGCAATCTCCAGACAGGCGTCAGTACCGTTCAATTCCAGCAGCGGTACTGGCAGTCTAGAAACCTGGGTCTTTCTGTAGCCCTTTGTCTGGCCTGACTTTGGCCAGTCTTATGCTACAGTGTCTCCATCTGCCCAAAGCAGACAACAGTTGACACCCACTTCATGAGGATATTATGAGAAATGAAGTGATAATGGTTATAAGATGCTTTGAACCTTTCCAAAGGAAAGTGATCTGAAAACAAATGTTCTTTTCATTCACGGGAGAGTGTCTTTTGCTCCTGGATGCAGCTGAACGATGAACTCTCCTGCCCTCACACTTTTGACCCTCCCAAGGGTCTCCGCATCTCTTCAGAACTATAATCGAAGGGCAGACAAACCGGGCGACCACAGTAGGGGCCAGGCCGCCCTCAGCAGGAGAGATGTGAGCAAGAAGGAGAAGGCAGGGCTGTTTGGAGCAAGCACACGCCCTCCTTTTCCACAGGCTCGCCTGCTCCCCAAAAGCACAGCCAATTTTCATGATGCCTGAATTCAGCACAGGAGGAAAAGTGGGGGCTTTGCAGCCAGGCAACATAGACTTGGATCTGTGTCATCTTCCCAGAACCTGCATTTGCTTCTCTCTGACATGGGGATAGTGCAAATATCATAAAGTTTAAATGAGACTTTCTCTCTAGTGCCTGGTACACAGTAGGTGTTCAATAAGCAATAGCTACTACTTTTATGCCTTTACTTGGAAACGGGCAGAGGGGTTTTGGTTTGCTTTAGTTTTGGTGCCACTCTATAATAGTACCCATGTGTGCAAATACTAAATATGGCAAAGCGAAATTTGCCTTACTACTTTCCAATGCAATAACCGCACAGTTGGCCCAGCCAGCTGTTCAGGTCATAGACTGTAGCACAAATTGTTTATAGCCTCCACTTTGGAGGCCTCCGGCCTCATTTCCCTCAGTTACTCTTCCTCGACCCCCTTTCTCCTTTGTGCCATTCTACAGCCATACTCAGAGCCTCCTCAGTGAGGTCAAGGCTCAGTGGCAGGATGTCAGGGTTCTCACAGAACATCCCCTCTTTCCCCCCTCACCTCATTCTGTGTGCCAGCCCCGTTGACCATGGCTTTGGACTTGCCTGCTTCTGCTCCCTTTGCCCTGTGTGCACTTTTCTTCCATTTTGCTGGCCCTGCCCCATCACTGGGGACAGCACGGCCTTCCTCCAAGACATGGTTCAAGCTTTGCTTCCTTTAAGAAGATTCCCCTGACATGCCTCCCACTGTCTTCCTTCTAGCTGAGCCACCTGAGGCAGCCCGTGCCTCTTGCACACGTAGTCCCACAGCTCTGCATTAGCGCTAGTGGCACTGTGGCATGCCTATCATGGGTCCCTGTCAGACAGTCATGTCCTGGGGGGTCCCGGCTCAGCCCCCACAGAACCTCGTGCCCTATAGGCACCCACCGAACCAGTGCATCAGGGAGAATCGTGACCCGTTCTTCAGTTTTCCAGGGCTCATCTCCCCGGCCCCTCCCCATGCCACCCTTAAAGTTGTCATATTTCAGCTAAGATTCCCGGAAGGAAATTTATGTCCGTGTCCCCTTACTTGCTCCTCCATGGCTCTGCACAACAGCTGTTGGTCCTCCTTTGTAAAATCACTCAAAAATGGCCGTGAAGTCATCCCAGACTTGTTCAGGACTTGTCCTTGTTCAGGACATTGAACCCCGGTTCCCTCAACACCCCTCGTGGACCCAGGGCACTCGCCCCTTTGATCCTCACTACCACTCTTGTCTAAATCCTCTCTTAATCCCCTGTCTTCCTCTCGAGTTGTGCAAGGCTTAAGAATGCCTGTTTTCCTAGAACCACAGCACAACAAAGCTCTGGTCAGAGTCAGCCTCTTGCTTTGGCTTTTCTGAGTTCGCGGGAACGAGGGTGACGGGAGCCCTAGGCTCCAGGGCTCCGGACGCCCAGAGTGTGTCCCTCTCTGGCTGGAAAGGAAGCAGATGAATGGGCGGCTTAGGAAAAGCTTCAGGGAAGGAAGGACCTGGAAGAAAGCAGGTGTGCCTCTCGTCAGGACAGACAGCTTAGAGCACCAGCTGATCCCCCACAGCTGTTGAGGCCCCTGGGCAGGAACCCAGCACCACCAGGTGAACCCCCCCTCCTGGGTGCCAGACAGCAAGGTGGGGATGGTCTGCGTTCCGTGGAGCCTCTTACGTTCGGTGGAAATTGTACAGTCTGTCTGCCCCCGCAGCCTTGCACATTTCACGACAAAGTGAAACAACTTTGAGTTCCTCAGACACTTCTGTAAGGGGCCCTTTAGCCCCGCTCTCCTCCACCTCCCAGCCTGTGAAGGGCAATTCCCACACCTCTCCCTGCAGCCGACCGGGCTCAAAAAACAACAGTGCTCTGGATCTAAGGTGCTCTGAGAGCCACCTCCTCCCCTCTAGTCACCCACCCACCCCTGCCCCACGCACTGCACACGCACTCATGCAGGCACACGAGTGCACACGCACACACACGCATGCCTCGTGCTCTATGTTACAGCAGGAACCAGACTGCTTATACCCGGGTTGATGCTGTTGAATGGTCACAGAGAAGTAGTGGGGCGAGGCGCAGGGATGGTGACACCTGCGGGCACTGGCATACAAGGCATGCCCAGTAATTCCAGTGAGTTGGGGAACCTGAGGAGCCCAGTGCAAGCATCTTTGGGAGGTCATCATTCTCCCCTTTTCTACTTCTGGCCTCTCCCACACAGGGGCATCACCTTGAAATGAATCCAAACCATTTACTCTGCATAGCCCCTGCGGCCTCCCGCCGCCCCGTTTTCTCTGGAAATAGAGTTGCTGCCTTCTGCAACCTTTGCTTCTCCTCTGGCCCAGGAAGACTAAGGCACATTGGTGACTGGCTTCTCACTGGGGAAGAAAAGGTTGCAAAAATATTGGTCAGCCCCTACTTCCCCAACTCCATACAGGCCCGCTTCTCCCTCCTCCCTTTCTCACTGTTGCCCAGCCTGGAGCAGAGCCCAGGAGGTGAGGGAGCACTGGGTTCGGCACCTTAACAATGCTGATGGACAGAATTTTATCTTTCCATAGCTTCTCTGCAATCCCTAAAGGGAGGGGGGTGTTAGGGAAGGGATATTATTTTTATATATGTTTATTTATTTATTTATGATGTAGTATAAAATTTTTATAGATTTGGAGCTTAACACATTGGGAATCTCTTACTAGGAAAGGTGATTTTTAAATTAAAAGGGAATACTTCTTATTGAAACAAAAGTGAAATGTATTTTCATTCATTCAAATAAAAAATATCTATGGGAATCATCTTTTATACCAGGAACTGTTCTCTCTTCTGGATTTAGAGAAGCAAGTCGAACAGCCATAGACCCTGATCTCAGAGAGTTTCAGACCAGTGGGGGAGACAGTTAAAGGGCCAGTAATGGAATAAACGGCAGGCACACACTGCTGGATGCTGTGGCACAAAGGACAGGAAGCGAGGTGAATGCCACCCACACAGCCAGGGAGAGGGTTCAGGAGAGGCCTCTGGGAGCAGGGATGTGAAGCAGGAGCTGGGGTTATCTAGAAATGGGCTGGGGTTGCTTTAAACGTCATTAGCCCAGGAAGACAGGAAGACCCAACCTAAGGTTTGCTGACCCCAAACAGACTGGATACTTAAGGAATGTAAGGAGTATTCAAATCAGCAGGCCACGAAACCAAAAGAATTTCAGCTGACTTTGGGTCAGACTTAACGAGCACCTGTCATATTTCAAACAAAGCAGCCCGTGGGCCTGCTTCAGAGGCGTGCAAACCATGCGTGCTCCCTGCTGCCGGGTCCCTCTGTGCTCTTACAGTGGGTCACACCATTTGTGCCCATCGCAGCCCCTCGTCACGACAAAGTTCCAATTTCATTTTGGTGTATTAAATGCTGGGGCCTTCCGATTTCACTCTGCTGCCTACTGCAAGGAAGCAGTTGTGTCTGGTGTGTCCTGTGGACATGCTTTGTCCTCCCTGAATTGTCCAACACAGCAGCCCCCTCGGGGCCTTAAGAGCACCTACTGTGGTGCCTCTGGTTCTTAGATCCCACCCTGCACGTTCCTGTTGACCGAAGTGGCGCTGTGTGACTGAGCGCCTTCTGCACTTGAACCTGGGACAGCCTTGCTTTCTCCGGAGAGTGGCTACCTCTCTGGAAGATCCGTGCTGTGATGTACCTGAATGTTTAGAGGAAAAGATGCTGTGTATGCAGTAGGTGCTCTGTAACGTTTTAATCCTTGCCTTTTTGTTTTGTTTTTAAAGGCTTGAGTTGTCTGTGGAAAACATCTTCCGAGACTGGCTGGAGAGTTCTGGAATACCACAGGTGCACTCAACAGAACTGCTCGGGAGGGTCTGAGGGGGATCTTGGAGCTTGCTGCTTAGCAGCTCGATTTTGACAATCGTTTGTTTGTAGGTGTAGATGTAAAAGTAATCATTTTACTGAGTTGGAGTATCCGTATGTCAGGAAAATGGTGGTCTCCCACACTTTACGAGTGCGATCACGGTCTATGCCTCCAGCCTCTGCCTCAAGGGACTGTGGTGCCGTAGTGGGCGTGCTAGTTGACCTTGAACTTTGTGTTAAGCAAGGTCTTGCCAAGTGTGGTGTGTATTTTGGTTGGTGTCACCAGGCAACACTTCAGGCCATCAGTGGGTTGAGCCAGATGAGTGAGTGAGCTGGCTTGTCTGTGGCTCTCCTCTGACCTGTCATGCTCTTAGTTCGCCATCATTTCCCTGCTGCAGCTGCCCCTCAACGTCCTCCCCTGCTTCTGCAGCCCTGCCTCTAGCTGGTCTTACCTGAATGAGCCATGTAGATTCATTTCTCCATCTTACAGACCAGGACCTGTCCCTCCTGGAGGTGGTTCTACTGTCTCCCGCCCTTTCAGCTCAGGGGCGCGTCTGAGGGAGAGATGTTCCCGACCAGCCCCAGCTCCGTGGGAACTGCCTGGCCTGGAGCCTCCCCTCCCTCCACTCTGCCCAGGTCCTGTGCTTCCTGGAGCCTGACGGGCAGCCCCCGAGTGCTGACCCTTGCCAGAGCATAGGCCCTGGGAAGTTGAGGGTGGCATCCTGCATGGAGCTGGTCAAGGTACCCTGCAGGCCTGGAGCTTCCCAGTCTGGCCTGTACACCCTCCTTGCTGCCCACTCTCCCTCCCAACTCCCCCCGCCCCCAGCAGCTGCAGACCCATCAGAGTGAGCCCTAGTGTCTGGGAGTGGACCCCCATGGCTGTGAGAAACTCTGCCCTAGGCCCAGGCAAGCAGCCCCCTTAGCCTGCTCGTTTCCAGTTTCATGGCTGGTTATATGAGCTTCCCCTTGGGAGTGTCTGAATGTCACTGAATGTCTGTGAACCATGAAATTAAGGAACAGGAGGGGCTGCTCTCCATTACCTTTTCATCCCTCTCTTCACATCTTTGTCCCAGCTATCAAACAGGGGAAAATGTCGGCCTCCAGCCGCCATGAACTCTTTCCTAAAAAGGACGCAGTGCCTTCTGTCCAGGGATGCGTGTCACCAGTTACAAGTTATTTGTTTGGCCCAATCCTTCTGGGAGCAAAAAAGAATAAAACCCTGAGGTCTTAAAGAAGCAAAACAGAACGGGTGGGTAAGGCAGCACCTGGTCCTGGGAGGCAGTGCTTTCAATGTGTAGGTATTACAATGAGGTCCTGTGATTTCTAGGACAGGGGGCTTCCAAACCCGGCCATTCACTGAGGAGAAGAATCTCAAAAACAAAGTTAAGGTTTGTCTGATCCTGAAGAGCCAAGCGTTGCCGTCTTGTTTTAGATGGGGGCAGAGGGCATTCGCCAAAGCTGTGGACCTTGTGTTCTGAGGCAAGGCTGTAGCAAGGCGCCCAGACATTCTTTCCGTGGCCTGGAAGCTGGGAAGAGTGGAGAGCTCAGAGAGCAGAATCCCGAAATTTCCTGGCTCCAAACAACAAGGTCGCTGTGTTCAGCAGTTAGCCCCGAGGGAAGAGAAAAGAAAGAGTCCTTAATCGAGTGCCCAGAAGCAGGCGCACCCCACTTGGGGTGTAACACTGGGGCTGACCCTCTCAGTCCCGGGAGGCTCCCTAATTTCCCCTGAAGAGATGGAGGCCTTGCCACCAACGGGAGATTTTTGCTTTTCATTAAAAGGGGGAGGGGCGCGGCAAAGGGAGAGGTTTGCCTCTGAGCAGTACATTTTTTCCAAGGTCTAGTTGCATTTGTGACAGCTTATAGTGTAGACAAGAATTTCTGCTATAAACTGACGAAACCTGCTGTCAAAACACAGCCAGGTGCAAGGAGGCCAGCCCAGCTATAAATTGTCTTTAAGACCCAACTGGTATTTCCTTGGGCGCTTAACTGTTCAGTAAAAACAACAGCGTCAGACAGAAAGGACCCTGATTTAGTGCACATCTTTCCATTGGTGAATGATCAGAAGGCGCCTTTTCATCTCCATACCCATTCTCTGCCATTATTTACATGGTTGATGATGATTTACTTGCTCGCGGTCCTTTCTGCACTCCTTGAGAGCTCCTTCTCTGTTCCACTGCAGTGAAAGGCTCTGCAAAGGCCCAGGACCCTCTGGGTGCAGCAGCCTGGCAGTGAATGGGACACCTTGTTCTTTGTCCCCATCATTATAATATAAAGTTACTAGTGTGCTTGGCCAGGATTGACAAGCAGAGTACTGAAATCGCTTCGATGCTCTTTGTTCTCATTAAAAATTTCTGTCCACCAGTGATTGAAGTCATTCATGACAAAAGAGTCACGTTCTCCTGGTAAAGTTTTCATTCCACAGGTTACAGAGGCTTTTTGTCTCCTCTCAGGAAGGCTTGCCTTGTGGTTGGCCTCGATTTTCCTTTTTGGCCACACTGAATGGAAATCATTTAAAAAAAATGTGGAAATCACTTCAGCAGCAATAAAAGTAAGCATGAGCCCCAAAGAAGTAAAAGAAATTGGATCCAAACCTCTTTAAAGAACACCCAACCCTGTAACCTTTGGCTTTGCAAACAGATTTAAAATTGATTGTACCATCGGCATTATAGATTATTCCCTTTTATGGCTCCCCCCCCCCGTTATAGAAGTATTACGTATTTATTTTAGAATATAAAAAAGTTCAAAATAAGAAAATTAAAATGGTCCAGAGATTTTTTTTTTTTAAGATTTTATTTATTTATTTTGAGAGAGAGGCAGTGAGAGAGCATGAGCGAGGAGAAGGTCAGAGGGAGAAGCAGACTCCCCGTGGAGCTGGGAGCCTGATGCGGGACTCGATCCCGGGTCTCCGGGATCATGACCTGAGCCGAAGGCAGTCGTCCAACCAACTGAGCCACCCAGGCGTCCCCAGAGATATTTTTTTGATATAAATCCTTTCAGTCATTTTTCTGGAGGTCTGAATACATGGTTTACCATTTCCTTTGTCCCCCTTTTTAAAACTCAAATAATGTGTTCTCTGTAGCAAGTTCAAGCAATAGCAAAATATAAAAAGGAAAGGCCGTTGTCCCCTTCAGTCTTTCTTTGCAGAAATAATCCATGCCTGCTAACAGCGTGGTGTGGGTCCTTCCACACATTTTCTATGCTATATAGAACGTAGGTGCATATCCTTTTAAAACAAAATTAGAATCTTATTATCCAAGCTCAAAGTTCTCATTTAAAAGTATATCTTAAGCAGCTTTCCATATCCCTTTTGATATAATTTAAGAGCAGTAATTTTCAACAGCTGCCTAGCTTTCTAATGAATAGTACTGTAATTTGATTTACTCAGATTCCCTCCTTGCCCGCCCCAGTATACATTATTTCTAAGAAAGTTGCCCATTCTGCTAATTTGACAGTTCTATAAATAGATGCTGACATCTTTTCATGTCTGCCCAAAGGTCTCTTCCAACCCCCCACCAGCTTATATGTGCATGTATTCCAACTCCTTTTAAAATATTTATGTGCAGATACATTAGAAATAACTTTTCCCATCCAGCCTTTCATCTGTACTTCCTTATTTTAGTTGCTACAGAATTCTCTGACTCCTCTTTTTCCTTGAATTCCTGACCACATTGCCAAGTCCTGGTATCCTTTTACACATATTTATTACATTTTGAATTTTCTTTCCTTTCCTACGGCCTCCCCCATTTTTTCATTACATTTGGCTTAGACTGGTTCGGTAGCTAATTGGTTTTTTAGCCACCAAGCCGTCCGCATCAATACTAAGTGGATCTTTCTCAAAGATTCCTCCTCACCAGAAACTTACTCCCCATTAACTGTGGATGGAGAATAAACTCTTTGGCTTGCTATTTGAGGCTCTCAGCAGAACTGCCCCAGGCTGTCTTCTTAAACTTTAATTTCTACCCTCCTAGGCATATGCTCAGCCATAATTCCCAGTCTCTAAATGTTTGTTTCTTTGCCGTGGTCCTTCCTTTGTGCATTCCCTTTTCTCCTTGGAATGCTTTCCTTTCCATGTATTTAGCAAGTGTCATGACCCACCTTACATTGTTGCTATTTGTATATGGGTCTCATACATAGGCTTCCCCACCCTGGGGAAACAAGGACTCTGTTTGACTCATCCTTGTCTTACCTGATGTGATGCGCACAGTAGGTGCTCGGGGTCTCCCTGTCTAATATGGCAGCCACTAGCCACACTAGGTTTTTAATCTAATCCAAATCTAAATTTAAGATCTAATAGTTTTTGTTTGGAACAACTTTGGATATGTGAATGAATCTACTTTTTTTAACCTTAAATTTTATGAAATCTAAATACAGACCAAGCATTTCTGGTTACAATTTAGCACTTGAGGTGGACTATGAAAACACATTAGATTTAGAAGATTTATTACAAAAAAAGGAAGGTAAAATATCTCTTTAATGGTTTATAAAATACTGGTTACAGGGCACCTGGGTGGCTCAGTGGGTTAAAGCCTCTGCCTTCCGCTCATGTCATGATCTCAGGGTCCTGGGATCATGACCTGAGCTGAAAGCAGAGGCTTTAACCCACTGAGCCACCCAGGCGCCCCTAAATAAAATCTTTAAAAAAAATAATTGGTTACATGTTAGAGCGATACTGTTTTGGCTACATCATAACCCAATGTATATGTACCCAGTAAAATATATAATTAAAATTAATTTTAGGGGCACCTGGGTGGCTCAGTCGGTTGCATCTGCCTTCGGCTCAGGTCATGATCCCAGGGTCCTGGGGTCAAGCCCCCTAATCGGGCTCCCTGCTCAGCGGCAAGCCTGCTTCTCCCTCTCCCTCTGCTGTTCCCCCTGCTTGTGCATGAGTGCACGCTCTCTCTCTCTCTCTCTCTGTGTCAAATAAATAAATAAAATCTTTTTAAAAATTAAATTAAATTAATTTTAGCTGTTACATCTTTTTAAATGTGGCAGCTAGGACATTGTAAATGACAAATGTGGCTCATGTATATTCCTAGTGAACAGTACTGCTCTAAAACTATTAGTTGCATTAAAATCTGAGTGCATGATGCCTTAAAACCCCCCACCAAATAGATGTAACTGAAATCATCTGTATTTTTGTCAAATGTATGGATAAAGGTAGAGCTCAGCCCATCCATAGACAGCGTTCACTGTGCTGTGACAGCGCCGATGATTACAATACACGGGTGGGGGTGCTTATTCACAGTGGGCATCCAGAGGGCACGTACTAATTACCAGCCTCACTTCAGCTCTTAATTTCGCCTCCCAGGCAACCTGTTTCCCGAAGTACTAACAAGTAGCTCACTGACACCAGTGAACCTCACGGCCCTTCTGTGGCTCCGTCCGCTTTTCAGGGGAAGTGCTCAGCAGATGTGAGATGGCAAGATCATGGGCACTGGGAGCACCGATGATGATAGAGAAGATGGGTCATAGCCAATCACATCGGGTGTCTTGGCAACAGGCAGGAAGCACTTCAAGCCCCGAGACTCATGCCTGCACCCCCACCCCAGAACAGCAGGTTCTTGCAACATCTTGGAAAGTGCCACTGCTTTTCAAGCACATACCTGCAAGTTGCCAACGGCCACACAAGCAAATGATGGACGACTTCAGTCTCGTAGGGAAAATGCTGAGGTCACAGAACTGAGGAAATTTGATAAGATGTGATGCTTTTAGCACAGGGAGAGCCAGTGGTTTATGAGGAGAATAACTCGTAAGCTTCTTTTTTGCAGTTTATGTAATCACATCAACATAAGTTTAAGACCCATTGGGATACTCAGTCTCGGTGGTGTCTATAAGAATTTTACATTTAATGGTCATTCCAGAAAAGTGAGACTGGTTATTTTGTAAACTCCAGAGAAATGATATTTTTCAAATGATGTGTGCTATGAGATCCTGGCTTCTTTTTTTTAATCAGTAGTAGCAGTTGCTATAATGGGGTGTGTTTTTTTGGCTTCTAATAATTTGACTGTCTTTTTAGTCCAGTGGTTCGGCTTACATTTTCTGAGTGACTGAATAGCTTGTCAGGGGAACTTAGAGATACATTGACTAGATTTTCTTGTCTCATTTGGGGCAGGGCCCATAATGTCAATGAGCTACCACAGTTCACTGAAGAGCCCACAAATCCCTCAAAGTGATACACTGCTCCGTAGTCACCAGAGATGGGGAGAGAGTTTACTGAAGTCCTTTCATCTGTAGCCTGATTTCTTTCATTTTTGGCATCTGTGCCTTCGTGCTCATATTAGTTAGCTCAGGCTGCCATAACAAAATCCCGCAGATCAGGTGGGATTTTGCAACAGACATTTATGATCTTGCAGTTCTGGAGGCTGGAAGTCCAAGGTCAAAGTATGGGCCAGGTTGGTTTCTCCTGAGGCTTCTCTCCTTGGCTCGAAGATGGCTGCCTTCTCCCTGTGTCTTCACACGGTCTCTCCCCTGTGTGTGTAGAGATCTCTGTCCCAATCTTCTCTTTTAAGGACAACAGCCAATTAGATTAGAGCCTGCTTATGTGATCTCATTTTACCTTAATCACTTTAAAGTTCCTGTCTCCAGTATAATCACATTCTGAGGTATTAGGGGGTAGGACTTCAACATGTAAATTTGGGGGGAGGGGAATTCAGCACTTCCCTAATTCCACATTTCTTGTGAATCCCTTCAAAATGCCCAATAAAAATCACCCAAGTCAACCTATTACCCTAAGGATGAATATTTTGGGGGTCTATGGATTTTGGGGGCCCCAAGCGACATTCTGTCTTGTGGAATGAGAGAGACAGATATGTGGGAAGGAAGGGTCTATTCTGGAGAGTATGAGGTAACTGAAGGTCTGTGCTGGGCATATTTTGGAAGCTATCTGATCTGACACTGTCTAAATGCACTGACCTCTTAGGGGTGCCTGTGTGGCTCAGTGGGTTAAGCCTCTGCCTTCAGCTCGGGTCATGATCTCGGGGTCCTGGGATTGAGTCCAGCGTTGGGCTTTCTGCTCCGTGGGGAGCCTACTTTCCACCCCCCTCTCTGCCTGCCTCTCTGCCTACTTGTGATCTTTCTCTCTCTCTCTGTCAAATAAATAAAATCTTTTTAAAAATATTTTATTTATTTATTTGATAGAGATTACAAGTAGGCAGAGAGGCAGGCAGAGAGAGAGAGAGAGAGAGAGAGAGGGAAGCAGGCTCCCTGCTGAGCAGAGAGCCTGACGCGGGACTCGATCCCAGGACCCTGGGATCATGACCTGAGCCGAAGGCAGCGGCTTAACCCACTGAGCCACCCAGGTGCCCCTGTCAAATAAATAAAATCTTAAAAAAAAAAAAAATGCACTGACCTCTTCAAAGCAAAAGGCACCACGATGTACCAGGAGGTATTTTCCTCTGGTGCCCCAAATGAAAGTTTTGTGTCCTTTCTTCCTTTTCTCTCTCTTTCAAAACATAATTTCCAGAAAGAATATGAATCTCACTCACAATAGTCTAAGATGAGATTCCAAGTGTATAATAAGGATTAAAAGTGTTTCCTCTTCCTTGAAGATTTGCTTTGTAACTGTGTCAGAGCTTAGACATCTAGGGAACTGCCAAGCATCCCAGACCAGATGGATGCGATTTGCAAGAGGAAACTTCTGGGATCTGAAATTGTACCTCCTTGTCCAGTGCCTTCCCACCCCCATCCCTTCCCTTTGTCCCATGAATATAGCTGGTACTCTGTATCCTTTCTGAGGGACTGTGGATGGCTCAAGGATGAGAGAACATGGGCTTTGCCCTCAAGATGCTTAATAATTAAGTGGGGAAAGTAGGTACACGAGTAACCGAGCCAAGGCAGAATGCAATAACTTGTGAAAAATGGACTAGCTTCCAGCATTTGGGAGAAAGAGGTCGTTTCCCATTGTGGGAGCAGGGAGGGTTGAAGTACCATTGGAAGCCAATCTTGAAAGACACATAGGGCAGAAGGCCATTTTAGACAGGCAGAGAGTTAGAACCAGCATCTAGGGGATCTAGGGGCTGGAAAACAGAGTATGCATATTTGAGCAGCATTGGATAGAATTTGAGCTCGATGGGCGGTGGCTGAGGAACCGGCTCAGTGGATAATACCCCAGGACCAGAGGAATGGAGGCAGCTTTCTGGTGGAAGAGCTGGGGGAAAGCGCCCTACCAGCCAGCCTCACTGTCACTCCCCTCTCCCTCCCCAGCCGCAGCCTCTGCAACACTCTAACCCAAGGTCATCTGCCCCCCCCATAGAAGGGTCAGTGCATTTTTTTTTTTTGTGGCGATAAATACATCAGATGAATGCATTTTGACCACAGCTTGGAAGAGCGATCTTTCCTCTTGTTGGGATGTTGGGATAGGCTGGTTAGGAACAGGTATGTTGTTGCCTGCTTTGCGTGGAGAGCAGGAGCTGCAAAGGTATTGATTAGGAACGCAGAACACTGCCAGACTACACAGGAACTTGGATGTGATGCTGGAGGGTTGCCACAAGATTCAAGAGCCCCAGAAGGCTACCAGAGGCCTGTGAAAGGGTGCTAATACTTGAACAGCAATTAGGTCCCTGGCAGGTGGCCCAGCAGCCTAGCTAGCAGGAAGACTCCTAGATGGCCCTCCCCTCCATTCAGGTACTAGGGAGTCTCCAGGAGTGGGAAGAACAGTGAGAGCGACCTTCAACCATTGGTTTTCAACTTTGAACTTTCAGGTCCAGGAGCTGTTCGCTTACATGGATGCTTTTTAAAAGCATCATTAAGTATCTGGATGGCTGGTGATATCTCCCTAGAAGGCACAGCAATGGGCTGAGGAAACTCTACAGGTGCCCTCAGAGAAATACGTAGGAAGCCATGAGAAACAAGCACAGATTCACGTAATGCAGGTGACATGCCTGAATCCTGCTCTGGGAGGAGGAAGAACACTCAGGATACTGACCTCGACTAAGGCCTGAGACCCTTCAGGAGCTCAGATTGGACATCTGTTTTTAAAGATTTTACTTATTTATTTATTTATTTGACAGACAGAAATCTCAAGTAGGTGGAGAGGCAGGCAGAGAGAGAGAGGAGGAGGAAGCCGGCTCCCTGCTAAGCAGACAGCCCAATGTGGGGCTTGATCCCAGGACCCCGGGACCATGACCTGAGCCAAAGACAGAGACTTTAACCCACTGAGCCACCCAGGTGCCCCTGGACATCTATTTTTAAAGTGAGCTCAGAGGAGGACATGTGGGCATGGCTCTCTCACGTGGATGAAGAGCATTTGAGAACTTGTTTTTTTAAAAAGAATGGAAATTCTAAACCAGCCCAGATGGACACAGACATGATTGGGGTGTGACGCCATAGGGAGAAAAACAATATTTCCTTGCCTTTGGAACCAGAAGGAAAAGGAAGCAGGAGCCACTAGCTTTGAAAAGTCTACTTGGTTCCATCCAGTTGATAGAGACAGCTGGTAATGGCCTGTGCACACATGGTTTTCTTTTTTTTAAGAGTATATTTATTTATTTATTTTGGAGAGAGGGAGAGGGAGAGAAAGAGAGAGAGGAAGTGGGAGAAGGGACAGAGGGAGAGGGAGAGAATCACAAGCAGACTCCATACTGAGTGCAGAGCCCGACATGGAGCCCATACCATAGCCCTGGGACCAGGACCTGAAGCAAAACCAAGAGTTAGATGCTTAACTGACTGAGCCACCCAGGTGCCCCACACATGGTTTTTAATAAGGAGATAAGTGTAGGTATTTTCTGGAAGCACAGCCTTGCAGACTTGGATTAGAGGCCCTTAAGGCCATCTAGCCGAGTTACGCTGAGATCTGGTTATCAGAATCACCCAGGAAGCTGTTTAATACTACAGGTCCTGGAGCACCTGGGTAGCTCAGTCAGTTAAGCATGTAACTCTTGATCTCAGCTCAGGTCTCAATCTCAGGTTCATGAGTTCAAGCCCCAGATTGGGCTCCACGTTGGGTGTGGAGCCTACTTAAAATATAAAAATACTATAGATCCTAGACTCAAGCCATACCCAGTGAATGAGGATCTCTGTAAGTAAGACTGGGACCAACTGAGAGAATCCATAATCATGTCACATTCTGCAGTATATTGAATCAACAGAAGTTTTCTTATTCCTTGAGTATAATCTAAACTCTTAGAATTGTTTAGTTTTATGTTCCTCCTGAGCAATCCAAATTTTTGGCTTTATGGTTTGGTTTATTTGTTCAACTGTTATGCCAAGTACTATGTGCTGGGCAGTGAGCTTACAAGGCTGACAGGACACAGCCCTGCACATGAGCACATGGCCCATGAGGGCATCGACAACCAACTGTTGTTCAAGTTGTGCCCAAGGGGCCTCTGCCCTAAGTTTGAGACCTGAGAGGAGCCAAAGAAGTTGACTTTTCTGTTTGCCACAGTCAGCTGGGAGACCAAGTCCATTGGAAGACAGCACACCTGTAGGCAGGAGATTTGGCTGTGCCCCACTGGGTCACAAGTCAGCCAGCTCATGTGCAAGGGAGCCAGTTTAATAGTCCTTAAGGTGCAAAGTCTGGCAGGTTATGTTTGGACATAGGGGCGTTACCTGTTTTTCAGGTTCATACATATTGTGTGCCCACAAGAGAGATTCACTCAAGTAAGGACATTACTGCAATCATAAAGAATGATACCATTTAACAGGACTTCATTGTAATGGTGCTTTGTCTTTTTCATAGAGATCTTTGGAAGGAAGGAACAATGTAAACTTAAAGGATTAGGACAAAGATATCAGCATCAGGTTGTAAACCTATACATCAATAGAAGAACATCTGCTTCTACTTTAAGAATTGCCCCTATTCTCTATTTTATTACCCTGAAGACATATTCTGGCAGACTCTTCATCAAAGGCAGATTCTTCTATGCTTGCATTATGCTCTTGCCACCCCCGGGAAAAGCCCTGGGACCCAGCGGTGCAGCGAGCTGTACACATGGGTGCACACGCACACAGGGCCCCTTGGCGCTCTGACATGCCACAGTATTGTTGCACATGCGATGTTCAGCTCTGCATCTCCTGCTTCGGGATAGCGGCTCTGACAGTGGCCTTCCACCAGGCTCGTGGGGACTTTTGCCAGCTCCTGCCAGCAGAGCACCTGCTGACAAGGAAAGCTATTAGGAACACTTGGCTGATTTTAGAACATGGGGCCTTTTTCCCTTCTCTTTTGTGGAGAGCCGTTATGTCGTACAAAATAGGTGTATGTTTATTATGTGCATGGTATAGAACTCTTGGGTGTGGCCCCTATTGCTTCCTGGTTAAATATTAGTCTTTTCTGGTGTTGCACGACTTTCGGTCTGCTTTAGAATCGCAGGCAGGACCAAATCTTGGTGAGGAGCTCATTTTCTGTCCCCAGGAGTGGTGGCCTGATCTGCCCAAGCTGGGAGCCCCTATTAGAGGTAGAGCCACAGCTCAGATCCAGGACCCTCAGCCCTCTGTCCATCCAGCTAAGGTATTTTGTGTTTTTTAGCAAGGTTGCTTTTAATCCAAATCAGCTTGAGCCCATCCTTGCCTGCATTTTTACAAGACCTATGAAGAGATAATAAATGAATACAGCAGGAGCTCTGAGCAGTGATGATTTTTGATGTAATTAATGACTGCTCTTTTTCCTGAATCTGTTCTTCACTATTCTTTAGTGGGCAAAGTTGTGCTTTGTGCATGCAGGAATATGAGCCTCACTTGCCAAGACTTTTCATAAATACGTGTCATGGTCTGTACTTCCTTCTTCCATGTGGATATCTCTAAATGGCAGTAGCCTGCCGATCTGAATGTTTTACATGGGATATTCTGGGCTTTACTGCATTGAAAAGTTGGAATCTTTTTTGGCGTGAATGAATACGAGTGTGTGTAGAGGTCTTTGCTTTCAGAAAGACACAGCTATTCCTCCCTTGAGATGGAAACTAAATTAGATAATAAATATCAGGTCACCCAAACAACAAATGAGAAAAAGCAATTGGTCGAACAAAGAAATGTCTTTATGTGCCATCGAAAGCATGTAAGGGACGCCTCCTTTATCTTCTTATTTGCATTCAAAGCCAATTTCAAGTAGAGTCCCTGCCTTTTGCCCTCATTTTGTCCTCTCCACTGACCCAGAGCAAGAGTGCCTCGAGGGCACCTCGCAGAGGTGGCCCTGCCGCAGGTGTTATCACATGGATCAGGATAACTGTGATTGTCGAACTGCCCAAATCCATATGTCTGTTTCTAAACAGTGCAGCGTGCCTGCCACACGCGTATCTTCGTATGGCAGTTGTCTGTGATGGTGCTTGGTAATGGGCATGTTCAGCTCATTCAACGGAAGACCCTGTCCTTCCAGGTTGGTCCTCCAGCTTGGGCCTCCGCAAGCTCAGTGTTTCTGCTTCTGATACTATCTATTTATAACTGTCACCACCATATCTATGTATGGTTCAGACGATTTGATGCATAAAATGCAATGCCGCATTATTTGGAGGTCAAAGAGCAGGAGTAGAGGAGAGTCAGTTGTGTGCTACCCAATTTGCTGTTTTCACAGTGGATGCTGTAGTGAACTTTTGTTTTGCAATCTTAATCCTATATTGGATGAAGGAGGTAATTGATATATTAGATATATTAGATGCGGCTTTGGAAGCTGTGTGGCCTTGGGTGAGCCGCTTGCCTTCTCTGAACCCTCACTGCTTCTTTGGGGAATGAGTGGGGGGTGGCCTGGGTGAAGGCCAGAGCCTTTTTTTCACCTCACGTCACTGTATGCTATGCCTGGTAGCTGAAGTGTGAGCACTATCTAGATGAGCCTGGTTGCTCTGAGAGGAGGGAAGTCTGGATTTACTTTTCCTCCAGGTGTCTCCCTTTCCAACCTGGGAATCTGTTGACTTGCCCACAGACTGGAAACTTGCCCTTGGTTTGGAGTGGTATTGGGAGAGTTTTCATGTGTTTCCTCCTGAGTGGTGTTTTACAGAGGTACCTATCAAGAAACCTTGTCTGTGCATTTCTTTTCTCCTCAGCTGGAAAATTGTTATATGAAAGATTATTGGGAGAAATCACAGGTAATAATCAACCTGCAAGAGCATTTAGCCTGGTTGATCATTGAACAGGCATTTGCTTCTATTGCAGATCAATTATTCACAGATAGTAACCTGTTTGATCCACTAGCAAGAGATAAAAACAATTTTTGCTTGGGCTGTCAATGCCTTGAAATGCCTGCAGATCGGTAAAAGCTGCAGGTGAGCTTTACCTTGGATAGTGGCAACTATTATTTCTAGGATAGTTTTGGGACATAAAAGTAAATACTCATTTTTGTCTCTTGTCCAGATGAGTTCTAGCAGGGGAAGACATTGGGGCCAAATGCTCCAGAAGCAGCCTCACATTTTTAATGCTGCTTTTATATTTAAATCTGTAGATTATTTGCTGCTTTAAAAAGTAAAACCAAGCAGAGCCAGTAATGAAATGTTTGGGAGAAATTGCTACAGTGATCGCTGTAGAGCTTGTGGCCGAATGTTGCCATGTTCCTTATATTGAGAAAGCAGAACCTATTTGGCATTGAGGTATAACAAGAAATGATCAAATCCAGATGCTTTCCTAAAATTATATTTTCGGTGCATTTATATGTCTGTTACAAAGTGTGCTACATGCTAAAAATATTTTCCTTTGTAGGCTAAGGGAATTTCAAACCACATCGAGGGCTATATAGATCAGATGGTTTTTCTTAAAGAGCATTAAGGGCATCCTGGTTGTTATTAGCCCCGACCTTCCAGTATGACATTATTTATGCCCCAAAGCTCCACAATTCACTTCTTAATTTCAGCAACTTTACTGGCATGAAAATGCATGGAATGGAGGCCAGAGTCAATACATCAGACTTGGGGTCCATGACTCCTGGGCAATAAGTGATACTAGGGTTGGACTAGAGAGAATGCCTTCACACCCCATCGCCTATTTCCATGGAGAGAGGTTGCCTTGAACATCTGGTGGCTCCTCCAACCTTACCTCCAGAGACTCCGTCTCCCCTTCTCTGTATTCTCTTCCTTTTTCCTCTGTCGTGCATGCTGTCACTTGTCCATGCGGCCAGCCAAAGGTACATTCTCTTTAAGACTTCTCTGTTATACTTATTACAAGGTTGGCTTCTCTAGAGTTCTTATGGAGTCTGTCCTCCTCAAACTGTGTTTCTTCATCACTGTTATTGATTTTATAACTGAGGGATGTCTGCCTGGGTTTTGCATAAGTGCTTCTAGCAAATGAAATTATAAATGGGTAAATCCAAGAATATCAAGTTGGGTAGCTCTGTATAGAATTGTATTTGTGATTTTAAGCCTTCTCTCCTCTTAATTATTACATTGGTTTTAAATGCATGTAGCTACTATTAGGATTTTAGATGTTTTTGTATCTAGTGCCTGTCATGTTGGTACCTTCAGAAAACAATGTTGAAATATCAAATTTCAATTCTTGATATTCTTAGGACAACAGTGGGCTTATTGTTTTTAATGAGATGGGACCGGAATCAGAATGATCTCCTTTATCGTAAGGCATATGAGAAAGAGAACTTGCTTCCTTGTGTCCCCTGGTCCTTTGGAAAGAGACAGGCACTGGTCTGTCACAGCTCGGCCATGCCATATCACTTGTGGGCTCCATGAGAGGTGTCACATCTGTGTGGTGGTCAGGTGACGCTTCTTGTTATGATGCCACAAGTCATTACGTAGGTTCAAAATACAAGACAGGCTTTTGTTTCTGGGGGGTAAGAGGCAGGGAATTAATATCTACTGGTTTAATTTGTCCCTCTGGGTTTATGTACTGTCTCATTTCATCCTCAGCACTGCTCTGCGAAACAGCATCATCTGCTTCTTATAGGCCCAGAAAGGTTGTATGACATGCCCAAGGTTGCACAGCTTCTAGCTGGTAAGGACCAGAGGGTACCTAGGTCTAGGTTCCGAACTGTGTATTTCTCATGACACATGGCTTTGTACAGAGCTTGTTAAACCACATGCATAGGACAGCACTTAGAAACAACAACAGCATATTTAGTTGTATGTTAGCATGATTTCCAATGCCCTTGAACCTCAGAGAGCAAGGCAGTGAGATAAGAAATGCTCAAATAGAAAGCAAAGCTAAAATGAACTGCGGGATCTATGCTATAAAGTGAAATCCATAATTATAAAAGAGAAATGACCAGAAGATTGGTAGGTTTAAGAGAGTCTAACATACCTAATATTAATAGGGATATAAATTCACTGGGTAGATTCTCAAAGTCTACATATTAGGTGTTTATGATGAGTCTAATAAAGCTTTAATGTTCTTGGTGGTTCTTTTTCATCTCTTATACTCCTGAGCACAAAAGCCGTGTTGTATGCAGAATGGCTGGGTTTATCCCTAGTAGAGAGAAGTTATGTTTGGTATCTAAAGAACAATGAGAGTTTGCTGCTTGGCTGATCAGTGCTGGATCAAGTTCACATTCCCCAGCTCCTACTCTCCCACCTACACACGCAGGGGGTGGAAGCAGAGCAAAAGAGGGAGGACGGATCCTTTTTTCACAGAGAAAGAGATGTGAGCTTGGGCTTTCCTAATATGGACACAGCTGGGCCTGTGTAGCATTAAACATTGATTTAATCCACTGCTGGAGGAAACATCCTACAAAAAGTAAAGAGATTAGCAACCAATTAATCCTGGCCCTTCCCGTTGTTGTCCTGGAACGCCTCTTATATGGATTTAAATGTTTGGTTAACAAACATTCTGGAAAAGAGCTCTTTCTCATATATTATTTATATTGGGGACAACCCTCCCCTGGACGCGCCCCCCGCCCCCCGAGTTGTGATGGATTTTACTTTCCCCACTCTCCGTGTTCTTACTTCTGAATAGAGGTGGGACGGTTTAGGCCCATTGTATTTGTTTGCAATTTGTTACTTCATTGGGTTCTCTTGGGAAGCCAGATGACAGGCAATCCAGTCTTGAGTGCCAATGTTAAAAATAGACATGCTGGAAAAAGAAGAAGAGACATGCCGCGGCCCCAGACTCCCAATGCATAGCTTCCTTTGAAGGCACCGTGAAGCACAAGGCACTTACAGACACCATATCCACTCCCTCTTAGGGAATAACCAAAGGGACCTAGACGTGAGTATTTGCTTTTGAAGCTACTGAAATGTTAACATACGTGTTTGTACTTTTAACTAATTACTAGCTAATATCTTTTGTAAGGCATTTTGGCAGAGTAGTTTTCCTATAGCATCAATGTAGTGTGTTTTTCTAAATAAGGAAGCCCATTTAGTTAGAGCATGGTGCCCAGCACTAAGGAAGATCAACCTGGGTTGCTTCCTCTGTGGAACAGTAGCTTCTGCAAATAACAAAGGGTCTTTTCCATTGGTACACACTGTCCCCTAATTGCAGCCAGCAGTCTTCCAAATGCAAAATATTTGTTTCCAGGGAATCCGTGGCAGCTATCGACATAAGTAGAACAATGTCTATTAAACAATGTCAAGGGCATGAGTGGGAAATAATACCTCATATGTATGTGAGGTTCTAGATTCCCCGAAAGACAAGGATCTATGCTCTTTTCATCCAGGATCCAGAATTGTATTACCTATGAACCTGGAAAAACTCTAAAAACTCAAATATCCATCCATCCTTGCCTCCCTTCTGGTTAGTGTTGGGATCTTCCACTTCTTTTTAATTCGTGTGTGTGTGTGTGTACTTAACTAATCTTGCCCAGAAGTTTATCCCTAAGTGGAAACTATAGGAATTGCTAGCTTGGGTCAGGCCAGCAGCCCATTCTGCCCAGCATTGTGTCTGCTGTTTACCCAGAGACTTATTGAAATAGAACTTAATAGATGGCTGTCCTCTGTGGCATTGACCTTGAAATTTAGATGTCTCCCAAACATCTGGAATGTCTTAATAGTAACTTGTGAGAGATGGGTCGTCATTAAAATGATCTAAACCAGTGGTTCTCAACACTGGCAGCACAGTGGAATCACTGGGTGAGAGATGGGGGTGGGAAATGCTTTAAAAAGGACTGATGCAGGGTCCCACTCTCGGGACGGGAATTTCAGTGATCTGGAGTGCCACCTGGTTAATGGGATCTATAAACCCTCCTGGTGATTCTAATTACCAGTCAGGGGACCCTCTGATTTAACGCCGCCCCTACATAACTTTGTATTTCACCTGTGAAACTCTTTAAGGTCAGAATGTCCATGAATGTTAAACTCCTGTAAAGAATCGCAGTCATACAGGTGCTGAAGGGGGTGTACAATATCTGTTTTCTGAAATGGCTGTTGCAATAGACTTTTATGGTATGGGATAATATTTTATGGGCTGTGTTTTGATCTGAGGTTGATCTGATCCACATAACAAGCAACTATTTTATTTTATTATTTATTTATTTATTTATTTATTTTTTTTTTAACAAGCAACTATTTTAAAATGAGATAGTCATGCTAGATGTTCCCTAAGCTCTCATGCTGGAGTAGAAAGAGTACTGCACTTCCAGCCTGGAGATCCAAGGGCCACCCAACATTAAGTACTAAAGAAATGTAAATTTGGGGGACCTGGCTGACTCAGTCAGTAGAGCATGTGACTTTTGATCTTGGGCCTGTGAGTTTGAGCCCAATATTGGGTGTAGAGGTTACTTAACAAAATCTTTAAAACAAACAAACAAACAAACAAACAAACAAATAAAAAAAATGAAAATTCCCTGAGACTCAGTTTCTTCATCCTGAAAATGGGACTGTGTGAGAAACAAACAGTGTGGTCTGTATGTGGAAGCCCTTGCTGGACCACTCAGACCTTACAGAATTGGCCACTCTGCTTCTTTCTTCCACTTCTGAGGTCCCATGTCTCTGATACACATAGCAGGTGGGTACTTTTTATGTCTTAAGCTCACTTCCCTCCAGTTTCTAGGATGTTGCATTGCTTCTAGAATTTGATAAATAACAACTGCCTTGCCTTCTAAGCACATCGCATGTGCCTGGATCTTCGCAGCTCTCTAAGAAAGGAGGGCATAGAGAGATCACATGACTAATATATGGCCGAGCCCGGATTCAAACCCAGCACGCTGCCCGTGTGCTTCTTATACTATGCCAGCTTACTGCCTGGTCACACGAGTGTCCCGAGGACAGGGATGGTGACTTACTCACCTGTGTTCACAAAGTCTAGTGCTCTGTTTTGCAGTAAGCTCTCAGTATGCTTGTTAAGTGACTTACCTGTCTCTAGTTTACATTCTTGTTCCCGAGGTCAAAACCTATTTCCTCTGGTTTTGATATCAAAGGAAGTAAAATACTTGGTTAACATTTTTTATCATAGTTTAGCACCAAGTTTGTATAATATTGTATTTACTTTGGTTTTATTTTGTAACAGTTCTTTTCCTTGAATTTTATAAGTAGGGCATAATCATACTTCCTTACCTTTTGTGCTTCACTTCTAAGTGTTTTTAATGGAGAGAAATATTAGAACCATGACATTTTATCAGAGCCCCTTTCTCTCCCCCAAAAAGAAAAAGAAAGTTAAAGAAAGAAAAAATAAACCCAGAATATTTTTATTTATTCATATTCTTCCTGGAGTTAAGACAGCTTCTAAAGCAAGATAGAGCGTGATAAAAATAAATTAAAATATAAAAAAAACAAAGCAATGTGAAAATAATAGTAGGAAAATAAGATGGTGCCAGGAATTAAATTGTCATACAATATGCACCCCTTGAAGTTCTTATGCTTGGTTTAATGTAGGGGCACAGCATTTTCTAGAAGAGGGAAAAGGGATCAGTTTGCAATGTTCATGAGGTAAAATAAACCAGGTGCCTGAGTCCCCCTATTCCTGACGTTGATACCAGGCTCCCTGTGGGTCCTCTCAGAAAATTACTATTTAATGTAATAAACAATCCTCTGAAACTATCCTTACGGTAAACACTGGGATGGGTTTTATGGGACTGTTTCTTATAATGCACCTCAATAAAGGTTGATGGCTTCTTACCAGAACATAATGTGATAAAAGGAATTTCACAGAGCACCAGTAAGACGTTGTCCTGTGCTAGCGGTATGGTAGTCTGCACTAATCCAAGAGGATCTTAGAGTATCTAGGGCAGGGGTTTGGGCAGTCAGAAAAGTCTGTAAACCTCCTGACAGTTGATGCATGTGTGGGAAGGGAGTAGGGACTGTTCATGATTGTAGGTGTATTTCTGTCCAGGGAGCCAAAAGTTGATAGCTAATGCTTCATCATATTCTCGGAGGGGATCTAGAAATGGAAGAACTGAGCATGTTCCCTCAGGCAGGCTCTGCAAAAGTTTCTGAATAACAGTGAGTTTGGGGTTATAATGCCTGAGAGGAAGAGATTCTCTTAGCCAGTTCAGGGCAGAACAAATGAGGGAAGGATTTCCTTTTTTGAAAACTATACTATATAAGGATTCCACCAAGGGCTCCATTTAGCAGGGCCAACATCCTCTTGAGAAAGAAGAATTAGGCATTTATTCTAACACAGACACAAAATAGTCAATAATAGAAATGATAATTTTTCTAAAATCAAAGATATCATAAAGGAATGTTATCTTCTAAAAAGAGCAAAATTTAAAGGCCTAGACATTTGAGAACTTTGACCCTAATCAGGATTATTTCCTTGTTATTATTTGCAACTTAAACTAATCTTGATTTTTATTTCCAGTTTTGTATAGGTGCTTACTTTTTAATTTACCCTCAATATATGTTGGCTATAGAGCCCTTCTGAAACAAGCAAAAGCTTCTGGACTTCTCTATAGTGTTTGGTATTAAAAGATCTTCTGACTTCTTATAGCAGATAGTTTTTCCTCTCCTATGCCTGGGGGAGTGTAATTTGCTATCCGAGGCTGTTTGGACAAATTAAAGGGCTCCCCTTGTCTGCCCTTTCAGCTTTCTGGGTGACTAGGAAGGCATGCTGCTGCTTCTCATTCCTCTGGATTGTAGCTCACCATGAAGCAGAAGCACGTGTCCATACTAACAATATGAAATTGATATCTACCATATTCCAATGAAAAGAGTCATTTCCTCTTGACAAGAAGAAGAAGAAGGAGGAGGGGGAGGGGGAGGGGGAAGAAAGAAAGAAGGAAAGAAAAAGGTTTTCTTTCTAAAAGTAATCTCCAGCCACTAGATTAAGTAATGCTTTTATTCTAAAGCAATGGCATTTTCCTCAGCCTCTGAAGTGTCTTCAGCTATTATAAGCTGCATTGACAAGAAAGTTTCTTAAAGCAACTTCCTTTCAAAACTTGCATCTCTATTAGATGAAACATTTTTAAAAACATAATTCAAATAGAAAACATCTGTTTTTAAAAGATAGCTTTTTAAAGTGCTTTTACCACTTTCTTAAAGATAGTTATTAGAGTATCCATCCCTGGCTACAGAATTCCAATTTTATTTTTTTAATTTATTACTTTTTTAAAGAGAGAGAGTGGGAGAGAGAAAGTGTGCATGCATTTTGTTGGGGAGGGGGCAGTAGGAGAGGAAGAGTTTGAGTATCTCAAGCAAGCTCCACACCCAGCACAGAGCCCAGCTGGTTGGGTTTGGGGGATTGGATCTCACCACCCTGAGGTCATGACCTGAGCCTAAATCAAGAGTCAGATGTTTAACCAACTGAGCCACCCAGGCACCCCCAGAATTCCAATTTTAAATAAGTACTCTTCCTCCAGTTTTTCTACACCCTACCTTTATTGGGGCCACCCCATGAAGAAAGGGAGATTTAGACAGGCAAAAGGGGAAATGTGTGGAAGTTATATTGAACATAATAAAAATAATTAATATTTTCCTGATAAAATAGAGCATGTGGGTAGCTTAGTCACTTACGTGCCTTTGGCTCAGGTCATGATCCTGGTGTCCAGGATCCAGCCAGGAGTCAGGTTCCCTGCTCAGTGGGGAGCCTGCTTCTCTCTCTCTTCCTCTGCTGCTCTCCCTGCTTGTGTACTCTTTCTCTTGCTCTCAAATAAATTAACAAAATCTTTAAAAAATATATCTTTCCAATAATTTTGAAATGTGTTACTATTTCATTCTAGATCAAACTCAGCTCTTAGCACTGCATTTTGGAATACAATTTTCATGATTAATATAAGAGGGAATTAAGAATCTTTATTTCTCATTTCTATTTTTATTTTTACTTTTTTTTTTTTTTAAAAAAGAGGTCATTTCAGAAGTACCCTGGCAATGTAACCGATGTCCCATAGTCTCTTTCTTAAAAAAAAAAAAAGCACATTTTTTTGCTCTTTACAAAATAAGGTATTTTAGTGGAGAAACAAACAGGAGTTAATTAGATCTTCATCTTGAGACTCTACCCCTTGAAATGTCATGTGCTATTCATTCAGTCATTTGTTCCTATAGCTTCCATTTATTTACTTCACATTTATTTAGCATCTACTTTGTGCCAGCAGTATTTTAACTGACCTGACAAAAATCAAGAACTAAAGAGACAGGATCTCTTTCTTCCTGGACTTTAAAGTCCAGCTGGGGAGATAAACATTCAACAAATTAATAATTAAAAAAAGGTGTAACAGAACTGTACAAAACAGAGTGAACCCTGCTGTAAACCATGGGGTTTGTTTAATAATGATGTATCAAATATTGGTTCCTGAATTGTAACAAACATACCACCTTAATGGAAGATGTTAGTAATAGAGGAAACTGTGTGTTATGTTGGCATATGGGAACTCTGTGCTTTTTGTATAAATTTTTGTTATCTGCTCTAAAAAATAAAATCTCATAATTAAAAATAATTTTTAATGCTCTAAAATGTAAGCAATTTAGGAGAAATAAACAGGATGCTATTTGAAGGAATAGTGGGGGTGAAATAATTTGGAATGGGGAGTAAGGAAAGACTTTTCTAGAGTTGTTCAAGACCAGAACTAGAGAATAAGTAGGAGCCAGCCAGGCAGAGAAGAGAAAGTGCATTCTTGGTAAAGCAAAGTGATATCATTTGAAATACCTTTCGAAATATTATTCTGGCTTCTCAGTGGAGGATGGATTGTGGGAGTGGGTGTGAAGGTGCAAGAGTACAAAGGAGAGGAGTTAGGAGGAAATTAGAGTGGACCATAGCTTTATTACCTACACACAGTAGCAGAGTGACAGTAGGATTCTTTCCTTTGCTCAGGTTCTGCCAGAAAGCATTAGGTTCTCCATGAGCTACAGAGTAGGAAGAAAGGAGACTGTCATTGGCAGCAAGACAGGGTTACCAGGTCTCAATTCCTAAGATCTTTTCAGTGACTTAATGGGATTTTTAGTGTGAAGAGTAATCGTGTGTGTGTGTGTGTGTGTGTGTGTATTTGAGACTACAATCAGATGAGAATTACAATGGAAAACAAGCCTTCAGATACTAACTATCCATCTGTAGTAACAGATTTTCATAGAAGTCTGTATATGACTAATTTTCAGTAGTTTCCTATTCCTACAACTGGATTGTTGGAATTTATTTTATTTTTTGTTTCTTTTTAGGCTACATGTTAAAAAATTGTTGATAAGTCAACAAAAAAGATACTTAAGGAAGGTCTATTTAACAGGGTGCTGTTTTGGTACATAAGTATTGGAAGGTTTTTATCAGAGTTCTTAGGGGTGGTGAATTCCCAAGGAAGAAAAGTCTAGTGGGTAGAGGGAAGTGTCTATCAGTGATAGATTTCTATTGATTCTGGAACTGTTATTAGTAGCAGGAAAGCTCAAACAGTTTGGGGTTTTATTTCCATTTGAAAGTAAATAGCTCTTCAATTACATAATCCACTTCATAATTTTAACTTTTACCTAGCTCTGTATGTGCACTGGAGATGTGCAAGGCATTAACTACTTTTATGCATTTGTTTTGCAGTGGAAAATTGTATATGATAGTTGTACATTATATATAAGAAGATTTGATACCACTTCGAAAAATCTTTAGCAAATGAGCATGCAATTCATAGTCCTTAGCTAATAATAATACAAAATGGCTAATCTGCCCATCGAACTCTATAAGTACCTTTTTTTTTTTTGTATTACTGGAAACACAAAAACTTAAGTGAAGAATTCCCCATTTGAGCAGACCTGTTGTTTATTTTAGAACCTGTAAGTGCATCATCAATGTAATTTTAAGTAGTCCAGTTATGAATATGGGATGAAGGGATAAAATCAAGTTTTCCACTCTGATGTCTCCATTAAGAAGCTCCTCTTTGTGTAAAATACTCCGTGGCAAAGTTGCTTCTATTTAAAGTAGTGAGTTTGATCTTGGCTTTGATCTAAAGCTTTTGATCTTGAAAGAAGGATGGAGTAGCAATAAAGAGAGGGCAAGACAGATTTTCTTTAAAGAAATGCGATAAAGTTAAAGGGATGGTCAAGATCAACAAACGCGAGTGCGACCCGACTCTTCTCCCCAAGCGCTCACCCCCATTCTGGTTCAGCCAACTTCTCATGCGGATGGACAGAAGTGGTGTCTGAGGAAAAATCTGGAGCATGGCAGACTTTTACAAACTAAGTGGAAACTATCCCCCTAATTATGAAGACAGAGTGTCGCCTTTTAAATTCTCCCCAGTCGCTGTGGGGGTCCGCGGGCTGGGCGCGTGCGGCGCCTACGGCACTTAGAGCGCACAGGCTCCGTCAAGGCGCGAGCTGTGCGCCTTCTACGCGCTCCGGGTTTCTCCCCCGGGAGGTCACCTGCCACCGCCCCGGAGTCCGGAGGGGCCACTGGAAAACGTCCACTTAATGGCGTCTAATCCATTCCCGGAAAAGAAATTCACTAGGAAAGTTCCTTTCCGCTCCGCGAAGGCCATCTGGACTCTTAGGTTTCTGACCCGAGGAGGGAGTTCGGCTGGCTGGCTACGGGGGTGGGGGCGCTTCTCGAGCTAAGCCCTGACGCCTGCAGCCGGGCCACGCTCTTGATTGCACAGTGGCGGAGAAACCCTTGCGCGGGTCCCCAGGGGCCCGCGGAGGGGGTGGGGGCTGGAAAGGTAAGGCGTGCGCGCCCAGGTCGATCCGCGCGTGGGAGGGCGCGGGAGCGCGGGCGCGGGCGGGACGCGGGGAGATGGGGAGAAAGACGTTGGTAAAGAGAACAATAAAATAGCCGGCGCGCCGGCAGGGGTGGGGGCGGGGCGGGGGCGTGGGCGACCTGCGGGGAGGACCGAGCGGCCGCCTATACCTTTAAGGCAGGCCCCGCCCCCGCCCCAGCGCCCGCCCTCCGCCCGCGCCACCGCCCCGGCCCCGCGTCGCCCCACCGCCCGTGCTGCGCCTTAGGTGTTGCGGGCTCCGCGCGCCCGCTGCTCTCTGGCGGGCCGGCGGGGCAGCGGTCCCTGGCTGGGAGCGGGCGGCGGGGCCTTCGCTCCCACCCTCACCTTCCGCGGGCGAGGTAGTGGGTCAGCGCGCCGAGCTGGTGGGGCGCGGGGGAGGGAGGCTGGGGTGGCTCCCGGGGTAAACTTGACTCTTTCCCCTTCCCCCGCAGCCGCTGCAGAGGGAGCGTCAGGCCCGGGCGGAGTGCGGGCTCGCGCGGCAAGTGAGCGCCGAGGTGAGTGCGGGAGGCGCGCTCCCTGCGCTCCCCTCCCTCCTTCCCTGGGGCGGTGGGTCTGGCGCCGCGTCCCCATCGCTGACTCCCCGCGGCGCCGACGCGCGACAGCGGTGGGTAAGATGGCCCCGTTCCGGGGCTCCGGCGCGTACCGGCGCGGGGGTGGCCGACCGGGCCCGTGACCGGAGGGAGCGGCCCGGGCGAAGGTCACGGCCTCGGCGCGCAGCACAAGCGCGCGTCTCTTGGGCCCCCGGCTTTGAGGCAGCTCGGCTGGCCCGGAAGGTGCTTGTGGCTTCCCCAGGTGAAGCCCTGGAAGGCAGCGTCGCGAGGCCGTCGATCGTTTCTTTCTCACGCAGAGGGACGGCCCTCACGACTTGTCGTCGTGTTTAAATTGCTCTGTGGTTTTTGAACTTCAGGTCGAGAAATGGATTCGAGTGAACCGGAGACCCCGAAAACGGAAACGAAGGGAGGCTGAAGAAGTGTTTGAAAAGGTAGGGTCCCCGAAAGACAGCACTGGGTGGAGTTCTTGAGAAGTCTCCCCGTCCGCCCCTGAGGACTTGGTGGTAACAATAGAGTAGCATTTTTTAAGTTTTAATTCAGTGTACAGTAAGCCGAATAAACGTGGGTGGTTATACAGAAATATTGGTTGATAATGTTAATAATCATGGACATACTATATTCTCAAGAACTAAGAGAATGACTCGGGGTGGAGATCTGTTTCATACCCATTAAAAAGAGCATAAGCGGATTCCATTATTATATTAGACCCCTTCGTAGTTATTATGGCAGTTGTTAAGGTACCTCTAAAAAGGGGGGGGTTCTGAATATATTGCCCCCAATATCAGGTTTCTCTGGTTGTGATAGATACAGTGGCATACTTACTTATTTAGCCTTTAGACTTTAAATTAGAGTAATCTTAAAAAATGGAGGGAGATGAAAGAAGTGGATTTCTTTTGAAACACTAGGAGGGATTTTATTTACTGTAAAGCAAATGAGAAATTTGTTTTTCTATATTTAGAATTTCAGTATGTTACTTTGCAGAAGTTTGGATTACCTGTTTTCTCCTGAAATTGTGTTAAATTAAAACTTGATTTGTCATTGTAATGAATATTATGAAATAAGGTAAGTCATGTGTTGTTTTCTGAATAATGTTTTATCAGAGTCACAGCAGGTATGATTTTTGTTGCATTTACTTAATTACTGTACTGTTTTTTGATTCTTGATAGCACCAAAGGATTAAAATAGATGTGTGTTGTTTTTCTGCTGCTAGAATGTAGGATGAATCACTCCTGATTCTGAAGCCAAATTCTTGCTGATAGCATTGCTGCCAACTTCTCTGATGTGTTGCCTTAGTATGGGCATTGCAGCGTCCGAGAATGTGCACAAAGCACATCATAATGAAGGTGATTCCAAAGTTTCAGAGTGCACGTAAGGATACTAAGGGCAGCTTCTAAGAGAATTGGGAAAAGAACTGGCCTAGGATCCTGGTCATTTGTAGGGAGACAGTCAGTGTATGAAAAGCGGTACCCCAGCCCTACCTTTTTAAACAGAGTCATATCTGTCACTTGAGTTAAACAGTAATAGAAAACAGTTTCATTTTGAATAGACTTGAGTTTTCTGACCATACCTCGGCATGTCATGGTAGGTTGTGTTTGTTTAACTTTCATGCTCCAGGTGTTTTAAAATATGTCCGTGAGGTGATGAATGAGATCATAAAATGTCCAAAGAAGGGAAAAGTTTTATGGCTTGCTTACTATTTCAGAAGAATATTTTCTGGCTCTTATTTTTTTAAGCCAAAAAGGATGGCTACCCAGATGCGCAATATGTCACGCGTGAATGAAGGGAAGCCATTACCTTTGTGGATTACTAGGTACCATCACTCAGCATCTGAACTTGAAGGAACCACATGTGTGACACCCATGATCTGAGCATTGCCTTCTGAGAATGAGAAGGAGGGCACTGAGGATTTCACCTCCCAAGAAAATGGGGTTCTTTGCTGAGCCTTTCTTCTCGATAGAGGCTATGTATGAGAGCTTCTGAGTAGGGTGCGCGTTTGGCTTTTCTTCTCAAAAAATGTGGGCAGCAGTTTTAAAGAGGATACAGAAATAAAGTAGGTTGGGACCAATAAGCTGAACTTCCTTTCAAGGAGTGAAGCTTAAAGCTGACTAGCTTTGAGGGAGGAGGTGGAGAGGGCCAGAAGATAGGATATATTTCAGGGTTGGATCAGAGAATATTAATTATCAGCGTGTCCAGTCTTTCTTCCTGGCTCTGCCCAGCAGCTAAGCCCTTTGCCCCCTGTTTTGCCTCTGTTGCATCCAGGAGAGGGGTTGGAGCTCTCTGAGGCAAAGCATGAGATATTTTCAAGGGCAGGGTGAAAGGGAGTGTGATCAGTGACCAAGGGCATTAGAGCAAGTTCTGAAAGGCATAGAAGCCACCCTGCAGCTGGTGGCCGAGGTGCCGTCCCCTGATTACCCGAGTGTCTATTCCGAAGTACAGATCGAATTCTGTGTGGTAATGAGTAATTAAACCGAGGTCATTTGTTAACCCTTTGCTTTGGGTTAATTAATTAATTAATTAATTAATAGGTTAATCAAACCTATGATTTGAACCTGTTATTAATAGGAATCTCAGTAGTTTTTAAATTCACTGTTTCATAAATGTATTTAAATGCCACAGCACAAGTAGAAGCAGATTAGTTAATTTCTCCTTTTTAACGCATCCACTATCTTTTTTTTTTTTACATCACTGAAATAAAACTGCGGTATTTTCGCTTTTGTTCATTTTCTTTTACTGTAAAATAAGAAAATGAGTTTAGTCATTTCTGGTAGGCCCAGTTTTAAGTCTGTCCCTTGCCTTTATTTGCCTACTTTGTTTTCTTTGCCCCACTTGTCCCGCACACTGCCCTTCCTCCATCCCCCAGTCTCTGTTTACATCTTTCAGGCTCATGCAGGATTCAGCCCAGATGACTGAACTTGGTTAACTAGTCTGTGTTTAACTGTGGGAGGGTCGGAACATTTTTCCTCCAGTATTTACTGACTTGTGGAAAGCAGAGTCATCTGAGCTGCCCGAGGAAGGAAAACAGAACAGCGGTGCGAGGCCAGAGTCTGGAAGCGGGCAACGGGGCGAGGAATTAGAGGTAGTGAATGTGATCTTACAGGAGATATTTGTTTTCCCCTTAAAGAAAATCACGAAGGTGCTAAGTGGTCAGCACAGGCTGATCTATGGGTTGAGTTTTTCAGTGAACTCAGAAGGGGAAGCAAAACAAACTTACCCTGTTCTCAGC
Source organism: Mellivora capensis (assembly GCA_004024625.1). Classification (NCBI taxonomy): domain Eukaryota; kingdom Metazoa; phylum Chordata; class Mammalia; order Carnivora; family Mustelidae; genus Mellivora; species Mellivora capensis. The sequence continues at coordinate 181,226 of PISX010000096.1, read as the reverse complement.
TGTGGGTTAAAATAACGAATAATGAAATAAAGTAAACTGGGGTGAGTGAGAGGTACCACGAGGAGAAGTGATTTAAAATGTTCTCCTGGCCCTTCCAGGCTCTTCTGCTTACTGTGCAAGTCATTCCCCCTCTCCACCCATCAGGTTTAGCCGTGCTTACAGGTTTTCAGCTTTCCTCTTCCTGAAGCTATATCGGTCTGCCTGGCGCATCTTTTGTCTTTTCTGACATTTACTTTCATTTTATTTTTCTCTTCACATCTTTGCCCCCTTTCCAGTGCTGCGACTCAGTTCTTTCCTACTGGTCTCTGTTTCCTTCATTTCAGATGACAAAACTCACCTCTCTTTTGCCTCTGGTCCTCAGGTGTTTTCTCCTTACATTCTGATAGTCTTCTTAAATGTTTCACATTCCTTTCATTTAACTTGTGTGACAGAAAAGACAAGGAGAACATGAACAGCTACACAACTGCCAGGGGGGGAATGGATCGGCCTGCTCTGCAAGGGACAGTGAAACAATGGTGGCGGCAACAGTGAATTGTTGTGTTTTTAAAAATAATGTTATTAGATATTTGCTGAGTGGCTGTTGGTTTTAGAAGAGGAACATAATTTTTTTTCTGCTTTTATCTTTAACTATTTGAAGATAAATGCAAATTATCCATAACATTCAAAGATTAAGGGCCAATACACTTTCATAAATATACATGAAATATGAAGTTTTTAAATCTTATTTTTTATTTTAAGGGTTAATAATACTGTAGTATAAAGAACAAATTGCGTATTGAGGAAAATATATCAATGGCGTATGATTCCTTTAGAAGAAGAAAATGTCAATTTTGAGATTCAGAAGAAGCACCTAAAATCCTATTTGAAGCATATGTGATAATGTGTGGAGAATAAATTTTAAGATACTAATTTCTGGTCATCATCAAGTACATATGATGATGTCACGAGTATGCATTGGCAAACTTTCAAAACACTGAAAATTCAGTAATAACAAGGTTGGCTATTATTATTAACAGGCTGTCCCTACATGTGTTAGTTTCCAAGGTAGTGGTTTTGGCAAGGGTGAGTGTCTGGCCTGTGTTACGTTAGCTGTAAGCATCACTAGGTGAGGTGCAAATGGTTTCTAACAAAAGCAGCTCTTAAAGTAACCTAATTGTTCTTTCCTGCTGGAACCTGAAAAACAGTGTTTTAGAGCACGAAATTGTTAAGAATTTGGTCAAGTTTTCCTTGAAATATCAAGCGAAACATAAAGATCTAGAAAGAAGGTTGTGAAAATGTGGACTTCCTATCATATTTAATGGCCATTTCAGTTGGAGACAAAGGATAAATTCTGCTTTCTGAGTCTTGGAGAAAACAAACAAGGGCACTGTTTTCTTTGTGATAATATGCTTCCTAGATTCTGAAGCATTTTCTCTCACTTTTATCATTTGCTTTTTCCATTCGTTTGATTCTGAACTGCAGTGATCATCTTGGTATGAATAATAATTTACGGATTTAAAAAATTATGTATAAAACTCAATTTGGTTTATGCATTTTGCCACATTTATTGCTGCTTTTAAAATGTTTATACGTTCAAAGAAAATGCTTTTACTGCAGTTCTAATATTGAAATGTTCAACATGTTAAAGGTAGGTACAAATTTTAAACTATTTAACAAAGTGCTTTACTGCTGTTTGTCTTTTGTGACAAAGATCTGTTTTATATTAAGTTTATGATTTCTGGAAAACAATTTAAGACTAATAAAAATTATCTGGCTCTTACTTGGACCTGTAACAGCAGACGGTCACGGTGTTAGGCTTGACTCTGGAGCCGTCAGGATACAAAGCTTGGCAAAATGGCACAAGATGAATTTAGAGAGGGTTGAACCAAGGGTCCCTTCACTTTATAGGATCTACCCCACATTCAGCAGAATGGTAGGCTTCAGGCAGCCACTCTCATGCAACTGAGGCAGCTTTGGTGTTGAGTGGTTTCCCAGGCATTGGTGCTCTTGCTTCTTTTCGAAAATGCTCTTGCCCTGTGAGAATTCATAACTAGTCTACATTTATATAGCTGTAATCGCTTACAATAGCTTCATTGATACTTGATCTCTATAGAAAAGCTTTATGGGTTCTAATGAGTCACTGCTCTTGAGGCACCAGCCGCCTTCCCTATCTGTGAATGGCTTTGTGTCCTGTGTTGTACTGATTGTGCCTTTGGATGACAACTTACTTGAGTGATGGGGAGAGGCAGAGTAATTTATTAAAAGTAATTACAAAGAAACCAAACAAAAAGAGTAATTACAGTGCTGTTAATATGCAATTCGTTATTTTATTGCTGCAATATTTAGAACTGGGTCTTATTTGTAGGTCTCCCTTTTTTCCTTGTAAATCTCTAGCAAATACATAATTTATCAAATTCTCTGTACCCAGGTCTCAAGTTAGATCCGGTCTCAAAAGATCTTGGCTTTTTCTGCCCCCTCCCTTTTTTTTTTAAAAAGCTGGACCAAGGAAGAATTGCTGATAAAATGTATTTTTGGTAGCCTCAGGAAGGAAGTCTGATCTGTGTGATTTTGTACCATTAAGTTTTCATTTGTTCCGTGGATTTATTTTCTTAAGAGTCTGCCGTTTATATAAAATATTCTAAGAATTCCAAGTGTACTGAAATCCCTTCCATTTTTGACTAGCACAACTCAGAGAATTAAAGTATAGTCATCCACTTACCCTCACGGGCTTATTCACGTATTTTAAAAAGAATCTGTGAATGGAACTATTAATATAATAATAGCTGACACTTGTCATGTGTCAGGCACTGTTCTAAGTGCTTTGCATGTATCCGCTCATGTAAATGCACCCTTAAAGTGGTACCACAGACCCATAGTATGCCGTGAGGGTGTCGTAGACCTGGGCAGAAGCTTTGACAGTAGGTGAGGTCTAAACAAGTCAAATAATTGCTGCAGAAAAGAATGCTTTGGGCAAGATTTTAAAAAAAAATTTTTTTAACCCAAGCATTGACAGCCCTAGACCACCAGCATAATGCATACATTTCTAAATGAGGAAAATCCCACCCGGCGAGTATTTTGAAAACACTTGAAAGTGTGCAGATAATTACACTGTTGTTGATTTTAGCAGATTCGATGCCAGCAGCCATCAGCTCTTCTATGCCATGAAAGATGAAAGCCATTTTAATATAAAACACGAGTTTGGCTGGAAAGGGGAGGCGGGCAGAGAACAATTTCATGACTTTTTAGTTACTTTTATAGGAAGCATTAGTTACGTTCCTGTGATAGAATGCTTTACTTGGCAATTATTCTCATCTGAGGCATTTTAATGACTTCTCTGTGCCTGGTATCATCTGGCACTAATGAGATGCATTATTTTAGTAGCACCTACCGGTGTCGGTATAGTTGAGGGCCTGTTACCATTTCCATCTCTTTTAGGAGGCAGGCACTATACCTTCAAGTATAGCCAACCTGTATTTCGTTTGTATTTCTGGGTATCTGCATACAGCAAAAAGGACACTCAAGCCTCGTATCTCTAGCACTTAGAGAAAGGCCTGATCACACACAGCCTCGAAAAGTAGTTGTTGAATGAATTAGGTGAATGAATCCCACTCATGGCACTTACCTTATTAAATCATACCTGGCTTTTACGTGTTTAAGAAGTTGTAATGGTCCAGCTTTTATTTATTTTGTTCTTTGATGACAGAAGTTTTCATGCAAGCACATTGGTAGAGCTGTCCTAATTGCCATGGGTCATCTTGTTCATCCCTCCTATAAAGAGCTCAGAGCCAGGAAGGCCTGACCCTGGTCCCAACTCTGCCACCTAATTGTGTGTTCCTTGAGTTTGTCGCTTTTGCTTTCATCTGAAAATCCTTTCAATTAATAGGCCAGTTAAGCCAATGTACAGTATTTATATAATTGATTTATATAACTGATATATAAATCAATTAATAGGCCAGTTAAGCCAATGTACAGTAATTATAAAATTAATGAGTATGTTTGGTTTTGATTCTTTCATATAGTTTTATGATACATTTTTTTCTTTTGTCCATTTTTTCTATTTAGACGGCTTGGATTTTTGTTCTAATGGTTACTTTGACATAATAATACATTTTGGTCTCTCTTTACTTTTTTTCTCCTCTTGTGTTTTGCTTTCCTGCTGTGAGCAATAGTGAAGTTAGATATTAACCTTTTCTTGCTCCTCCTCTCTTTATTTTTTATCAAGTGACATGAAATAGGTCTTTTTGCTTCCAAATAAATACCTTTAACATGGTCAGTAAACTGTATATTTATATGTTCTTCCCATTTCCTCCCTTTTTTGGTAGTTGTATTAGATTTATGATGTCACAGCATGTAGACATTATTTTTTTTTAAAGATTTTATTTATTTATTTGACAGAGATCACAAGCAGGCAGAGGCAGAGAGAGGGGAGGAAGCAGGCTCCCTGCTGAGCAGAGAGCCCAGAACCCAGGACGCTGGGATCATGACCTGAGCTGAAGGCAGAGGCTTTAACCCACTGAGCCACCTAGGCGCCCCAGCACGTAGACATTATATACTAACCACATGCTTTATAAAATCACATAATTTTAATTCTGCGAGTAAATCTATAATGTTCATCAGCCACTCTCATACAACTGATCTTCAGGGATTTTGGTTTTTTGAAGCTACTTCTAGAGCCGATTTCTCAGGAAGAGCATGGGAGCAACTGTATTCCCTGAGTGTTTGCATGTTTTTAAGTTTTTGCTCTTTCTCCATGAAGATCAGTTCATCTAGATATAAAATTCTTGATTCATGTTTTCTTTATTTAAATATCTTGAGTGTATTACTCCATTGTCTTTCTGCTGGTCTCATTTCTTTCCCTCAGAGCGACCTGGTCTTTGCTCCTGGACACCCAGATTTTTTTTTTCTTTAAAGTCCAAAAATGTTCCCTGAATATGTCTCATCATGGCTTAGTTTTCCCAGTTGTCAACTGGCTTTTGAACTTTATTTTCCTCATTTGTGAAATGGAGAATAATGGTAACCTCAAGAGAGTGGATTTGAAGACCAGCTAGGATACTGTGTATAAAGTGCTTTGAATTTATTTTATTTCCTTATTACTCTTCAAAGTCCCGTGTTGTTAGGAACTTTAAAATTTAGAGTACTTCATTTTATGGGCATTTGGATTTGACTTGGCTTTATATTTGTGAGAAATCTGAAGTGGGTCCTCTGAAGTCTTTTGTCTACATCTTAGCGGTATATAAACGCCCACTGATTCCATGTGGTAAACAGGCTTTCTGTGCCCATGCGGGGAACTACTGGCCTAAAAGCAGTGGTGCTTTCTGAAAGTCTCTTACATGGAAAACTCCTTCTCCATTTTATTCTTCATACACTCTTGCCCAAAATAAGTTACTTTCCCACACAAAACTGGGTTTACGTGATCGTGGTTTGTGCACAGTACAAGACACAGGAAAAAAATTAAAGGATCTGTTTTTCAGGTAATGAAAGCTGAAAACCCAAGTCAGTTCTAATCAGCCAGCATGTCTTCTTGGATTTGTTATACATAAGACCTGTGTAAGAAGCTGCTGGAAAATACCAGAGAAACAAGAGATGTCATTTCTGGCCATGGGAGATAAAACACACACATATCAAAGATCATTTACAAAGCAGCATGTGATAAGTAAATTCAAACCAGTATGGCATAAACTAAGGACATGAGTATATGATGCATTTTACCGGAGGCCACCCTGGACTCGAGTTTCCACGCCTGGGCCTTGTTTGGATAAAACAACCCTTTACACATGCAGCCTGGAAATTATGGTGGGAAATTGGGTAACTGAATTAACTGAATCCATTTTAATGCTTTTACCTGATTTGTAAGCACAGATAAGAGTTTGACTGACATACATGTAAATAATGTGCGTGTCTTTATTTGCATATGTGATTTTTAAAAATAAATTCATCCATGTTTTGCATGTAAGGCTGGAACCTATCATAGAAATTCTGCTGACACAAATCAGGATGATTTGCAAACCCAAGGCTAGAAATACAATACTGCCTACAATTCCATGTGTAACACATTCCGTATTAAATTCTGTATTTGAACAATTTATTTAGTAACTTCACTGCATATCTACAACATACAAAGCCCTGAATAAGGAGTACAGAGTACAGAAATGAATGGAAAACAGTCCTGAAAAAGTTTACAGTTGAATGTAAAAAACTGTATAGAGTAGGAAACAGAATTGAATCCAGCCTCTATAAGTGGTACAACAGGTATGTATACAGAGCATCTTGGATCTCTGTAAGGAAAGGGAGTCCTCTCACTGTAGGCTTGCATTCTCCATAAGTCTTCTCCAGGATGATTTCAGGATGCAAATATTCCAGCTTAGTCAACTTTTGTTATTTTGTAGAATTGAGGATACCATCATTTCAGTTCTCAAAATTCTTTTTATTTATTTATTTATTTATTTTTAAAGATTTTCTTTATTTATTTGACAGAGATCACAAGTAGACAGAGAGGCAGGCAGAGAGAAGGGGGGAAGCAGGCTCCCTGCTGAGCAGAGAGCCTGATGTGGGGCTTGATCCCAGGACTTTGGGATCATGACCTGAGCCGAAAGCAGAGGCTTTAACCCACTGAGCCACCCAGGTGCCCAGTTCTCAAAATTCTGATTGTCTTCATGAGCACATACTGAAACCAGGAAATCAGTATTTCCTTTTGGCTCTTGTGCAGTCAGAGGCCTGCAGTGAGTTCCGGCTACCAAGCTACCTCTGGGCTTGAGGATGTATAAAGTTTTCAGCCTCTTTCACTGTTTTTTCCCCTTTGATTTGCATTAAGTTTTGGGGGTTTTTTTCTCCTTCCCTAAACATTTGGTTTCAAGGCAAAAGGAGAAATGAGAATGTTCCAGAATTAAGGGTGGTGACTGCACGTTCTGGAGCCCTTCAGATTCCTCTTGTGATTTTGGAATGTTGTCACTCAAAAAGCATCCCACTTATTCTCAGCACCACAGATCTAGCATGACCTCCGTTTTTTAGAAAAAAGTTATTAAAAAATAATTGTACACCCCTTTTATTTTTCTACTGATGAGCACAAATAGATGCACCAGCTGCACTACAGAATGGCATTAAGCGCGTACTCAAATCCTTTTAACATTTTACATCTCTTGTCAATCAAGAAATGTTTGTTTTTCAGAGTGTTAAATTCTAAATCATGGGTATGGGAAGGTGCAGACTTCATATATATGAAGCAGGAAAACAAACTGATTTGCTTTAATTAATATCAAACCGTGTAAAGTAGGAAAAGATCTTTTCATAGAAAGGGCAACAGTTGTCATTTTATGTGGCCTCGTTTGTAACTGAAAACCATAGAGTTGATTTTCTGTGGCAGTTTTCATTTGGTGTCCAAGAAAAATTCATGATCTCCATCAAGGAGGAATAGCAGGAAGAATCTGGAAGAGAAGTCAGTCACAGCTCTGGGTTGTGTTCATGCACAATTTGGTTTCTGAGTTTTTCTCCTTAACTATCAGCTACAGGACCTTTAGTTTTCAATGTTAAAGGCACAGATTTAACAGTGATTCCTAACAGTAATGGTAAAGGTCGCTGAGTGCTCCCACACACAACAGAAGATAGTGGTTCTGATTCTCTCTTGTAGCAGCTGTAACAAGTTTTATGTACTATGTCTTTTTATATGCCATGAAATGCACCCATATCCAGTTTCTCGAGTTTTAAGACACACAGTTGTGCAGCCATCGCCACAGTCCAATTTTAGAACATTTCCATCACCAGAAAGTTCCCTTGTGTCCATTTGAGGTCAGTACCCATCCCCTACTCCTAAGCCCCAGAGAACTACTAATATGCTTTCTGTCTTTAGAGTTTTGCCTTTTCTGGAAATTTCCTATAAATGAAATCATACACACTTTAATCTTTTGTACTTGGCTTCTTTCATTTATTACCCTGTTTCGAGGTTCGGCAGTATTGCACCTCCCAGTGTTTGTTCCTTTTTGTGACAAGGTAGTGTTCCATTGTGGGGATGTGCTACTACGTTTTGTTTTTCCGTTGACAAGTTGACAGATGTTAGGAGTTTTTGCAGTTTTGCCTTACTATAACTAGTGTTTAACTGCCTTCATGCGGACATATTTCTCTTACGTAGATACCCAGGCGTGGCATGGCTTGGCCATAGGGTAGGGGTATGTTTAACTTTCCAAGAAACTGCTCAGCTGTTTTCCAAAGTGGCTGCAGCATGTTACGTTTCTACCAGTGGTGCCTCTGGTTCCCAGTTCCTCTGTCTGCTCGTCCGCACTTGGAATTGCCAGACTTCTTTATTTTAGCCATTTTCATGGGAGTTGAACCGTGCTTTCTCCACGTAATTGCTTTTATTTCTTGTGAGGATCCGAAAGTATCTGTATCCCCTAATGTGCTTTTGTCCTCCATTTTATAGATCGGAAGGCAGTGGAGCAGTTACTGGAAAATCTAAATATCTTGCCCAAGATTCCCAAATGAGTCACTGAGCCTAGAGTCCTCACGCATCAGTTGGAAATAGAGCAGCCTGTTTTTGTTCCAACCCCTGGCTCCCTGTGACTCAGACTCCTCTTTGTCCTCATAGTCTTGTTGGGTGTGGCTGTCTTTTGATCTTTGTTGAGTGATCCATTCTTATCCTCTCGGAATTTGGTCTGATGAAATCTAGTTGTTTTCTGCGGAGATGGGCTAGTGTCTTGGAAAGGTGCTTCTTAGCTGCGGTACATAGGCCTGTCTGCCTCGGGGGTGGTCCCTGTTGACTGAGCCAGTACCTGTCTGTCCTTTCAAAGGGGGTAGATCCTTGCCTCACCAGAGCTTTGTGGGAGTTAGGTGAGGTGACTTATCTAAGAGAGCTGGCACGTACTAAATATTTTAATATGTTTTATGGCACCTCTTCTAGTGCCTGTGAAAGGCTGATTACCTTCTGACGTGGACAGTAACACCAGTCATTGGGTTTTTCTTCTCTGTGATCCTGAGACAGGAAAACGTTCTTAAATTTATTTACTAATTAAAGAACAAAATTCAGCCACGGTTTCTTCCTGTTCTTTGGTCACCAGCAAATGTAGTAGCAGTACTTTTACAAGTTTCTGTATGTGCCCCGTCTTCTGGCTTACTCTAGAAGACTCATCCTGCTTCTCAGAGCTACTGTAGCATTTCATCGGCGTCTCTCTTCAGTTTGTCCAGACTGGAAACTCTCAGAAGTGCTCTTTTGGCTGTAAACTGTAGTCTAGCAAAGCTCCATTTTAGATCATTACCTTTCTTACTCTCAGAATGTCATTGCTTTTGCACCTTTAGGCCAAACTGTTTTGATGCGAAATTCCTTTGAAGGCTGGTAGGGGTTATACAAATGCCCAGCCAATGAAAACCACTTAATATGGGGCACGTCTCGGCCTCCCTGGTCATTTTGTGGGGCCTGGCTAGTTGAAGCGAAGGTTCCAGTTACCTCTGTTACCTTTCACTAGAGAGGGTCAAGTGTTACATTTATTTCAGGACAAAAAGTGAATTCTAGTACAGGTAGTTTGTATGTGAAATGATTATTTTCTCTGAAATGATTCTTGGTCATGTTGAGTTTCTAAATGTTAAAGGGAACACAGGGAAGCACCTGGGAGTCTCAGTCAGTTAAGTGTCCCCACTCTTGATTTCGATCAGCAGGTCCTTATTGCAGGGTTGTGAAGTGGAGGCCCGTGTTCAGTTCTACTGAGTGTGGAGCCTGCTTAGGATTCTACCCTGGCCCTTGCCGCCACCCCATGTTTGCGCTCACCCTCCCTCTCAAAAATAAATAAATAATAGAGGGAACATGGCTATTTAGATCTATGAAAATCTCCTCTTAGTCTGATGCTGCCTCACGGCACATGGGGAGGAGCTAAGAGGTTGGGAACTTCAGAATATGTAATAGCCACCACCAAGGAGCTTCTAATTTAAAAAAAATTATTTTTTATTAACATATAATGTATTATTAGCCCCAGGGATCAGGGAGCTTCTAAAGTACCTGCTGGAGCTGTTAGTTAGGCACCTGGCGGGGTGTGCTAGTCGCTGTGGTGTTAAGAAAGCTGCTTGAGGTCCTGAGTACTCAGGGGTGCCGGACGGCAAGAGAGGAAATGAGGGGGGAAGATGTCTCATGGAAAGTTGAACAACTCTGGTTTCACTTCAGTGCTTTATTTGGGAGGTTGTATGGGACAGAGCTGCTGGACTCAGGGAAGACCTTGCAGCTTCTCAAAGGCCAGTGGTTCACTCACACGTGAGAGCACGGAGGCCCCAAGAGCTTCGGGTCCCAGGCTGGAGAGCTGGCCTAGGACCAGAGCCCAGGTCTGTCTCCGCCCCCCCCCCATTTTTTGGGGGGGCTCTTTTCAACTGCTCCTCTCAAAGCAGGGGGTGGAGGCAGAGTAGCCTTGGGTTCCAGGTGAGGAGAAATGGGTCACACTGGTCTTTGTTATGTTGGAGGGCAGGGACACCTGTGGGAGGCCCAGAAAGAAGGTCTGGGAGACTTGGGATGACCCTCCACGGTCATCCCTTGTCACCTAGGAACACATGCAGAGTGAGGGCCTTTTCCTAGTAGACGGAGACTTGGTGGGGCACGGACCATGTCCGATTTTGAGGGCTCAGTCATTTCCGAGCACGGAGTAAGACTTCATGGTGAGGCAGCTAGGGTGTCCACAAGGGTTGGTGTGAACTTTTGCTTTTCATGTTAAATTAGTGAATCCTGCAAGGCACAGATTATTTGAATTTTTGTGATTCTTATAACAATCCAAGCAACTGCAACATGAAAATGTGGTGGTGGTAGTTTTTCAATCCAATGTGAGTGTGACCAGATAACTAGTCATTTTATTTTGGAATGCACCGAGGGTACACCCACAAATTCCTTTTCTTCAGTCTGTGCAGGTATCTTTTATGGTTACATTATTTATTCTGAAATGCAAGGCTGCTTTCCATGTTTACACGTATTCCTACCTTGCTGTATTGCACCTCGAGAATCACATTTTCCTTCAGTCTCTCTCAACTCATAGTTTACAGCCCAAATCAAACCACCTCCACCCTCAAAAGCAGTATTGATAAAACTAATGCTGAACTTGGATTATGAAAGGATTAGTTCCCAGAACTCGCTGTACTGTTTGCAGGGCGAAGTGAGTAGGAATATTCTGACTTAGGGAAAAAACTGCTTGTATTTTATCTGTAACACAACTGGTAAGATACAGAAGGATAGTGCCCCAGACGAGCAGGTGAAAAGGGAATGTGGCTACTGAGCTGCATCAGGCTTGCAGACGGGGCCCCTCCCCTGCCCCCCAGCAGAGTGAAAGGGGGCAGGAGAGAAGGCCCGGAATGATACTCCTGTGTTGCTCATCTGGCATACTTTGCGTCTTCGTTAGAGATTAAGTCACCGACTTGGTTAGCAGTAGCGTTACCCAATCTCAGAGCACCACATTATCGTAAGACAAATCTAAATGACGCTGAACTGCCTTCAACAAAGGATTCCTGTCCTAGGGGTATGCACGTACAACTTGGGGGGTGTGTGCAGACGCACTCACGGTTACCTGTTTCATCGGCCTTTGACCTGAAACGGGGAGATGAGGGGCGAGACCTGCTGGTGTGACCGCTGTTTCCCATCTCAGAGGGAAGCTGCAGGCGCTATTTCCAGAGCTGGCGCTGTTTGCCTCTGACTCTGACTCATGCTCCCGAAGAACTGCCCTGTGCATAATGCAAAGTCATTGTCATCATGAGCCATCCTAGGGAGAGGTTCAGTGGAAAAAGTGAAGGTGGAGCAAACCAGGCTCCGGAACAGGAGGTGAAAGATACGGTTTTTGTTTGGTTTTGCTGAACTTCATAGTCATGTCTTTGAAAACTGTGGTAATCCTGGAGGGAGTTCGTAATAACAGAAGAGAGGAAATCAGGCTTGTTGCAGCAGGACTCCTCTTGTGTTCAGATTCTTAAAGCAGGTGGAGAGGAGAGTAAAATAATCCTGGGATTGTTGTAGATTTTGGACACGTATTCATAATTTCTCAGTTTCTCGTTTTTTGTGTTAAATCTATTTTGTGATCATGCACTGTTACAGAGAAGAGAAAGGGATGTATTATAAATATAAGTAAACTTCAGTATTCTAATTACTTGTCTTCAAAATGATCTTCCAATAATCGGGAGGGTGAGGCATGTCATTTACATGAGGGTTAAGAATAAAGAAGTTATCTCTATGCTAGTCTTGGTGGGACTTTTTCCTGTGAAAAACTATTACCAGCATATCTGGAAATAACTTCCTCATTATTTTAAGACCGTTCTTTATAGTAAATCTTAATATCAGAAATAATTGAAAATTGGGGCGCCTGGGTGGCTCAGTTAAGCATCTGACTCTTGGATTCGGTTCAGGTCACGATCTCAGGGTTGTGAGATCGAGCCCCGCGTTGGACTCCACATTCGGCGGGAATTCTGCTTGGGATTCTCCCTCTTCCTTTGCCCCTCCCACTCACTCTCTCTCTCATAAATAAAAATATCTTTTTTTTAGAAAAATAATTGGAAAATTAAAGTAGCTGTTGGAACAGTAGCTCAGTAGAAAGAGTTCATGTGTTGAGAGCATTTATTTCCCAGGCAGTTTTTTGACTCTAGTTTTCTTAGCAAGAAAAATGTTAATCTTTTGTGGATGGACCCTTTTTTTCTCTTTTTCCCAGAGCATGTGTGGTTTCCATAACTTCTTTTTCCACTGAACTGTGGCAATGGCTGTAGCTGATGCCTGCGGGTCATCTGTGCTCCTAGAATTGAACTGATACTGTGTCATCGTAACCCCTCGCCGCTGTTGTGCTTCACAACCTGGAAATCATAGACAGGTAGTTGGAAATCCCATGTTTATCCCTTACTGGTTTTTTCACCTTGGACAAACTAGTCTGTGGAAGCCTCAGTTTCCTCATCTATAAAATAGTTACTATAAAGCATTTAGCAAGGAGCTGCCACTGAATCGTTGCTCACTGACAGTAGTTATTAATGTTATCGGGGATGGGCTTCTCTAGTACCGTCATCATGGGTGAAAGTCATTTATCATCTGTGATGTACTAAGAGAACAGACGGCGTCCTGAGAAGCAATAGGATAGATCCAGAAATGTAGCTGCAGAAGAATGGCCATGTTTGGAATATCCGCCTGGTGTCTGTGGGCCCGCTGGAGTGTCCCCAGCGTGAAGACCAGGGAGGCAGCCTGGTTACTTCTATGACAGGTCTCAGCTACGCCTAGAGGTGCACCTCTCTCCTAAGCTGACCCGGGAATCTGCCTCGTAGGGCCGCTCTACCCCAGGCAAATACTACCTGGGGTTCTACTGGAAGTTTCCATTAGGCTCCTCCAAGAAAGTTTTAGTTGAAGTCCTCAGTAGTGGTTCTGTTAATTTGGGTTGAGGTCTTAATTAAAGTCATCTCAGTTGGCAGAAGGTCTGGCCAGCCAGAAATACAGTTCTTGCTGGTATCTGAGTGTAGTAGAATTCCAGGAAGTATTCAGAAATAAGTGTTGAGATATCCCTGCCCCCCAGCAGCTATAGAGGTCTGAGTTTACAATAACTATCATTCTTACGTAGAGCTGGCTCCGAATAGTGAGTTTCCCCAGGCGCGGACTTACTAATAGAAACCCACTCAGACCCTGAAGAAATGGGCCCAGTGTTCGTCTCAACTATGAGTAATGTATTATGCATGATTTAAAAAGGCTTCTCAGAATGTCCTTGCTTATGTAAATCAAGAATCAATATTTTTTAGAAAGAAGTTTTTATAGATAAGCCATCACGTTATTTGATAATCAGGCATCATTTTCAAGTAGTTAAAAGGGTCATTGGACAAAACCCAGTGGATTGACTTTGCTCCCTAATTGCTAAGGATTGAAACTCCACATGTCCTCTAAATTATGAACGGGCTTGAATTTTTTATGGGAAAGAAATTATTTTTTTATGTAGGATAATTTTCAAGTCAAACGTTGTATTAGCCAGCGAGCTCTATCAGATTATACAGGTTGCTGCTTTTCCTCACCTAATGCCTACTTTTCCTCTGTGAACTTTATTTTAAATAGAGATGAAAGAATGAGCAAAAAAGTAGGTTTGGAACGAGGGGAATGAATCATGAGAAAACACTGCTGGTCCTTCTCATTCGTCTTTGGCATTCTTGGAATATTCTTACCTCTGTTGACAGAGAGCAGCAGTTCAGTGGCAGGCTTACGCACGGTAAGGGGCACTGTGGGCCCCCCTGAGGAGGAGGTTGCTGGAACATTCTCCCCGTTTTCTCCCAGGCAGTGCTGTAGCTCTCCATGAGTGGTGAAAGCCACTGGAAGGATTTCATAGGCCCAGGGAGGGCGCCTCTCAGCGGATAGCTGCAACAGTATGCAGACGTGTGTCTGTGTGACCCCGTGTGAGTGCCGACTGCCCCAAAGATGGTGTGTTTCTCCATTCTGGGCTGGGCGGGGGGCCTGCCATGGCAGCCAGGGCTCGTTGGCCAGTTTGTCTGCCAGTGTGTCTCTTGAGTCAGGGAGAATGCTGGTAGGGAGAATAGTCTTATTGCTTCTGAAAATAGAGGAAATACTCAAGAGTGCTGGGAGAGAGGAGGATAAATATAGCATTTCCGTTTTCCTGCCCATTCTACTGTTTTCCACAGCATTTCATTTTTCGTAAGATGGATTTTTATCCTGCCGACTTCAACAGAAGATAATTGTATACCGTTTCTATCAGATTGGCCCTCTTATCACTTCACGTAGTTACTATTACTATTTTTTTCCTGTTCGAAAACTTTTGTATGGGGACATAGAAGGTGGTCCTAAGATTCTTGTCTTCTAGACATGGTACGTGTGCTGTGGCTTCTGGTGGGATCTCTTATGAGTAGATGGCAGGGGCAGTCTTGGCTATGGATGGTCAGAAAATTCCAGATAGTGGGGCACCTGGGTGGCTCAGTGGGTTAAAGCCTCAGCCTTCGGCTCAGGTCATGATCCCAGGGTCCTGGGATCGAGCCCCACATCGGGCTCTCTGCTCAGCAGGGAGCCTGCTTCTCTCTCTCTGCCTGCCTCTCTGTCTACTTGTGATCTCTGTCTGTCAAATAAATAAATAAATAAAATCTTTAAGAAAAAAAAAAAGGAAAGAAAATTCCAGATACTGACTAGCTTGTCCTTGCTCTAACTCTTTGCATGACCCATGTCCTAGAGGGCCGTTCCACGTGTTTGTCATCCTGCCCCTTCCATCAATGGGCACTGTCTACCCACAGCGCCAGGAACAGTGCCAGAGACCATCCAGTCCGTTGTCCTGCTGGGATGGGGTCCGTCATGAGTCTGCAAGGCAGAGCTAGCACACTGACTATAAGTCCCTGCCCAGATGAGTAAAGTAGGGAGTTTACTTAGTAGGTGCTTGGCAGCAGTTGACTCAGTAGGAGATGGGAGAGGAAGGCTAGATAGGTCATTTCAGGGCATCGTACAAGGTGTGCCTGTTTACCAGACTGAGGTTTCTCATCATGTAAAATGATTAAGTTGATACCAATTTTAGCAAATAAAACCTAACTTGAGGTTTGGGAGGTAAGTGGCTTGTGTTACTGAATACAACCATTTCCCTGGTTTCTCATCGCTTGAGTGTTTGGAGTGTCCATTAGCATGCTTAGCCTAGTGCCTGGCCTAGGTTTGCCCATGACAAAGGTCCTATGTTCATAGGGCAGTGGACTCTGCGTTCCCAGGCCCCATCACTGCCCCCGCCGGCAGTGTGCAGTAATAAGTAAGCTACTCGTGGTTACTGGCTAATAGGGCCGTGACCCGGTTTGAACTCCGTAATGAGGAAAGAGCAGATTTATTTGCTCCCCCTGCGCGCCTCCCCCCTACCATGCTCCTTTATTATCTTTAAGAGGAAATTGAATAGCAAAATTCTGCATTCTCATAATGCTAATGGCATGATGTCATCTTTTCCAGTCTGAGGTCAAGAAAGAGGGACAACCAAAATACAGATTTAACATCTCGTAGCTGCCCAGGGCTTCAGCTGGAGGCTCTGTATATGTGTGTGTTATGTGCATGTTTTTAATAGCTTGTGTAAGGTATAAT
Organism: Mellivora capensis; assembly: GCA_004024625.1. Classification (NCBI taxonomy): domain Eukaryota; kingdom Metazoa; phylum Chordata; class Mammalia; order Carnivora; family Mustelidae; genus Mellivora; species Mellivora capensis. The sequence continues at coordinate 165,241 of PISX010000096.1, read as the reverse complement.
GTATAGAGTATAAAACCTAGTGTACAATTCATTGGTTTCTAATAAATTTGCCAAGTTGTGCAGTCATCATCAGAATCTGGTTTTAGAATGTTTCCATCATCCTGGAAAGATCCTTGGTACCCATTAGCAGTGACTCCCTGTTTACCCCCCCCCCCCCCCCCCCCGCAGCTGTGGGCAACCCATAACCTTCTTTCTCTTTCCGTAGATTGACCTTTTCTGGATGTTTCGTATCAGTGGAATCATACATTATATGATCTAGTGCGTTTGCCTTCTTTCACTTAGCATACCATACCATTTTCAGGGTTCATGTTGTAGCGTGTACCAGTGGTTTGTTCCTGTTTAATTCCCGAGTAGTGTTCCATTGTAAGGCTGTACCACATTGTGTCTGTCTGTCCACCAGTTGGTTGATATTTGGGTTGTTTCCAGTGGGGGGCTGTTGTGGATGACACTGCTATAAAGGCTCACCAGGTTTCTGTGTGGATGTGTGTTATCAGTTCCTTTGGGTAGGCACCTGGGAGTCTTAACAGTAAACTTATGTGTAACTTACTAAGAATCTGCTGGATTGTTTCCCACAAAACTATACTGTATTCCATTCTTACGTGATGCTTGAGGGTTCTAGTTTCTCCACACCCTAATAAGGCTCTATTTAAGGAATAACCTTAATCTTTGACTTTTATTTGATACTCTTATACAGAAAAGAAAGGTAGAAACTGTTTTAGTTTTTCTGAGATTTTTTCAAGCATTGTTAATCATGTTAACCAAAATCATAGTCGTCAGTACTCTGTTCTCTCTAATCTCTAATTATGTGGGTTTTTCTCCTAGACTTGATAAAAATATGGAGGGTGTGTGTGTGTGTGCATGCGTGCGTGTGATATATTGTTTCAACATTAAGTTAGTTTACTTTGAGAAGGGATTTTATTTTTTGTGCTTTTCTTTTGTAACTTTCTCTTTTGTTCATACCAAAGGTTGTAAGTTTATATTTCTAATTATACACACTGTTTTAATGTAGAATTAGATACATGTATGTAGAACCATGTTTTATGGTGCTTTAAATAACCAAATGGTAAGTTTTCTAGTTTATAGAATTAGGTAGCTTTTAAGAGTTCTTTATTAAAAATGCAGGTAGGGGTATTTGCATGAACCTGGGCTATTCCAAAGGACTCACAAAAGTTGTACAGGAAAAATTTATCCCATCATTTGACATGACAGGGATTACTGTGCACTTTACAAGTGATGGAAGTTGCCTATTCTTTTTGTTTATTCTCAGATTTACAGGTGTGTTTTATTCTGGCAGTGAGCTTATCAAATAAACATTTTTCTAACCAAGTCCTAGTTAGTCATGACCGAGCCTCGTGGGTGAGGTCTGTGGCGGCTCCTTAGGTGCCCCAGGACACCTGCTGCAGGCCTACTGGTCTTTGGAACAATTTGTGCTTGTCCAGGGTTGGTTTTAGCAGTGACGAGGTAAAGATGATGTTCTTCCAGGGTCAGGAGCACCTCACCTCCCAAGAGGAAAGGATGAGGGGTACCCAAGTTCCCAGTGACATAAATGCATGGGAGAGAAACAGCAGCAGAGATGTTCTCTTATGTTCTGATAACTGAGGAGACAGCCACAGCTGAATAAGGTCTGTGGCACCTGGCCTGGCCTCCGTTTCTGTTCCAGCGCTCTGACTTGTGGGCGGAGTTTGGTATTAAAGAGCAGTTCTCACTGGGCAGAACCACTCCCATGGGGTTGGTATAGGCATCCCAGTGACTGGGGGCTCTTGGCTTGTAGCGGGCTGAGTCCAGGAACAGTGTGCCTGCAGTGCATAGCACTTCCCAGTGTGGTCAGCAGTATGCTGCTGCTTGCAGTTTTCGGGTGCCTGCTCGGGAGTTAGGTGAGAATCATGGGACCAATGTCAGAGCTTAGCCCTGACTCTTACATGCACAGTTTTTAGTATTTCCTGATGTCTCTAGGAATGTGACTGCCAGGTAAATCTGGGAGGATTGTATTTTGCTGAATTTTTCCCTAAATACTTGCCATTTCAGAAAACCTTGTCCTCTGTGGGAATGCTTTTGTGTCTGAGTAACTTACACGGCATGCCTGATTCAGTTTGCATTAATAGCTGTGTGTTATGGGGATTCTTCAGGCCTCTTATTGCTTCATTATGTCTTCTAGGGTTCATAGGCTTGTAAATACCAAAATTCACATTAATGCATCTGGACCCACTCTCCTTTTAATTCTCCTTTATGTTACAGATGGGGCATTCTATTAAGGTCTCCCTCTCATTATATGTATTACATATGTGAGGATATCTAAGAATTTCTTTTCAAGGTAGTTCTGAAAGTGAGGTGTTATTTCTGATACTGTGAAAGCCTTGGGCTCCACATTCCAACAGGCTTTCGGTCCATGTTACAGCAGTGTGTGGAAGGGAGTGGCAGAGCTAATGGGAGGTAGTAGCAGCTCTCAGAGGGTGCGAGGAAGGGGGGCTGGTGGGGATGGGGGTGGAACAAGTATGCAGATACCTGTGCAGGGCAGGTCACTGAGCTGTGTTCCTTTGCTGTAAATTGATTATCCTGTGGGCTCTGCAGTACTCCCTAGGACTGCTTGCTGCCTTCATCACTGCAGAATCCTCCCTGTCACCGTGTACACCCTCAGTGGGGAATGGGGAGCCCTCACGAGCCTAGTCACATATTTCTAAGAAGAGATGTGGTAGGGAGGCCTGGGGCAGAGTGGAGGATGAAGAACGGAGCTGTCGGGCCTCATGATGACATTACTGAGTTCCTGAGGGCTGTTGGATAGATGCACACATTAAATCATCGTAACAGTCTTGGTTTTCGTGGCCTTTGCCCTTTTGTCTGCGTGTGTTCCTGATGAGGAGCCATGCCCCCGATCCCCCATCCCCCTGGAGCAGCCCTTCCAGCCTGTGCTTCCTCAGCAAAGCAGTTCCTCGGAGCGCTCACATCTAAGTGTCCTCCGTGTGTACAGCATTTCCCCGTCCTGGGCCCTCAGACACCTGACATCCTGTCATGACTCCCGGCCACTTTGATGCCATGCCAGTCACTCTTCATCCTTGGGTTTGAGAGACATGGCATTCTGCCAGCTCCTCACGATTTTAGCACTGATTCCGGTTTGCAGATTTTCCAATAGTGCTTATTCTCCTTCCATTTGTTATTGATATTTTGGACATTTCAGTGTTTAAAAGCATCTTCTCCAGCAGCTTATCAGGGACACACCAGGAGGAAAAAAGTGTTAACTCAGCCTTCTCATGGAAGCAAGCTCCTGAGAAAGGTTTACTCGGGGGCAGGGAGTTGGAACTAATTTTAACTCCGTTTCATTTGTAATAACCAAGTCCACTGTCAGTGTAACAACTTGAGTTTCCCCTAAACCTTGCCATGGGTCTTTGAGAGTTTCTTGGTCAAATTGGAGCGACACCACAGGGTGGCAGCCCGCCCCACAGGGCTGATTGGGGGGGCTCACTGGGGATCCTGGTTTATGTTGCTCAGATGGTTGAAATCTACATTGAATGCTGAGTTGACTGGCGCAGGGTGGTAAGTTCCTAGTTTCTGCATAGAGTAAGTTTGTTTTCCTGTGTGGCACCTTTCCTGTATTTTTACTTCAGTTCAGTGTGTTTAGCTCCCGTTCTAGTTTCAAACCAACTTGAGCCAAGATAATTAACATTTTTTAAGTGATGTACTTAAAACAGCGCCTGGGTGGCTTAGTCAGACTCAGCGTACTCTTTGTTTTGGCTCAGGTAAAGATCTCAGGGTCCTGGGATCAAGCCCCATGTCAGGCTCTGCATTCAGTGCTGGGTCTGGTGGAGATTATATCCCTCTCCTTCTGCTCCTGCACGGTCCAGCGTGCTGTCTCTCTCTCGCTTGCCAAAATAAGTCTTTTTATTTCTTTTAAGTGATACACTGTTTATTAGAGAAAAATTAGAAAATACAGGGAAGTATAAAGAAGAAAATGGAAGACTGCCTATGATCCAGTCATCTGGAAAGCTGTAGACTCTTACTATTCTGGTGTTTGTCTTTCAAGTCACTTAGTGGAAAAAAAAAACTATTGAAAAAGAAGGGGAGTGTGTTTTGTATTTGTGACTTCAAAGGTGGTTCATTCAGGCTACTTTTTATTTTTTCTAATTAGCTGAATTCACTGATTTTGAAACTTAGTCTTTTTGGAAAGACCTGTTTTATACCTTTCATAAAAAGGTACTTGATTGACAGTGAGTACTAGAATCCTGGCTTTCCCAGAGATTTGTGTACCTTAACTAAATCCATGTGGAAACAATCTTGTGTGTACCAGAGTAAACTTTTACAAATGCAGACTGTGATCTAATGTCATGATCTCACAAATGGATGGCAGGAGCGGGCGCCAGGGCTGTGGGATTATTCCTTTTACCTTTGACTTTCTGCGTGCGACCTTTGGTGTAAAAAGTGGCACCGGCCATGCTGTGTCTCCTCTTCCTCTCTCATCGGGAGTCCAAGGGCCATGCAGGAGCTGAGGGCATGCCGCCAGCTCACCCTGTGACTTGTGGGTTGAGCTTGCAGTCACAATAAGGGAATCATGGAAGATGAGCCTCTGTTCAGCAGTTAACTGTGGGGGCTATTTCTGTTCTATTTCAAGAGGCTGAAATTGATCCTCCCAGCTTGTTTCTAAGGAATATGCAGTGACACAGCTGGCCTGTCTCTTCTGGCTTCTATTAAAATGCAAATAGTCTTAACTTCAGAGTAGTATAATTGAGTCCTGAAAGGGGTTATAACTGATGCCTCCCTCTTCTTCAGTATTTTTGTGTTTTTGTGCTGTCGGGCTGGCTTTTCTGGCTATCTTGCTGTGTACATGGGTAAGAACCCCTCCCAGAGAGGCTTCGTCCCGGTCTAGTGGAAAGTCTGGCACTTGCCGTGCTCTGTGCATCCCTGGGGTGCGCAGGCATACACGCACGCACGTACGCACACACCCGCTGTGGCCCACACAGAGTGAATGTTGTATACAGATTTGTGCGGGTGAATAGCGTGAATTGTTTTGGTAATAATAGATTTCTCTGCGTTTACCGGTACGGACTTAAATACAGTGGAGTTGGCGCATCTGTCTCCTTTTGCTCATCACGCATCTGCTCTTTTTTAGTTTAGAATGCCGTGAATCGTAGGTAGGCTCTCTTTCCTCACAAACCTGCAACAGCAGGACCTGCTCTGGTTAGGCATGCTGTATGTGTCCCCCGAATGCCAGCACATGGTGCCATGTGGGTCTTCGTTTTCATGTGAGAAGAAAGTCTTTCAGAAATTCTTTTAACAACTGATACTTGACTGAGACCTCCCCTTCCATCAAAGGTCAGAAGCACAGCTCTTCGCCGGTGCCCTTATGACAGCCAACTGGTGGAGTGTATCATCCGAGCTGCGTGCTTGTGAAGACCAAAGGGGGCCACTGGGTTTCCCTCCCGCAAGAAACCAAAGAATTGCTGAAGCTTCCCTGTACATCTTGAATCCTCGTCCCAGCCCAGCTACCAGAGGGTGGGAGAATGAAAACATGAGTGTCCTGAACTATTACTGGATCATATCATTTAGGGTCATTTTTGGAAGTGTATCTCAATTCTGAGAAGCAAATGCTATCCGCTCCTCTTTCAACTTGTCCCAGATATTTGGAGCATTGTCCTGTTTGTGGACCTCATGCCACACTGAGGGGCTCTGATATTCCACAACCCCCACCCTTTCTTTTGATTCCATGTGTTTCTGCTAAAGATGTCTTCTTCCAGTGCTCATGGAGAGGGTGGAGCATGAATAAGTTGTTCAGGCCCCGTAGTTTTTTGTACTTTGTGGTTTCTCATCCTGTTATGTTAACTGTAACATGGAAAGGGGCCTGATCAGAAAGTACATGTCTGAGGATATCAGACTAATGTGTGGTGGCCCAGAAACCCTCGGTGTGGTCATGAGTGGGCCAGAAAACACCTTTTATCGTGTTTGTCTGAGAGAACCCCATTGGTCCTGACCAGCCAGGGCCGGCTGCTTCTGGGAGCATGCCTTTCCTTTTTGGGTCACCTTGTTGGTGCTCTAGGTACATGTGCTGGCCCTCCTCGGGCCCTGGGGTTGGCCAGGCATGCCACAGGTGCAGGGGGAACCATTCCACACCCTGCAGTCTGTGGGGCCCCGGGCTCATCGGAAGGCCTATCCTTTCTGGGCAGAGTGAGCTTTTGCCTCCAGGGAAACAAGCAAGTTCTATAGCACTGTTTTTAAAACATGCCTCTTGGGTATGTTTTCAGTTAAGTAAGTTCTGCCATTCAAAGATATTTCTGTTGACCCAGAAGCCACAGGGCAAACTCTGGAGATGTTTTTCTCTGTCCTTTGAAAGACAATGATGTTCACCCTTACTGTGGCTGTCCATTGGGACTGGTCAGAAGAGCTGATGTCCCGCCAGCATCCGCGCTGCTCTCTTGGCCTCTGAGAGATCCAGTTGCGGCACATTTCGGTAGCACCAGAGGCCAGGCTTTGTAACTAGTAAACACTGGGTGTTACGGAGGAACAGATACACGTTCCCTGAAACAAGCTAGTAAATACATGACTGAATAAAGTCAGGGTAGGGTAATCTGTAGTTGTCCTCACTTCTGGGTATAATGAAATAGCCTTTATTCTATGATAAAATAACCTGACCACTAATTTTATAGGTTGTGCTGCTCCGAAGCATTCCCAAGTTCTTTACCAACTGGGGACGTGTGTGTGCAGTGGGGATAAGGATCTGCCTGATACTGTGCCAAGTGCTAGAACACCCGAGTTCCTTTTAGGATGACTGTTTTTAGGGGAGCCTGGGTGGCTCAGTCAGTTAGGCATTTGGTCATGATTTTGGGATCATGAGATCGAGTCCCATGTCAGGCCCCTCTGCCCTTCCCCTGCTCTCACGTGCACTTTCTCTCTCCCAAATAAATAGAGTTTCGGATGGCTATATTTAGAATACCAGTGTAACTGCTGAGGAGATTTCCATTAGAACGGTGGAGTTGGAGGCACACTTTACATGGTTTGAGGGAAGGTACCTCCAGCTTCAGTCAGCAGAGACGGCTAAGAACAGCCGCACTGCCATGGGCTGGTAAATCTCTGAGGCTGTTCTCTACCACAAGGTCACAGAGGCCAGAGGTTGGCACATTTGAGGTGTCAGCCTCATGTGTCCTCATTAAACCCCTTTTTTTGATACCTTTTTCTTGCTGGTGCTGGTCTCTCCCCTACCTGTTGATTCAGGTGCCTCATGCCCTCCCAAGTGCCCAGCCTGTCTCTTCGTTCTCATCTCTTATCTACCCCTCCACACCCCAAATGGTGACTTCTTCTCTCCTGCAGAATCTGCTTGTCCAGTTTCCCTCTCCTTCTACTCAGCCATGGTCCTCCACCCAGCCTTTCTACCAGAGGTGACGCGTTAAACCAGTGTGTGTAGGCGTCTCTCCATTGGTCAGTGATTCTTCATGTTAAGAGAGACTTAACTGAAAAAAAAAAAAAAGAGAGAGAGAGAGACTTAACTGAAGGTAAGAGTCCATAACTCACAGTTCCCCATCTTCAAAAATGAAATACTAGGTTAATTATATGACACTCTAATTAATAATAAAGTAAGTCTCCTTAACATGCCTCTCCCCAAAAAGATCACATTGGAATATTTGGCATTTTGAAATAGGAGCTTCGTGTGATTCAGCGAATCACAGTGATGTTTTTTGTGTTTATTTTGTGCCGTTTCAGAAATGGGAATCAAGAATGAATTACGTAATGTTCTGCATATGGACGTAGTAAAAATCATACTGTATAGCCAAAAGTTAAGTGCCCATAATTCTGTGCACCAGGTGTTAAATTTGGCATACTCTACATAGAAATTTGTAATCCTCATTTGCTTAACCGAATAGTGATTATAAGATGTTGTATGTTCTCTGTCCCTGTTTTGCTGTCACCTCTGTTAGTGCAGATATCCCGTTGAAAATGAGAGAATTGCTTTCTAAAGGACCTGTTGATGACATGTCCCTACTTTGTCTCCTGAGATTTGGTTCTGAGTCCCGACATTCATGTTGTTTTGTTCTTAGGATACATTCATGAAAACCTGGATTTTCAGTTACATTTGAAACAATCATATTTTTATTTCTTGCTCAAAGCCAAGATGTAAGTAGCGATTACTTCAACTTTAGTCTTACCATCCTTTTGAATAATAGCTTAGACTGGTATGTTCATAAAGTGGATCCTTAATAAAGGAAAATACTCCCAGACACCCACTAAATCATTCTTTTTCGCTCCCATTTTCTCCTTCCTTGCGATATAAGTCGATTTGATAGAATAGCATCAGGATACGAAAGGACAAAACTGGTAAAATACAAATCGAGTTCTCCGACAGATCACAGAGATGAGAGAATTTGAGACCATGCTCCTTATAAGTTGAGATGATAAATGGGGCAGAAATGGCATGAGCGGTGAGGATGAAACAATTTAAAAGTAAAGATGAGCTAGTATTGGAACTCTACTTGGGTATTACTAATTTTCCCCTTCAACCACACACTGTGGCCTGTGAGGCCTCCTTTGGCTCATCAGTTTTTATGTGGGCTAAAGGAGCTTGTTTGGAAGATGTAAATATCCTCATGTTTTTTTAATGGAGAAAGGTTGGAACAATTATGCTTTCAATTCTGATCAACTGACAGTCCTTGATTTGACATGAGCCACACTGAGAGAAAGCACATACTGTTTCGGTGATGTAATACGGATCTCTAGAAAGAGAAGCTTGACAAGTAGGCCTTGCTGTGATTCTGGCTAATGGTTGGATTGGATTGATTGAAACATTTCTGGTTTTGTTATGAACCTGGGAGAGAAGTGAGAAGACATCCTATACACCTAGCATTTCATTTAATAATCTGGAAGAAAAACATTTCCAACAGTAATCACACATCATTTTTTTCCTGAAACTGGACATTAATTGTTAGCATATTTGAAAAATCTGCCCCAGTTATGCATTCTGTGGGAGCTGTCCATAACCAGAGCTAACCATTTGACTCAAGTTGAAGACCAGTATGAACATCTTGAAGATCTAAGCAGTAGTAACTAAGGAATTTCCTTTGTACTATGCTTTGCTGTTTTTTTTTTTTTAAGATTTTATTTATTTATTTGACAGAGATCACAAGTAGGCAGAGAGGCAGGCAGAGAGAGAGAGAGAGAGGGAAGCAGGCTCCCCGCTGAGCAGAGAGCCCGATATGGGACTCGATCCCAGGACCCTGAGATCATGACCTGAGTCGAAGGCAGCGGCTTAACCCACTGAGCCACCCAGGCACCCTGCTTTGCTGTTTTTTAAAATTAATCCCTTTGACACCAGATTCATATAGTGTTGTTTTTTTTTTTTTAAAGAAATTGCTACATGGCATAGCTTGTCAGGAAGAGCAGGCACTGCCCCTTCATCATTCATTTGCCCAGACTCACCTCCTACCACACGCTTTCAGATGCTTCATCCAGAAAATGAAATGAACAGGAGAGATTGCAGACCCCCAAGGGAGGGAGACGCTCCTGCGACATCGGTCAGTGAGTTTTCTTGAATACAAAGGATTGTACAAATATCTGTGTCTTAAATCTCCCCAGGTTTTTGCTGTCTAGTAATTGAGACATCTTTAAGAATTCCTGCTGTGGGGTGCCTGGGTGGCTCAGTTGGTTAAGCGACTGCCTTCAGCTCAAGTCATGATCTTGGAGTCCTAGGATCGAATCCCACATCGGGCTCCCAGCTCCATGGGGAGTCTGCTTCTCCCTCTGACCTTCTTAACTCTCATGCTCTCTCTTTCTCCAAAGAATAAATAAAATCTTAAAAAAAAAGGTGTCATTTCAAAAAAAAAAAAAATTCCTGCTGTGTTTAAGGGTTCCTTTATGAGGATATACCTGTGATTCTGTGGGAGCACATTTCCTTTAAGCCTAAGCTTCTCTAAGCTTGAGGGCACTTGGAATCTTCTGGGGAGTTTGCTTACCTTTTGAAGATCTTAACACTGGTTTTTCAGAAGGACATTTAATTTAGTTATTTGAAGTTGTAATTCATGAAGATGAAATTTACCTGGTAGGCCCTACTTGATTTTGGTCCTCACCTTAGGGGGGAGGGAAAAAATAAAAAATTAAAAAATCAATCCCAGGTTTTACATAAATTTGTAAGAGTAGCAACCCACTCAAAAAGTGTGGCTTTTATATGCCTTTCAGCAGTTATCGGAATGGTGAGGGTTTTTTTTTTTTTTTTTTTTAAACATGGGGAGAACACTAGTTTGTTTCAGATGTCACCAGGTATGACATAACTGAGATAGAGAGGAAAGCTGTCCGGTGAACTCCATGTCTGACCTGGAGACACAGGGCTTGAAGTCAGCTGGGAGGTGGGGGTGGGGTGCAGTGGCCCTGAAGGCCCTTTGATCTCCTTCTTCCAGCCTGGCCTCAAGCCTGCCTTAGCAGTCAGGGTCCCACGTGTCATCTCTTGCCAGTTCAACTGTGAGGCGATCAGATGCTCACTGGAATTTGGCAGGTCATACATTCTGAACGTGCCACTTATAGAAAGTAGTAGCGTCTTTTCAGCTTTGATTCAAAGCCGATATGCTGCTCCTCTGTTTGCACACCACAGATGTGTGAGATATTCCCAGCCTAATTGTGGGCATGAAAATTGTAGAGAACCCGTAGAGGCATTCACAATGTTTCACCAACATGACCTCAGAATGGTGTTGGTAGTTTCGTTATGAATAACTCTTTTATGAAGTTTCAGGAATAATGTATTTTTTCATCCACCTTTTAGCCTTCATTGTGACTTGGAAAAAAAAGGATTTTCCTTTGTCAATCTCTAACCATTTTATCTTGGGAATTCTTTCTGAAGTCATCCTTTATTTTACCAGAAAGCCGATTAGAGTTCATTGATAGAAATGATAGGCTGTACAAATAACTATGGAAAATATCTTTGTCCTTGGCACCTGAAAGTCATCGGAAGTATTGCTGCATTCAGTTGTAAAGGGTGTGCTGGGTTTCAGTGTTTGAAATTATGATATTAAAAACACAGTGTCTTGGGCACCAAAGCTCGATGAGTTCAGGTGTTCTACAGAAATTTAACTTGCATTTTTTTTTCCCCTGTGATATTCACATTTCTTCTCCACTCCTCAGTTTCTGGAGTACATAAGGTATCATCTTTGTTCTGGGCACCGTGTCTCTAGGAGATTACCGAAGGACTGGGACAGACCATTTTAAGATGGTGAAAGGTTCAGTTTGCTCAACTGAAAAGCCTACAAGCGCTGTTCTTTTTTCTTTTCTCTTCAGCTGCTCTCTGCAAGCCTTCAGACACACTGGGAGAAGGAAGTGCTCAGTCCTGAGAACTGTGGTAACATTATAATTGATTAGTCTACGTAGTGTACCCCATTACCTGGCAGAAGAAGCTCATAAATTCCTAACAGTTATCTGGCTTCACTTGGTGATTGATAGTGGTTCTGACTGAGCCCCCACTTACAGAATGTGACCCAGGAGTGTGGTGACACGGTGGGGAGGTGGGCACCTCAGTTGTGTACAAAATACATGGAGTTCTCTAGGTGAAAACTGCTCAGTGTGGAGAATGCTTTTAGTGTGAGAAACCTCCTTCCTTCCTCCCTTCCTTCCAAACCTCCATCCATCCATCCTTGCTCTGTGTGGAGCAAGTTCTCTGCCACTTAGGCCTGTATCTCTTTCTGGTGTAAAGCTACACATATGTACTATACAGGAGAAGGGACCTAAGTTTCCTAAAGAATTAAGTGAATTTAATCAGGGTGAAGAAAACACTGATTTCTCTCGTTATACCAAACGTGATGGTGTAACGAAACCAAATTCCCTGGAAAACTAGATACCATCAACCTTGAATGACAGGGATAGATAGGAATGAGCCCAGCTGGGAGTGTGCTTGGGAGAACATGCTGTTTCCAGCAGCTGGAATTTAGCATGCATCAAGCTGTGAATTCTTCTGTGCTTTGGTTTCTAGGCAACTTGCACAGATTTTAAATCTGAATATAAACATATACACACACTTCCTCCTCTCCTCCCCAATCAAAAAAACTCTGAATAAAATGATACAAAGCCTAATGACATAATCCATGTTTGCCGCAACTGTTGGTAACTACAGCAAACAAATCCAGGCCACTACCTGGCTATTTAGAGATTCTGGTGGTTAAATCTAGGAAATGAGGACTTCTTTTGTTGCAAAATGGTTACTATTTCTACAGTACAAACAAATTGTGGGTATTTTGCCACCAAGGTACCCTGCAGGAGAAAGGGTCTCCTCATGAAAATGGTTTCTCTCATTAAGGGAGATTTCTTTTCCTGTATTTTTAATTAGTCTTGCATTGAGATTGTTCGAAGCTCTAGATCTCCTTATTGACAGCAGCAGGTTCTGTCCCTGAAGGGGTACTGGATGGTTTCTTGAATACTGGCCTATCTCCTCTTTTCCTGTTGGCAGCTCTCAGGACTCACAGAACCCTGTTTGGTTGGATCAGTGCCTCCACTGCCACCAGGAGGGAGATAGTAGGAGCAGCCCCAGAGTCAGTGTGGCTTACTGTTGCCCTTGGGGACTTGGAATTGAAGATAACCATGGGGAGTTCATAGACAAGGCGGTTTTCAAAAGTTTGCCAGTAAATTTGGCAATCGAAGTGATCTTGTTTGACCAGGCACTGTTCAGATTCGTGTCAAGAACTGCTCTAGGTTTGAAACAGGGTTATTGTGGGTCCCTTGGGCAGACAGAAGTCGAATGGGACACCTGTGGGACTTCGTCCGGTGCCTTTAAATATTTCACAGTGTAGTGGCAGGAAGGTCTGGGCGGGGATCAGCCAGGCTGCTTGATGCACTTTGGGAGTCTGCACCTTGAGGATTGTGGATCAGTTGGGAAAGGTCCAAATAAAGGTAAAGTTAGAGGTTAAAAAGTAAAGTCTGTGAGCCAGTTTTTCTTAAGAAATGGATTTGTTCTGTTTAGTAGCAGCATCGTTCGGAACTTTGGGGATGAGCTGGCCGCGGGGCTCTAACCTTTGTGCGTCTAGACAGACAAGTCACGGAGTGCCTCTCCACTTAAAACTCTCCTATAATGAGGAAGCCAGACATCCTGCCATCCTTACATTTTTTCCTGAGTTCAGGACACAGCACAAAATAAAGTGACTTAAATTGTACTTATGGGGTTAAGAATCGTATTTTTTGCAAATGACAAATCAATATATTGTGCTCCTAATAGAAACAGTAAATTCATGTATTTTTTTACATGGCTTTGTCTTCAGTGCTAATTATTTGTGGCTTCACTAAAAACTGGGTCACATTTCCAGTAAGTCCTATCCTACAATCACAACACAGCAGTTTTCTTTAAAAATACTTCTAAGAGGTTTTTAGGGCAGGCTGTATAACAGAAATGACTTGGGAGTTTACTAATTTGTTTACCCCTGCTATGAACATCCTGTTTGTCCATTGTCATTCATTTTTCATGTTACTACCTCTTAAAAATCTTTACAATAGCCACTGGTGTGATTTACCAGCAAGAACAATGATTTGTGAGGCGTCTGGGTGGCTCAGTGGGTGAAAGCCTCTGCCTTCGGCTCAGGTCATGGTCCCAGGGTCCTGGGATCTGACCCCAGATCGGGCTCTGTACTCAGCAGGGAGCCTGCTTCCCTCTCTTTCTCTGCCTGCCTCTCTGCCTACTTGTGATCTCTGTCTGTCAAATAAATAAATAAATAAATAAATAAATAAATAAAATCTTAAAAAAGAACTATGATTTGTAACAGCAGACTAAGTAAGATTGCTCATATTATTTTTTCTCAGAGGATGTTAGATTTTTATAGTTATTATATGATTGATAGAGTTCCTTTTCCCACAGAACTGAAGCATGTTAAGGATGCTATTTTAATTTAATTCTGGGAATATAATAAGAATAGCAGTAGGGGCCTGTAGGAGGGGCTAGAAGAGGAAACTCAGGCCTTGTTAGCCCCCTTCATGCACAAGCAGCGGCACGTGGAAGATGGTTTCTCCCGAGTCCCAGAGGACAGCCAGAGGGGAGAGGTGCACAGGGTCAGGCAACTTTGAGGCCACAGCTTCACCAGTGGGCTCTGCTTCCCCAAGCCCTTCCCACAGGCTTGTGCCTGCATTGATAGGAATTATTTTTCCTGTGCTTTGTAAAATTTAATGCCCAGCCTCTTTTTTTCTGTCCCCCTCCCCTTTAGAATTACATTGCTATTAGGAATGGGTTTCCAAGAACTAGAGATGAAGGAAGGCTGTATTTCACCATGTGCAGTTCTGCTAATAAAAATGTATGGTCAGGGGCACCTGGGTGGCTCAGTGGGTTAAGCCTCTGCCTTCGGCTCAGGTCATGATCTCAGGGTCCTGGGATGGAGCCCCACATCGGGCTCTCTGCTCAGCGGGGAGCCTGCTTCCCTTTATCTCTCTGCCTGCCTCTCTGCCTACTTGTGATCTCTGTCAAATAAATAAATAAAATATTTAAAAAAATGTATGGTCAGGGCACCTTGGTTACTCAGTCGATTAAGCATCTGGCTCTTTGATTTCGGCTTGGGTCATGATCTCAGGTTGCTGGGATCGAGCCCTGTGTACTCAGCGTGGAGTCTGCCTGAGATTCTCTTTCTCTCTCTCTGCCTCTCCCCCTGCTTGCATGTGCCCACAGTCTCTCTCTTTCTCTAAAATAAAGATAAAATCTTAAAAAAAAAAAAAAAAGAAAGGTTGGTCGAACACAAAGCCAAGTTTAGTTTTCAGACTTAGACCATTGTACAGAAACATAAGTACTCTTTTCTAAAGGGAAAATGTCACAGCCCTGGGCCCAGGTGTGTTTCCTCTTGGGTTGCCTCCCACTGCCTGAGGCTCCACATTTTCTGTGGCTTCTCCAGAACCTGTCTCCATCCTGGGATTAAAGAGAAGAGCATAGAGCTCTCTTTCACTTACTTCTGACCAGGTGCTCCAAGAGACATCTGCTGGTGAGGTGTCTCACATCTCACATTCCTGTTCCCTTGTTCGCTTCTGGTGGTGTGTTCATGGAGGTGAGGCCATTCCTGACAGAACCACCTCCACCTCAGTCTTCCTGTTCCGTTAGGGGCAGGGTCTTACTTTGGATATGATCCTTGCTCCTTTCAGGCCAGTTCAGCTCCACAGACAGTAATGCCAAAGGAGAGCCAAAAATACAAAAAACACTGATCCAAGTGAGGTACACTTGAAAAAAATTGCTTCTTAAAATACAGGACATGACAAAGAATTGCCCTTCCTCCCTCAGTGAAGAGTTTGACTGGAAAGATACAGTTGGTTAATTGTTTCTCTTTGGAAAATATAATAGTGGAAAACATCAAAATCGGGCAGTTTCCTTATAGTCTGTGCATCATGAAAAAAAAAAAAAAGCAAGGACATTGATCTCGTGGACATGTGGAGTGCTCCAGCCTCTTACTGTTCCTTTGACCACTTAGACATTTCTTCTGGCTTCCCAACCACAAGGCCCCACGCTCTTCAGGAACTTGGCCAGCTTTAGCATACCTGAGTAAAACATCTGGGGGCAAAGGAAGACCCCTTCAACAGCAGCATTGTGCCCTTTGAACAGTGGAGGAAATGGCCCCAGGAAAAGATTGTTTTGTGGTAGAAAAATAGAAAATGTGGGGAACTATTCAAAAATTAGTTTGTGTTTTAAATAATTATGTAGTCACCTAAAACCTGATAGGGCCCAATTGTAATTGCAGTGCTGTGTATATCCAGAGTCCTCATTTGTGTGTATATGTTGGGCGGGGGGAAGGTGACGCTTCAAAAAACTACAATAAACTGGGCTGTGATCTCACCATATGTGTTGAATTGAACACAACTCCTCTGCTTTTAATGAAGACTTTAGCCTTTAGGGGTAAATAAAACATCACTAAACAGGGATGGCCTGAATATTTTTTACTGGCTGTAATAATTAAAGCCATGAAAAAGGTGGTGGGGTTATGTTACTTATTAACTTGAATCGCTCTTAGATTTGATCAAGACGTGGTTGCCCATGGCGTTTTGTTTCATGTTTGTCCTTTGTTTCATTGACATGCTCTGCCTTGGCCTCCATGGTACCATAAAAGCAGCAAAGCGGTTAGGAACCAGACCCGAAAGGGCTTTTATTTTTATTTTTTTTAAAGATTTTTTATTTGTTTATTTGACAGAGAGAGATCACAAGTAGGCAGAGAGGCAGGCAGAGAGAGGAGGAAAGCATGATACCTGCTGAGCAGAGAGCCCAATGTGGGACTTGATCCTAGGACCCTGAGATCGTGACCTGAGCTGAAGGCAGCGGCTTAACCTACTGAGCCATCCAGGCGCCCCCGAAAGGGCTTTTAGACCTCCCCTCTAGTTTTCTTCTCCGCTCAGCCTACCAACCCCAGCAAACTTCTCAGACCCTAGACTGGAGCCTGAAATTCCCTGTGAAGCTGTGTGCTTGGGGATGAGGGGAGGGACCTGCAAGAAGTTCTTCCCTCTTAAGAGGAGACAGATCAGGGGCACCTGGGTGGCTCAGTGCGTTACGCCTCTGCCTTTGCTCAGGTTATGATCTCAGGGTTCTGGGATCGAGCTCCACATCGGGCTCTCTGCTCGGCAGGGCGCCTGCTTCCCTCTCTCTCTCTCTGCCTGCCTCTCTGCCTGCTGGTGATCTTTCTGTCAAATAAGTAATAAAAATAAAATCTTTAAAAAAAAAAAGAGGAAACAGATCAGAGTGTAGGTGTAGCTGAGCGCTTTTAAAGGATGTTTTTATTTTGAGCAGCAGTGACATTGATTATAAGGGGAACTTGGAACCCAGATGTATTGGTTTTCTATTGCTGCTGTAACAGATAACCAGGAATTCTGGGACTGAAAACACAGATTTATTATCTACAGTATCTGGAGATAAGATGTCCAAAATCAGTCTCTCTGGGCTAACCTCAGGGTGTCAGCAGGCCTCTCTTCCTTTCTGGAGGCTCTGTGGGAGCATCTGCTTCCTCACCTATTCCACCTTCCAGAGGCCCCTGCAGTCCTTGCTTGGCTCATGGTCACCACCTCCACCTTCAAAATGGGCAAGGCCAGAACTGCTCCTTCTCATACTGCTATCTCTCTGGTTCTCTCTTCCCTGCCTGCTTTCTTCACTGCTAAGGACTTGGTGATTACCTTGGGTTCGCTTGGATAATCCAGGATCATTCCATTTCTAAGTCGTCTGATTAACAACTTTAATTCTCTTTTGCCAGCTAATCTAAAGTACTCACAGGTTCCAGGGATTAGGACGTGGCCATTATCCTGCTTCCCACAATAGAGAGTGTTGATAATGTAAAGGTTAGTGAATTGGGAGTTCTTAGCGTTGGACAATAGATACAGGCTGTATGGTATTAAAAGTAGGTTTTTGGGGCGCCTGGGTGGCTCAGTCAGTCAGGCATCCAGCTGTTAATTTCAGCTCAGGTCATGATTTCAGGGTCCTGGGGCTCTGAGCTCAGTGGGAAATCTGCTTCAGGATTCTCTCCCCCTGCCCCTACCCCCATGCACGTGTGCTCTCTCTTTCTCTTTTTCTCTCAAATAAATAAATTTTTTAAAAAAGTGGATTTTCATAACTTCTTACCAAGGTTTCTTACAACTACTACCTGGAAAAACTATGTATGTATGCACACGTACAACAGTAGAAAAGGTCATCTGTATTTTTAGCTTAAATGGGTTTCTATTTTACTGTAATATCTAATGTCAACTACTGAATAAAAAATTTTAAGTCTGACATACAAATATTTTAATTTTAGTTTGGGGGAAAATGGCATTTCTCTATTCAAAAGAATGATCCAATTACAGTTTTATTGACTTAAGAATAATTGAATTATTTTTTCTTGTGAATTTTTTGTGCTTTAATTTGTTATTGACATCTAACCTCATGGGAAAACCTCTAATAAAAATGATACCCTATTTTTGACACTCTAAACATCCTTTTCAGTACTCACATCTGTAAAATTTTACATAGTTTTTAAGCACTGTGTGCTTTTCTTGTGTCTTAAATGGCTCGACTTTTCTGTGTCCCCTTTCCCCAGCCATCTCTTTTAAAGGCTCTGGGTGGTGTGTGCCCATGTCTACAAAGCCAAGGCAAAGTCATCTTAGATCACAAATGTGTGCAGTTCTCTGGGAGAAAAGCACCATCTGCATTTCCATAAAGCGGAGCAGCAGTGGTTAAGCTGTCAACAGCTTCCGAGTAGAAAATGTCCCTGAGGTAGATATGACATTTACCTATAATGGCTTTCTTTGCCTGTGAAATTAATGGTATGAGGCTTTAAAAAAAAGTGTATTATCTTTGAATTTCTCTTTTAAAGTTGATCCTATTTTAACAAATTTTCATCATTTTAGTTGCTAAAATTAGTGCTAATGGGCACAAGATTGAAACTTTGATCTTGCCACAAGACAGGTGACATCAATCGAAATTGACTGTGCTCCGTGCTGGGTGGGGAGATTGAAAGAAAAGACAGTGCGGCCTTCTAGGAGCTGAGACACTCGGGGTGTGCATAGCAGGACTCTGCTAGTTCTGTTGCATGGCAGCGTGGGACCGCCTGCGTGGGGATGGATGAGAAGACAAAACCCAGAAAGCCCAAGGTGTTGCTGGAAGGATTCTTGAAAAAGGTAGCCCCTGGAAAGTGATTAGGAGAGTCAGAGGGCATTCCAGGTGAAGGGACTGGTATTAGCAATCCTTATCAGTTTGACTGCAAAAATAAGTTTGAAGGGCTGAGAGGATTGGGACTGGCACGGAGTGTATTGGATGACAAACACTGGAGCTTACACGTTACTCACTGTGTCAGAGAACAGAGAGGAGACAAGGCCAGAATCATAGTTGTGCGTTAAAAAAAACTCACCTGTCCCGGTGGGCGTGGACAACGTGGGTTTGTAATCCAGGCCTAACGAGGCCCTGGGACACTCATAAAGGGAGGAAGGCGCTGCAGATCAGGGAGGGTGGGAGAATGGAGGGCTGTTTTGAAGACTGGTTGGCACTTGGCGGTTACTTTAGTAGGCTCAGCGGTCTTGGCTCTCCACTCCGTGTCGGCACAGTTGGTCTTTGGGGAGCATGCGGGAGTCGAGTGGGCGCTTGTAAATTCTTGCCCAGAACCAAAATCGGTCCCTAGCCCGAAAGGGCGCCGACAGTTTCCTTGCACCCTTGAGCTGGATCGAGTTCTTTGGGCTGGAGAGAACGCAAGTCGCGGTGTTTCCGCCCAAGGTCACTAGGTGAGTAGACCCGGGTTCTAGGTGACTCGCCTGCTGAAGGCCCCTCTATTTGTGTTCGGAGGAAAGGGTGCTGTTTTTAAAGAGAGGCAGTCTTATCCCCCGCAGCAGGCAAGAGCCTGGCCCCGCGCGGCGCGGCGCGCAGACTGTGCCGCGGCCCTGTGGACACCTGCGGGGCTGAGGGGCGGGGCAGGGGCGGGGCCAGGACACCGCCTCCTCCGTGGGAGCCCCTGCGTCCCGCCCACAGCCGGCTCCCTCTGCAGGTAGACCCCTGCGCCCCGTGCCCCACTCTGACTGCGAGGCCGCCGGGACCCTGGCGCGCGAGCGGACCTTTATCTGGGGGTTGGTGGCCGGTGTCGGTTGAAGGTGCGGGGCGACGAGGACGCAGCGCGGCCTGTGGGGCCCCAGGGCCCACACGACTTGATTTGGTTGAAACTTTCTTGCGTTAGGTGTACTCCCGCCTTTAGAGCCAATCTTTTGGGCACACCTGGAATTCCCTGAATCCCTCTCATTTTTCGTCTCCCCTTTGGGGACTGCCTCCGCCTTGCTGGTGGACGCTGTGCGCGCGGCCCTCCCGGCGAAGGGCTTGTGGGAGTCCTGTGGAGGGATCCTGCGCACTCACCCAGGCTCTCGGCTTCGGAGCCTGAGAGCGTCGTTCTCGTCGTTGGTTGCTGCGCGAGAGCCATAGTCTCCTAAGAGATTGGTACTTTAATTTTGTTCTCCGCCTCCGCCTTTCATAATCTACTGTCCTTGTGCTTCTAATTAGGTCATTCTTTGCCTTTCAGAGACTAAAGTGCTCCGGGGACTGGTGTCAGTGTAGTTCTACCCGCCTTTAAACTTAGGTGAAACTGGTTGAGAGCACGGAGCGAGACGTGCAGATAGATTTAGGGCAGCATCGCCCGGTGGGCCCCGTGGAATTGATAGTGGCCTTTGGGGATCTGCTTTTGAAAAGCCTTGGAAAGGTGTCGCCGCCCCTGCTTTGGAGAGAGGTGGGGCACACGGTGCCACGCCAGTGGCTCGGTAGCGAGGGCCAGCGGGAGATTGCGCTCTGCTTAGGAAAAGGGTGGGGAGGGAGGACCCTAGATACGGCTTCTTTCAAAAAGCAATAATCCTAACAGTAATTTCGTGGGGGTAGGGCTATTGATTTGACTTCCAAAGGGGGAACTGGTACTTGTAATAGTAGCTTGAGCAACTAGTATTGGAATCAACAAGAAATGAAATCTCTGATGTTGAGAACTCGCTCTTACATGGAGATACTTTCAGGGCATTATGTTGGATTTTATCTTAACTCCTGGTGTTTACCTTTCAGTTTAAAACAAAATTGCAGGTTTGACCAACAGCTTAATTGTCAATGACTTTTTTGCTTTTAAAAGTAAATGTTAAAATAAGTTTGTGTCAGCGATGAGGCCGATAGCGGCATGGGTGCTTGGCTGTTAGATGTTAACTTTTACAAGGCATTTTGGTATATTTTTTAAAATTTCTTTATTCTTGTCTGATTGTCATTGCAGAATATTTGTTTATTATCTGAAGGAACATAACGTGGATTTTTTCATACTGAAACTTTTTTAAGAGTTACACTGAATTTTTGTGTTCTTCTACATTTGAAAACATGCATAAAGCTTATTAATGTTCTTAACATTTAAAGGGAGCTGTCCTTTCTTGTACACAAAGAGATTAACTTAGCCAAGAAAACTTTAAAGCCATTTAAAGATTTAGATGTTGACTTGGGAATTTTGGAAGGATAGGTTTGGGGGAAATACTATATTTTCTCTGGAGGAGGTTTCTCCCTGTGTTCTCAATTGCTTACTCTGTTTATTTTATCTGCAGAACAAGTGTTTGGAAGTCCTTTCTCTATTTTTCTGTCTCAAGCACCTGGTCTTCTTAATTTAAGCATTTAAGAATATCTTCTTACTTTCAGGACTTTAACCTTTTAAAAGAGTTAGATACATTAACATTTGAAAGTGTTTCCATTTGGTTTTAGTTGTTTCTTACTTTCTCTACTTGTTTTAACTTGAAATTAGTTGATTTTCTTGTTAAGAGATTGACTTTTTAAGTGGTTACTACAGCGAAACTAAATTGTGTTCAGATATTTGTCCCGTTAACATCTGGAAAGGCAAACAGCTGCTAAACAAAAATCACATTTGTGACAAACTAAGGTACTAAATTCATTTTCATAACGTGAACAGTTCAGATTTCCTTTTTTGAAAATGGAGAAATTTTCAAGCATTCCTAGTAAATGCACGGAGTGGGACTGAACACTATACTACTGAAATTTTGAAAAACTTAAAATCTGTGTTTGTGGAAAAATATACTGAAAGGGGAGGAGATGTATAAGACTTGTAACCTGTTTTGTGCAACATTTATGTAATGGTTGTTTTTATTATTTCTGTACTTCAGTAGTTCATTGCCTTTTTTTTTTTTTTTTTTACCTCTTTCACATAAACTTTTGAGTGTTGAGTAATTCTTCTAAAACGGATGCAGATTGCTTTAAAGATCAACCCAGTACTGGACAATAAAATAAGAAAGGACTTTTTTGTTTTTTATGCTTTATTTTTCTAACACATATTTTATGGTTATAATTTTACTCATCCTGAAAATTCCAGTGTACATTTAAAATTAGAACAGAGAGTTTCATACCCAAAGGCTGTGAGTGGACTATTATAATTTTCTAGGGAAAACAGACCTGATCACATCCCTTCCTGAGGGTTCCTTGGGTTTGGGACCATATTTATCTTTCTGGTTTTATTGTGAAGTGTATCTGTCTTCAAGAAATGCCTTATTCCTGAGAAGTAAATTTCCCCAAATCTTTGAAATAGCTATTCTGGGTGGTGGTGGGGGTTGCAATTTGATTTTGTTGAAATCTATTTTGGTGACCTTTATCGACTGGGATTGCTGTAAGAGTCTTGGAAAAAAGACTGGCCTCTTGTGTGCTGTTGAAATATTCTGGTTGTTTCTGTGAAGATGCAAGTCCTTAGGCATTAAAGCTGTTCTTGCACCCAGGAAACTTGAATGCTCGCATGTGGTGTTTTCCTTCTTGGACTGGCAGGTAACCATTCAGCTGATGTTAGTGTGAACAATTAGAAACCTCCACTCATACTAGTTAAGAATTGCACAGATTGGTTACTAGAAAGATGCCCGGGTAGTATGTTTCCCTTTTATTCACATAGTCTATAAACTGTAAGAAAACAGTCCTCCCACATCTCTGTTCATCTTGCATCTTTCCGCCAAGTGATCCAGAAATATTCGTTCTGCAGGAGGGACCAAACTTAAAAATTTAAAAAAATTTTTCTTTTTTTGAAACGGTGGTTTTCTTTTTTCTTTGTTACATGTAGCTGGTGTGTGCTGGTGTTTTTCCACAGAAATGCTGATATCCTTTGTGAAAGGGCATGTATACCAGAGGTTAAACTTTTTTTTTTTTTTTTTAAAGTACAACGTGCAGTGAGAAAGTCTTCACATTCTATAAATTAGAGGAAAAATTGCTACAGCTGTGATTGCTTTTGTTCTCAAAGCCACTTGAATTGCAGGCTGTGTTGGGACTGGTTCCTACATTGTTTAACTGCTGAGACTAAGACTTCTAATTAGAGTAATTACTGGGTGGGAGCTGACTGGCGGGGCGGGGTGGGGGCCAGGGGTGTGGCCGGGCCCCGGCGCCGCGCGCTGGGAACGCGGCCGCCACTGGCCGCGCGGGGCGGGGCGCGGCGGGCGGCCTCTCCCGGGATTGGCCGGGGAGGAGGCGGCGGCACGCGGGGCGGCCGCGGGAGATATCAACCGGCGCCGCGGCTGGGCCGGGCGGACTCCAGGCTCCGGCCCGCGCCCCGATGGGAACCTCAGTAAGTAAGACGTTTTCCCCTCCGGGTAGACGGTTCCACCCGCCTCACGAAACCCTCCGCGTCTGACAGCTGCGCGGGCCCGGGGCCGTCAGCTGGTGTTCGTTGGGGGGAGTTAGAGTGGTTTCTTCTCTGTCTACCGAATCCCCTTCTCGTTTTCTTCCTTTGAACCTCAGTATTTGCACCAAATGAGCTTTAGCGGGAGGGAAAGCCAAGTTTGGTTCACTGTTATTCGTTCTGCTTCATAATCCTGCCCTTCCTTATTTGCTCATAGCTAACAGCCCATTCTGTGGAGTTTGCGTTCCTACTGCCGTGGTGATACCATTTGATGTGAATGGGGGCTCTCCTTGCCTCCGGAAATACTATAGGGTACTTCTGACGGGCTGTTGCCTTTGTTTCCACGCTTTTGTAGTTGTTGTAAAGAGTTTAACTTGCAGGGACGTCTGGGTGGTTCAGTTGGTTGAGCGGCTGCCTTCGGCTCAGGTCATGATCCCAGCGTCCTGGGATCGAGTCCCACATCGGGCTCCTTGCTCGGCAGGGAGCCTCCTTCTCCCTCTGCCTGCCACTCTGTCTGCCTGTGCTCGCTCTCTCTCTGACAAAAAAATAAAATCTTAAAAAAAAAAAAAAGAATTTAACTTGCAGAGTGTATTCGAGAGCCTGGGCGTCCATGTTGTAATTTTGGTCGTGTTGTATTGACCAAGCCTTCAAGGAAAAAAGACCAGGTAAACAAGTGGCTCTGATGGCGCACAAGAAAGCTCGTTTAAAGGACAAACCCAGCAGGAAAGAACAACAAAAATTACTGCTTCTAGCTGGAGCCGCCTTTAGAAATGTTGCACAGAGTAACTTTAGAGAGCTCTCTAGGGAACTGCTCTCCTAAGGGTGTGTGCTGAACTGGAGGGGTCCTGGTCATTGGTCATAATTCCTACCTAGCAAGAACGTTCTTGGATGGAAATGTAGACTTACTGCCCAACAGCTAACCCAGACAAAGCAAAAAACAAACAAACAAACAAACAAAAAAACAAAAAAACTGCATTTTAAACTTTGACTCTAAAGAGGAGTTTGTTTGGCTTAAACCGGGATGGAGTAGCCTGTTCGTTTTTTGTCTCAACTATTACTTACAAGGTTTCCAGATGAGTCAAAACCCTACCACTGTAAAATCAGTGATGTAGTTCTCAACCTGTGAGGTTGCCTTCAGTCGTTTTAAAATCTTGGTATCCATTTTTCATTTTGGGGGGAATCCATGATCACTGGTTTTTCAAGTTTATTTTAAATAAATCAAGCTTCACTTTGGTATAGAATTATATAATAGGTTATATAATTTATATAGATTATATAATAGGTATGCTTTAAGTCTGATATATTTTAAAAGCAAAATAGCAAAAATTTTGTTAAAAGGTGGAAAGTACCATTTTTAAAAGTACTTTTTAGTTTTAATTAAAAAATTTAAAGATCTGTATGATGGAAACTATCATTACTCTCTCTCTCTCTTTTTTTTTTGTAAAGATAAATTTCAAGTTAATTTACACAGATAATTTGGGATACTAAGGGGAGGGAAAATTTGCTTTTTCCAGTGGGCTGTTCTCCATTAAAATTGAATAAACAGAAAACTTCTTAACATTTAAAACGTCTTAACGTTTCCTGTAACTTTCAGAAGTTGTTCTGTGCTGTTAGTTTTTTACATAAGCACATTATACGTACATAAAGGAAGATATAAAAATTAATTGCTAAAACTTAACTACAATTTTTGTGAAATTTCTTCAGGAATCTGTTAGGAATAACATGCACATCCTTGAGATTTTAGATTGCTCCTAGGAAGCACATCATGGGTTTAGTCATGTTTGTGCTTACACCTCTTAGAAAAGTGTTAGTAGGTCTCTGACCTACCAGGATTTTAGATCCATAGTTAGCAGTTTTAGGATTTTAGATGCATAAATTTTTAGATCCGTAGTTAGTAACTATGTGTTTGCATCTTTGAAGACTTACTTCTGTTGGATTGACTTTCAAGTACTTGAATTCAGATGAGAAAATATTTCCATGGCAGCAAACAAGGCCGCATTTCAGATTTCCTGTTCCTGTATCAGCTTCAGGCTGCTACAGGCCGTGAGTCCCAGCTGGAGCTCACAGTAGACATAAGATTATAATGTATGAACTCTTCTAGCAATAATGTGGACATTTCACTCCCAAAGAATATTTTTATAAAACTTACTATTTTAGTTTACTTGTTTAGCTGGGAATAGTCTGTCACGATGGGAAGTACATTAATTCGTGAATTATTGAAACTTGGGAGTAAGCATATCTGGCCTCAAACATGTCTGTGTGGTTTTGTTCTGTTTCCGTTCACCTGTTTCTCCTTTTCACATGATGTGAATCCACAAGGCAGCCACTTCTCTTCATACAAAATGCTGCCCCAGTAGGAGCTTCCATTCCCTTCAGGTGAGCTGGTGTTGAGGTAAAGGAGAGAGAAGTTGAAAATGGAGCAAACATTTTTTGAAAGTACGTGAAACTTGTTCTCTACCTTTCTTTCTCCTGAAGTTCTTAAATCCACATCTTTTTCAATAATCTGAATTACTGTGTCACAGTGACCCTTCCCAAGTTAATCCTTTGCTTTGTTCCTCATGAAACTTTCCAGAGTTAATCGTGGATATAAATTGTCTCAAATTCTAGACTCGAATCTAGAAGTGTACAGAATTTGAGCGGAATGTGACTCATGTGCTTTATATATATTCAGTTCTGTGAAATAATCCTCAGCTGTTGGACAGTCAGTGGAACCACACTCTCAACGTATATTTATTAAGTAAACACAACTTTATTGTTTTATTGCCCACAGTCACTCATGCAGCTTGACTCCTCAACCTCATCTGCCCTACCCCCACCATGCCTCCTTAGTTGTGGTTGACTATACATGTATTTAGGGGTATTTCTCCTTGTCAGCATTATGATAGAAACCACAACACATTTTAGACATGTGGCTAAAGTCATGCTTGGTTTGGATTTGGTAGAAAATAGAGAAAAAATATTAGAAAATAAAGTCTAACCCAAAGATGTTCTTGTTGTTTTGACTATGCCCCTGTGAAGAAGAAAGGGCGGGAACCAGGAGTGATGGAATGTTAGCATTCTAGGCCAGAGTAAACACCCAGGAATGAAATTTGTTTATAAATTATGTTTTGCATTTAAAAACACGTTGAGAGTGTGTGTGTGTGTCCATCTGTGCTTGAGTCTGTGTCCACACCCAGGCCAGTGATTGACTTGGTTTCTCCTTCCTCCTGTTTCTGGTCTTTTTCTCACCTTAGTCTTTTTAGTACCATTGTCAAAAATGCTTTTGTGGCTTACTTTCTTTTTAGCGGGTAATTTTGATAATTTGAAAAAATTTAATCTTGAATACCAAGTTTTAACAAGGAGACTCTGGAAAGCAAAGGGCAGGTCTCTCTTAGAGGTACTGTCAAGTTTTTGCACTTAAAGCAGGATGGGTTGTTGCCGCTCCTGGTACAACCTGACTTAAAATTTTATTAGTTCTTTAAAGACATCACAGAGCCATCCTTTTGTTAAATACAGTTGATTACAATTGCAGAGGCATTTCAGTTATTTTACCATTAGCTTTTAAAATAAGTACTCTCTACCACATCTGTTATGAGACAGAATGCTTATAAAACTTTTTAAATTGATGTGTTTGAATGTGTATAGTTTTTAGTTTAGAAGTAAGAATCCCTTCTGGCTTGAATTTTCATTTGTAGCTATAAGTTTTCTTATAATTTAAATTGGCAAATCGTTGATTGCCAACCATTCTTGCAGTCATTCTTACTGTATTACAATGTCTGCTATATTGGACATTAGTTCCTTCGTTTGAATTTGATAAACATGTGAATGTCAGACCAGGGGTAGATGGCACAAGAAGTGGGCACTGTTGGGTTACAGTCTATAAGGAGTTACCTTAAACTTTTTCCAGAAGTTATAATATAGTTTTGTTTGAACTCTATTTGTTTCCACTTAAGAGGATCCTGTTTTTGTCCATAAGATACTGGAGTGTATTTTCAATAAGAGCTTTGTTTTTGTTTTTTTCCCATTTGTTCACTAGTTGTTTAGAGGGAAAAGTATGTTTTTAGACTAAATGTTCCTAAGGGTTATATATTTGTGCTTATGAACACCTTTTGTGTATGTTCTGTAGCTCACTCTTTACCAGGGACTTAGGGCTACATGAAATATATTCACCCAGATATTACAAAGGGGAATCTAAACTTGATATAGTTATTGACTCAAGTGTTTAATTTGTAATAATGCCGTACAGACTATGATTTTGATATTTGGGGGGGTAATATAGGAAGTTAGAGAAAGAAAAGAAAATTCTGAATTTGAATGAAGTTACAGTTTACTGGTTTTTTTTTTCCTCTTGGAAAAAACTGAAAATATTTGATAGTTCATTTATATTGTAAGTGACAACATAAAAATCTGAGGATTCAGCTGTTTGATGCAATGCTTTATATATGCAAAGCATTCAGAAAATGTAGGATTTATAGCAGTGCTTGAGTGTTGTGTGCACACAACTAATGTCTTCTCTCTGATGGTGTTAGCATCTTTATGGAGAAGCATGGAAATCTGAACTTTTGAGACCTATGTTATTTTCAGGTATTGTTGTTCTAAGACTAGAGAGGTGCTGACAGGTTTCTTGTGACACTGGTGCTAGGGACGCTGCCTGTACTAACTAGACCTCTTCACAGAAGCCCGCCCAGATGCCCGGTGCTAGCTCAGCACTTCGTTAGAGCACGTGCTTTAATCACTTACACATTTCAGTGCTTAAGTTAGATTACAGTATTGAATTTCTTCATAAAGCAGATCTTCTCTTTATTAAGTAAATTATTGGGAAATGTTTTTGACATGAATTAAGAAAAATAGTTTACAGCTGGAGGCAGGAAAAAAGGAAAAGACCAGGCAGCTCATGTCCCCTACTTTTGAGCCCTGGGTTGGTTGCAGTACTTCCAAAAGTGACACCACAGAGGCTAAAACCAACACTGTCATTAGCAGAGAGGATTCTGATATAACTGACCAGCGCATTGATCATTCTCATGTTTTCACATTATATAAGGGTCACAATTTTGTCTGCTAACTTAATTTCCCCAACTTTTGTAAAAGTATTAACCAAACTATATGCTGACACAAAGCCTATTATTTAAAGTACATAAAATACAACCCTCTTGTCAGCTTTTATGGCCATGTGTACATTAATGGTTTATATCGTGATACATTTTGGAAAATAAATCTTTGTAAACACTCACGTTGGAAATTCCCAGAATTTTACCAGAGTACTTAGGATCTTCGTGTCTGTTGCGTTTACCCAGCAGCCTGCCAGAACAATAGCCAAAGGGACCAAAGGGACACAATTCCTGATCTGAATTTTATGCTTCTCAAGAAAATCATCACTCATGAAGAAAAAAAACCTATAAATTCCTAAGTGATCAGTCCATTCACTCTGCTGTGACAACAATGGAATGCTCAATGTCAGGCTTGTTTAAGACTTTCTAAAGAATTTGGAATGCTTGAAAGTATCAGAGTACTTCTAACTTTTCTCGGTTTGCAGGTTTTTTTCTAACAGGAATCTTAGAATTAATAATATTGTCTATATTTCAGTGCTTAAATTAGATTGCAGTATTGAATTTCTTCATAAAGTAGATCTTCTCCTTATTAAGTAAATTATTGGGAAATGTTTTTGACATGATTTAAGAAAAATAGTATTGTCTATAATTCTGATGTATTAATAGACAATATTAATGTATTATAGACAATAATGTCTATATAATTATAATTATATATAATTTTATATATATTTATATTAATAAAATTATATATAATTATATATATATAATTATAGACAATAATGTCTATAATTCTGATGTATTTATCTTGAATAAGAGTATATGTCTTATGAGTTGGAGTTCCTAACTTATAACTAGTAATATTTTCTGACTCAAAATTCTAGTTGCATACTAATATATGGCCCCCTAAAGTCCAGTGTGTGTATACCTTTATTGTGAAAACTGTCAACTGGTTTTGTATGTCAGATTGTAGCCATGGTATGGAACCACATAAAGGAATATTATGCAGCTATTAAAAAGAATGAGGGGGAGCTATTTCTGTAGTATGGTAAGATGATGAGAAATGTGTGCGAGGGGAGTTTACTATATTTTTGTTTCCCAAAGTGTTTTGCAGTTTTTTTTTCCCTGTGAAGTGAATTATATGAATATTTGCTTCTGCTTGAATTTTCCTACTAAAATTTGACTACAGACATAGTCCTTAAAGATGTTTGATAAATCACAAAGGACTGTGCTGGTTAGGTATGTCTGTTGATTGCTTTCTGTATTTTGAAGGAAATTATTTTCACTCTTAATTATTTTGTTTGGTGACTTTCATTTGTTGGTAAATGGAGTTTGTGTCCCCAAAATACAGAAGACCTGGGGCAGTTCTTTAAAGTGTATTAAGTTTTTGTGTTAACATGTAGGGATTGATTGTTCTTTTGTAAGTTTTGCTTTTAGTTTGTTTGTTTTCAGTAGCAACTCAAACCAATTATTTTTTTCTCTATACAAATTACTGAGTTTAAACCAAGAATATTTTAGTTATATCATGATACCTTAGTTGACAACAGCTCTTAGGCATACACTTGTCTGTGTACATATTAAGTAATTGAATTTTTGTCACTTAAAAACATTTATTAGGAAAATGACAGATGATGGAAGATCCTATTCTGACATCAGTGTGAACACCATAGTCCTGGCCGGTGTTTGGGTCTGGAAGGTCAGCTTCACCAGGGTTCTGGTACTCTTAGGATTTTTTTTGTGTCTTTTGGGGTTGTAAGGAAGGAGAATTCCTATGTTTTGAGGAATATTTTAAATTATATCGTAATTACATCCCATTTTCAAAAGTCATGATACAAAAATTTATATAACTTAGAGGTTTTTACTTATTTTGGGTCAGAGCACCATCTGAAAGATGATCTGTTAAGGCTTGACCTTGTGTCCCGTAGTCCGTTCCTGTTGCCCATAATGAGAAGAGTACACGAAGGGGCACTGTCTGTTCTCGCACTGTGGCCTGGGGGGCACCTGAGGCTGTATGGTGTGGTGTGTGTTTTCTGGGAAGAGCCGAAAGGAATTTATTTGACTTTGGGGAAATTTTCTAGGAAAGACTTTTTATATCTATAGGATTACCTTTTTAATCCGAGGGGCACAGAACTGCTGTCTCTCTTGTGCCTCCACGCCCGAAAGCCTGTGACTTTGAAAGGTCAGCTGCTTCAGTTCTGGTTTGGACCCTGCTCCTGTTGAATTTCAGCCAGTAAGTCTCTAGCATACAGGAGAATTTGAGATTTTTCTCCCTCCCCCATTTCTTCTGTTTTTGTTCAGTGTAAACAGTTCCTGCCGTAGTAACATAGACAAATATAGCAGAGAATGCTTTTCTGGAAGAAGAATGCTCCCTAAGCATTTTTTAACCATTTTTGGGAAGAATTGATCTTTCTGTGTATTTCAGACAGACTGAAGGAGGGAGACTGTTGCTGTAAATTGAAGTGACATCATATGTATTGCCCCATTGATCCGCTTTTAGTCTCCAGCCAGGATAAAAGGAAATGGCAGCAGGGAGGAAGCAGGCTTCTTTTAGGCACTGATCCAGAGTGATAATGGGGTAATAATAGAACTCACGCCACCGTCCCTGGCTGCCTCAGTCCCAGGCTCATTCCCCTCTGGGAGCCTCTCAGAGACTTCCTCCGTGTGCGGCTGTCCATGGGGCCGCCTGGGCCCTGAGGGGAGGCGCCCTCCTCCTGAAGGGCTGCAGGCAGGAGTGGTGCTGCTCCGTTCTTCGCGTCGGTTCCTGCCTTTGGAAGGTCAGTGGTGGGACATGTTGGTAACATTTTCTGATCCAGGTGGCGAGGTGGCCTGTACCGCGTCCTGCTAATGGCAGACATGGTGGAGGGGCTCAGTTGCGTGGGTGGTCCTCTGGGAGCCGGGAGTGAGTGATGCCCCTCTGACAGCGGTGAGGGGCTTCTGGAAGAGTCAGGGCTTGTTTGCTTTGTGCTGCTTGTAGACTAGGAGGGTGGGTTTGGAAAATTCACATTTTCTTTCCAAGAGCCTATATAGAAACTCCTTAAAAAACCATTCAGAGTTGTGTGGCTTCCCTCAGCTCTTCAGTTGACTGGGAAAAATACCAGGTAGACTTCTTTCTTCTTTGTACGTTTCTGGGTAATTCGCGACTCCGGAATCCTCCCTCTTCAAAGCAAGAGTGCAGACTTCTAAATCCTGAACAAATAGCATTTGTATTGACTGACCGCCTTTAGCATTTTACGTTTTGTATTTAAGTTTTACATGCCTTGAAGTTCTCTTTCACGCACACAGTATACACGTGGCTTTGGGACCCCGTTGTCTTTTTTGTCTAAGTTTCTGAGGCAGATGAATTCATAAAATGCCATGTGGTTTCCCTATGGAAAATAATCACCCCATCATGAAGTCCTTGTCTGTGCAAAGGAAGGGACCTTCTATTCCTGTCACTGTGAGATTGCGGGCACGAGCACCATCAGACCCTCAGGAAGAAAGGCAGGTTCTCGTATGCTGTTCAGAGGAGCTGCTTTCTCAGGAGATAACACTCTGAGATGCGCACTTTATTTTTCTTAATCACCCCATAATGTGACGGAAGCTCTCAGTACTGCTGCATTAAAACACAGTTGGCCTAGAAGTCATGTGAAATTTAATTTGATTCCTACGTGGGTGGGAGTGGACTGACCGACGAATTTCCCGTCGCCGCGGTGCCAGCTGCTGGCGCGGGGGTGGGGTGTGCCCGGGACCGCACTTTGAGCACGTTCGCTGGTGTACGCTCTCCGTCTGCTGCTGTGCAAACATTTTGTTGTATTACATAGTACTTTTTCATCGTAGGGTGGCTTTACAGGGAGTAAATGTTTATTTTATGAAGAGAAATGTACTGTATTAAAGGGAGCTGCTTACCACATTTTTGCTTTCATATCCTCTTTTTTCAGGATCTGTAATGTCATGTAAAAAATATGTTTACTTATTTGTGAATGAAAGATACTGAATCAGTTTTATTGTCTGTGTACTAAAATACCATTTGATCGCTGATATTCTCTACTTTCCTCATTGTTTAGAAACTGCATTTTTCCTGGTAAATTGGAAGAGTTGCAGTTGGAAGCCAGATGGCTACAGGTTGTTTACTAAGAGAGAAGCATTTCTGCAAGCCTGCTCTGAAGCATAGGACTAGCAGAACTCCCGGCATTCCTTCCAGAGAAATGGTCTCAGGCCTCTGTGTGGGTCCTCGTTGCCTTCTGCCTGCCCTGAACAGGCGGAACAGGCCGACCCTCCAGCAGTGCTGCTGGGGTTAGGGGGCTCTCTGGTTGGGGCATGCGGCTTGCTGTCTGCCTCTCCCGTTAGAGTAAATGAAACGTGTTCAAGAGCCCTAAGGGTTTGACCCCCTCCCATCCATCTCCGCTGTCCCTCTTCAGGCAGGGGGCTTGGCTTTAAATATTTTTCCATCGTGGAAAATTTGAAAAGGACAAAGGTCTTTAGTGATCCTTTGGTTTTGTTTCTCTGTGAGGATGTGTGACCTTTATGCTCAGAAGAAAACTTCAGGATATAAAAGTATGAATCCAGACATCTTGATTGGTTCACAAGCTAGTAATTCTTTGGTATTTTTTTTTAAAGATTTTATTTATTTATTTGACAGACAGAGATTACAAGTAGGCAGGAGAGGCAGGCAGGGAGAGAGAGGAGGAAGCAGGCTCTTTGCGTAGTAGAGAGCCCGATATGGGGCTCGATCCCAGGACCCTGGGATCATGAGCTGAGCCGAAAGCAGAGGCTTTAAACCACTGAGCCACCCAGGTGCCCTAATTCTTTGGTTTTAAGCTGGAGTTGTGTTTGTTGGTTAAACCCAGTTGGGGTAAGGACCAGGTGAATCAGCTTACTCAAGGGCTTCTTCCCTCCTTGGGTCTCTCTAGTTTAAAGCAAGTCCCAAACTTGAGTTGTAACAATAGGCTTCTTTGTAAGTGGCGTACACGTAATAGGGAGATGCTTTCCTTCCTGCTCCTTCCTTCCCCGTAACTCCGCAGGTTGGCAGGGCCAGTTCCTGCTGGGTTTAGTTAGCCAGCAGGGCCTGCACCCCCAGCTAATGGGGGTTCTGTGCTCTGTCGGGTGGGCCCTTACCCAGAGGCCAGCTTCCTGCATCTAAATTGGCCTCGATGTCAAGCTCTTACTCCTGGGGCTGGCTAGCTACAGAAGTGCTGGGCAGCAGTTTTGAGAGTGCCCGTCAGGGCGTCACAGTGTAGGGCTGGATGGGCCTCTTACTCCTCTGGGGCTCTCCCCTCCACAGCCCCTGCAGAGGCAGAAGCTAGGCCACCACCTGCTGGGGGCCACTGGGACACACTTTATAAAGGGCCGTGGTAAGGTGTGAGAGACGGTGATGGGGGAGAAAGGCCGGCTCTGTGAAGAGGGCTCAAGTGTAGGAGGACAGTTGGGGAGTGATCTAAAGGCACCTGAGGGGTGTATTAAGTCCTGGGCTGAAAGATGAGCCTCCACCAGAGAAAGGCCCCTCTTGGAATGTAAGAAAGATCCGGAGAGGGAGGCTGCAGGATGCTGTGAGTGGGAAGGAGGGCTGAGGGAGCCTGGGCTCCAGGCAGGGCCCGAGGAGATTGCTCGTGGTGTGGACGGTGAGGAGGTTCCCTAGAGGCTCCCTAGAGCCTCTAGGGATTTGGGCTGTTTTATAAACAGCAAATTTTTGAAAATATAAAAGCCTCATGTGTCGGAAACTATAAAAAATGAAAAACTGGCATTTTTGTTACTGGTTGTTACGAAGTAATTTGATATATTTAAACATCTTAAAGGCACATGACTTACAATGGAAAGAAAATGAAGTGTTAGCTGTTCTTTGAGTCCTCCTATAGGACCTCACGGGTCAGTGCTGATTGTAACCCTCTATTTCTGCTGAAGACACCTTGTTTCAGCCCTGTTAACCTGAGAGAGGATCTACAGCATTGACTCTAAGGGGAATGAAGTGATGTTATAAAACAAAAATGCCCAGGAATCAAGTGATGTACATCCCTGTTTGTCTCTAGGAAAGTGGTTTTATTAGCATTTAGAAGGGCACTGTGAGAAAGTACAAGAAATGCTTTCACTGTGAAAGTGCCTGGTGAATATTGTGCATGCTCTCTACTCCTCTTTCCTCCATGTGTGTTGGGAAATGTTTGTGTGTGTGTGTTTGGGAATGGGGGTGGGGCATAGTGCACACTTGGGGGCCAAAAGGTAGAGAAGGTAGCAAGAGAAGCCAGTGATTTTTAAGTTTTCTTTTGAAGTGACAACGTGGGGATTAAAGTCCAGGTGGTGGTGTGAATGTTCTGTTGATGAGGATTGATTTATAGACTTGTAAAATCGAGTTAGCTGATAAGGGACTATCTGGTCATAAGCAGGGATGGAGAAAAAGCTAAATGTAGAGAATAATGGAATTCAGAGTCATAATTTTAAAACCTTGATTTCAGAATAAATATTTTTCATTTTCTACAGTTCCCACAAGATGTATCTTAAATTTGTTTTTTCCTCCATTTATAGTTTATTTGAGCACTGCCCTGTGGTCGGGGCTGTTCCAGTTCAGTAGTGAATAAGATATTTTAAGTTCTTGGATTTCACAGATCCTGTTTGCTCATAAATCTTCGTTTTGTTTTGTTTTTTTATGTCCTATGAAAACCTCTTCCTCTCTTTGCCTTTAAGTGATAAACACCATTTTTTGACTGTATGAAAACTCAGGAGTAAGAAGAGTGACCTTGTGCATTGTGTGTGTGAGATTATACATACACACATGTATAAAATCACCTGTACAATCATTTTAAAATTTTTAATGGAATAGTAAACTTTAAATTTTTATAATAAAGGAATTGTGAGACCTGGTTCTTGTTTCATCATGTGCCCTTTATTTCTTGGTGTACATTTGCAAGGCTTAGGTGGTACAGGAAATCTGAAAACTGCTTCTTACTTCTTTTCCATGTATTCGCTTAAGATCAGATGGCTTCTTGAATCTTTATCTGTGTGAAATGATATTTTTTGGCATTTACATGCCATAAAGAAAGAACTCTAATGAACCATGATAATGTTTTATTAAGTACAGTTTTTATCATTTCACAGCACATATGTATATTCAGTCATCATGTAGCACACCTTAAAAAAAACGTTGTACAACCTAAAAATAAAAAGATAAACATTGGATCTTTTTGATCCACTCTAAATATAGAACTGACATGAAAAGCCATGGAGAATGGGGCTTAATCAGGCCCCAGAGTGCAGTGTCTTTGGGGGTATGGTGTAAGCTCTGAGGTTTTACCAAGGTCAAGTCTCTAGTCTTTTCATAGACTTTTTGCTTTTGCCCTCAGCTCCTCCCAGACCAGCTTGTCTTGCTTCTGGAGCATCTCTTAGAGCAGAAGACTCTGACCGCCCGAACTCTGCACAGCCTTGAGAAGACGTATCACCTCCCCCAACAGGACGCAGAGGTAACCAGGATGGCCCTTGGGGTTTAGACGGTGGCCCCCCGCTGTTGGTGACCAGTGAGGGTCCCGTTGCCTCCCAGGCTGTTGAAACTGCTGTTTTCCCTTAGCAGCATCCGTGCTGAGTGCGGGAGAGTGTGAACCGCTCCCTGGTTGTGCTCACTCCCGGAGGGGGCCTCTGATCCTGGCTGTCACTGGGCTCTCTTGAGGTCCTGAGTTTTTTCCCTTTTACTCCTTAAATCATAAAGTCAGACATAAGTCTCCTAAAGGAGCGAGCAGACAGGGTGGCGTGTTTTTGAATTACAGATTCAGGCGGGTCGTTCTGTGCATGGTCATGCCATCCTGCACACATTAAGGAAACTCTGCTCAGACATGCCAGAACTTCCTGGTTGCATTCAGTTAGGACAGGAAAGGAGCCATGTGTAAAGGAAATGAGAACTAAGTCTAACAGCCATGGTTTGAAAAGCAAAACTGGATGCTTGTGGGAAAGCAATATGATGTGGTTCGTAGTATCTTTTAGCTTATTGTGAAGAATGTGGTGTGAATCCCAAGATGAATTCCAGGAGTTTTTATATACATAAAATAGTAAATATTTGTTGTATTAAGTCATCTGAAGTAAAAAACAAGCACACGGTCACAGCATGAAAAACTCTTTTATATAAAACTCCTAAAATGCAAGCAACTTTGGTTTGTGTTTGGTTGAAGTGACTGAACATTTGAGACCCATCCAGGGCCGAGTGGCAGCCTGTTGGGGACACACGGCTCTTGAGTGTGTGATCCGTGGCTGTCGTGAATTGAGATGTGCCGCGAGTGTGAAAGGCATCGTGGATATTGAAGACATGGTGTACAAAAAAGCAAATTATTTCATAATTTCTTCTTACGGATTACAATTTCGAAATGATATTTCATGTATGTTGGGTTAACTATGAAAACTTACACAGTCACTAAAATGGAGTAAATCGGGAAAAGCTCACTGTGACATTATTAAATTAAAAGGTAAGATGGACATTGTTACCCATTTTAAAGCCCCATAAATTCAGGAGTTAATGGAAAAACTTCAGAGAAGACACATGTGGCTTTTTACCCACCTGAGCTTAGATCAAACAGTCAACTGTTGCTCTTTATTTCAACTCTTATATTTTTGTTTATGGGAGTTTCCAAATGCCAGCCTGTTATTTTTAATTAGTGTGTAAAAGACATTTTATTTATAGGCATGAGGTTATGTTTTAATCAGAGCTGAGTCCTGAGATGCCAGGCCCCTGTGACCGGCAGCGGACAGGCGAGGGCGGGCGGATCAGAGCAGGCACCGGCACCTGTCACTCTGTGCCCGGAAGTTGCGAGGCTCAAGACCCTGTTTTACCCCCTTGTTACTTTTAAATAAAACTCTTTTAAAAGAATACATAGCACTCCTAGCTGCGGACTGATTTGGCCTGCTTTATCTGGAGTTTGTTGACCCCTGCTCTGGGGCCTGCTGGGTTGAGGTTAGGGGTGGGCTGGGGGCCAGATCGAGGAGAGCCTTGAGGCCGTGGCATGCAGTTGGGATTTTTTTCTCAGTGAGCCTCCACCCGGCCCCCTTCCTAGGTTCTCTGAGGTCCTGGCATGGAGTTCGTTACACTGACAGCTCGTCTCACTGTGAAGTTTCCTTGAAATGTCACTCAGAACCAGAAAAGCAACAAGGTTTTGGCCAAGCAGGCTGTTTTCTAGAAACTTTATTAGTTAAGTGTGATTTCTTATGACATTGATTAGTAGGAATTCAGTTGAATAACCATCTGCCTTTATTTTAAGTGACAGTACATTGCATGGATGAAAGAATTATTATTTGATGGGAAGATCTTGAGGATTCTGACTTTATTCTTGGTGCTTCTCCTTGACCTAAATAAGTAAGGATCGTCCCTTTCAGTCATTATCAGAGCTTTGAAATATGTCGTAAATAGCAGTCTTTGGAAAGCTGGCTGAATTTACTGGAGTGTGGCAGGCTGTGTCTGGAGCACGCCTGTGGGAAAGGGCTCTGGAGTGACTTTCCTGGCAAGGAGCAGTGTGAGTTATGGCCCTGCTGCTCTTTGTTCAGGGTGCTGGGACTTGGGACCAAGACTTCAGCCCCAGGGACGACACGGCTCTCCAGCACAGAGCAGGGAGTGTAGTTCCCCCATGTCTCCAAGGTGTACGAAAAGGCTGCCCTTACTGTCCTTGGATAGGCCACCGCGTTGCCACAGCTCACTGAAGCAGAGTCTCCAGCTGCTTACGGCCCAGCCTGTTCTGTGGGCTGCAGCGCTCCTTTGCTTTCAGAGCAGCTCGTTCTCGATGCGTCCCACCCGAGTATGCTCAGCTGTGTGAGATGCATCGGGGCCGTCTGTCCTGCGGCTGCTTCACCTTCTGTGCTCTCCCCCTCTGGGCCCTTCCCTCCTTCCTTCTGTGTGGGCTCGTGCAGTCCCACTGGGAGTTTTATTTTTAATGATTCTCTAGGTAGCTCAGTGTCTGGATCAGCTCTTGCTTCAGGGCTGCAGCTGTGTTCCCAGAGTGTCAGGCCTGCGGGTCAGGATTTTTGCACGTGGCACCCAGGCTGCGGTTGCTCACGGTGTGCTTCATGTCACTTGGGTGGGTGTCGGCCTCCTGCATGCCAGTCCAGGTTATGGGCCCCCTGGCTTCCCGGTGCCTGTGTGTCACCGATGGTGTGGGAGGGATGCCACGTGCTCCCAGGCTTATGGGAAGAGCGCTGGAGGACAAATGTTATCAGAAGTTGGGCAGAGCCACACGTGTCCTCATAGGTCACTTTGTGCCTTGCCTGCCCCTTCTCATTGCCACCACCTGAAACGTGGGGCGGTGGTGGGGGGATGTTTGCCTTTCTTAGCCTGGAAAGTAACCCTAAGTACAGAAGTCCCCCATCTTTTACATCCTGAGCTATGAAACTACTAACCGTACGTGGGGCTGCTTTTCACCAGGATGGAAAATGAGCTGAGAGGAACCTCAGTTCACAGAAATACATTGTCTCCAGTTTTGAGCATATTGCCTCAACTAAAGAGCCATGAAAGTTAAAAAATAGAAGTTTAACTGATTCTTGGAACAGAGGCTATTTTCTAAGATCCCTTCTAAATGATGACTTTCCTGCCCTCTTTAGCAGGTCTCTTGAACTGTAGCAGTAGCTACTGTGGTGGGGGGAGGTGAGGATTCATGCAGCTTGGCTCTGGGACTTTTTTCCCCAAGAGGTCCCCAAGTGACCTTGAAGTTAATTTCTTTCTATGGACTACAGATGAGCACTTCAAAATTAGGGGCACACCTCAGGTGAGTTTTCAGAAATTCAGAATCAGTAGCTCAGCATCTTACTTGGCTTAGATGGGAACAGAAGACATTGGTCCAGAAGGTCCCCAAGGTGTCCTCTCTGCTCTGGTGCTTCAGTTGGTAGATTGAGCCGGAAAATTAATTCTCTGGGAGAGGCCATTATCAGCATCAGCTCCTCCCCTCATTGTGTTCAGGGAAGTACTGAGGGCTGAAAGGGGAAGTCTCCTGGGTTGGATTGGGTTGGAGTGGGACAGCTGGGCACGCCTTCATGGCCGGTCACAAGGAGGGAAGGGATGGTGCCCACTCCTGGTCTTGGGAGCTCCTCATCCATGCCTTGTTCTCTTCCCCAGCCGAGCGCCTGGTCCCGGCCAACCACTGCTTTGGTAACGAGTTCCACTCTAGTCCCAGACCCCTGAATGACTGGTGACCACAGCCAAGTCAACCCTTTTCTGGTGCCATTTTCCTGTCTGCACAGCCTTTGCCTGGACAGGACTGCAGACTTCTGCTTTTATGGTCACAGCCAAGTGGCAAAGAGAGTTTCACAAAACCAGTTTTACTCTTATACTTACTATCATTTCCTACTTCCTATTTCATTTTCTTTAAAAATGTGCATTGTGATGCAATAAATTGATTTTATGACCCACCAAATGAGTCTCAGCCTGCGATTTGAAAAATGCCAGGCGGGGTGACATCAGGGTTCTCCTCACCAGCTCCCTGCTTCCTCCCTGGGAACCATGGCCGAGGATCTGGAGCCTCTGTCTCCTCAGGATAAAAATGGAGCCCCTAAACCCCTTCTTCATGGGACTGTTAACAACACGATATGAGAAAACGTCTGTGAGCATTCATGGCTTTCATGTCATTTCTGTTCACGTCAAATTCACAGTCTTTCATTTGTTGTGAAATGGTCAGATTTTGTAATTTATCTGAAACAACCTTTATAGGGGAGAGAAAAGAAGCATAAGCTACCTGTTGGGAGCCACTAAGCATCAGATGTCAGAGTTCTTGATTGGGGGGATAGGGTGCAGGGGAGAACTTGATGTCAATCACGGTTTCCTAACCTTGGCACTTCCAACATTTTGGACCAGGTAATTCTCTGTTGTGGGGTGGCCTGGGCCTTGTAAAAAGGTTAGCATTGCTGGCCTTTACCCATGAGACACTAGCAGGAGCGCCACCTACCCCCGGTTTGGCAATCAAAAGTGTTTCCAGACGTAACCAAATGTCTCCTGGGGGCAGAGTCACCCCCATTTAAGAACCCCAGCTCAACAGCACTGGCTGATTCACAAAAGGCAATATTTTCCTTTCATCTAATAAAGTGCTTGACAGTTGGTTACAACACAGCATGGAGGAACTAGAAAGGTAGTTAACGTTTAAAGGCCATCCTGAGTCTGCTCTACTTCTGAGGCTCCAAAGAATGTAACCTTGGGAGAGGTGAAAACAAAATCTCTCACCAGGAAGAAAAAGAAGGAACTTAGAACTAACATAGTAGTAGCAAGCAAATCTGAGGAAGCAGATTAGCAGAGGGACAAACCTGTTTTACCACTAGAACACAGAAGAAGCCATGCCAGCATCCGACTATCCCCTGCGAAAAGGGCACATTCAAGGTTGATTGCAAATGGAAAAACATCCAACAGGCCTTTCCCACATCACTGCCTTTCCTCCTCTTCCTGCTGAAGAGCCCTCGAAAACCCGATAAATGGCCCCCTCCCATGGTGGGCTTCACATATGTGGGGAGGGCATGTATTTGAGTACGTCGGAACTAGGAGAACTCATTGTTTGCTGGAACAAAAAACACCACCGTGTGTCTTTGAAGTCCGGAGGGGATGATTCCAGGAGTGTGGTGGTCTGACAACTCTGGTGTTCATTTCTGATTTCATTTGGGTCCAAAGCACAGTTTTTGTGAATTGAGAGAATTTCATGTTTCACAGACCTTGGCATGTTAAAAAGGCAGAGAATAAAAGTTTAGTCTGTTGCTACGTCTCTGAATTCTAAAGGTGACCCATTGCTCTGATTCTGCCTGTTCCTTTTAATGCTAACACTCCTTCCATTCAAGGTCACTGTCATCTCCCGAAGTGTTCAGCTCCCCCTTCCCCTTCACTCCTCTGGTTGCTTTTCCACAGCATCCCAGCTACAAAATAAATAAAGCACATCTATTTTGTTTTCTTCACAGAACAGTTTAGAGGAGAGGTTAGTTGTTCTCTCTTCGGGCTCTGTTGCCACTTCAGGATGCTCATTTGGTTACGTGCCTCCTTCTGCTCAGGTCAGCCTCCACACAATGTATGCAGCATAGCGATGTCGTCTGGCCGGTGTGGGGCCCGTGAACACCTGCCATATCCAGCACTGGGCAGTTTGTCACAATTTCGTTGCAGGGACGAGGGGTCCGACTTGGTGATTTGGTGACATGGTTAAGCTCAGGTTGCAAGTCAAGAGGTCAAATGCTGTTGAACCCCAACTTTTGGATGTGAACTATAGAGTGAATTAATACCCACTTTTTAAAAAAAGCCAAGACAGTGCTTTGGAGCGGGTGGAGGGGGGGGTGGTTGGCGGTGGCGCCCAGCCCTCTCTTTGACGTGGTATTGTAATTCCTTTTCTAGAGTTTTGAAAGCTTGGGCGGGTACAGATTGAAAAAAGAGATTGGGGTAATTTTCTTCAGTTGCTTTAGACATACCTGTCTTTTGAAACCTTGTACCTTTTATGATGTGGGAAAGAACAGAGCTCTTACATAATTCTTTAGTTATATTTGTGTATTTTTCCTTTGTTGTATTTGGTTTCTGAAACGGTTTTTAAAACATTTCTTTCCAAGTCATGAAGATATCTCTAGGTTTTTCTTGGAGTTTTCTTTGTTACTCAGTTCGGTGCCCCTAGGTTTTTTCTATGGAAATCTTATAACAGGTTGTCCCCGACTATATTATGGTAAAGGAATTTTTTCAGAACTTATCTAAGATGACAGAGTTAAAAAAACTTTTATGTAATAGATTAATATTCCTTTCTTGTTCCTGAACCCAGGGATTTGTGTTCCATTTACCTTGAATCGTTCTAGCATGCTGGGGCTGTTCAAATGTGTGTTAAGTGATGAAGATAAAGAA
Source organism: Mellivora capensis (assembly GCA_004024625.1). Lineage (NCBI taxonomy): Eukaryota > Metazoa > Chordata > Mammalia > Carnivora > Mustelidae > Mellivora > Mellivora capensis. The sequence goes on along the minus strand of PISX010000096.1, from coordinate 123,422 downwards.
AAAAAATGAGCCACTAATGGCATAATCTGCTCAGTGTTCCTTAGATGGACAATTTAAATAAACACTTAAAATCAGTCAGTGACGGGACGCCTGGGTGGCTCAGTCGGTTGGGCGGCTGCCTTCGGCTCAGGTCATGATCCCAGCATCCTGGGATCGAGTCCCACATCGGGCTCCTTGCTCGGCAGGGAGCCTGCTTCTCCCTCAGCCTCTGCCTGCCTCTCTGCCTGCCTGTGCTCACTCTCTCTCTCTGACAAATAAATAAATAAATAATCTTTTTAAAAAAATCAGTGATATTTATAATTTATCTGTAAATAGAAAAAAAAGGAAAAGAACATTTATGTTGGTGCTTCTGGGTTCTTTATTCTTCCATCAGTAGATTACGTATTTCATACTCTATTTCTGTGCTGAATTCCGCAGCAGAAAAGCACACTGTCTATGAACGCTGGCATCTTTTCCACCCAACTGTGAGTGGAGCCATATTCCCATGTACAGTGTCCTGTAAATACCCCGAAATGGAGGGGGCACTTGCGCCAAAACTCTCCATCTTTCCAGATTGCTTTTCTCCCCTCTGGTGCCTCTCCTGGACACGTCTCCTGCTCCCTAGTTTCCCGGCACACCAGGAAATTTGAGGATTTGAGGGTTGGGGAAGTCTAGCCTTCAAGCTGTGGAAGCCGCATACCACACATGGGATGCAGGTTCTGCCTGAGGCGTGTGGGGGGCCCCTCCCCGGGGCAGCTGCTGTGGGGCCAGGGGCAGTGCTCTGTGGCTCCCACACTGTGTTGTGGCCACACACACTCTTACGTGTGAGTGTTTGTGCTGGTCCCTGAGAGCAAAGGGAAAATTGGATTTAAATTGTTTAAAAATTAAAGAGCTCCCACTTGCATGCAAATTGTGGCATTTTGTGCATGTGTCAGTGTCTGAAATTTAAGGATCAGCTAAACTTTGTGGGGTGGCAGGAACATTGTTGTTGTTGTTGTTTTTAAGCTACTTGGTCTGCATGTTGTCGCACTTGCACCTTGAGCCACATGGAGCAGTGTTCTGTAGCCCGAGTGGTCTTGCCCGTCTGTGGGTGGGAGCAGCCATCTTTGCTGTCAGGACACCAGGTAGTTTTCTCCAGAACAGACTCTGTAGAGCAGTGCCCTTTGCTGAAACAGCTTTCCCAAGCTTGACTCCTGGGAGGTTTTTAATAACAGCTTTGAGAAATAATTCAGAGGCCGCTGGAGTCACTGTTTCAAGTGTACAGTTCAGTGGTTTAGTGTCCTCGCAGAGTCGTGCGACCGTCACCACAAATGATTGTGGAACATCATCCTCCTCCTTCAGAGAAACCCCAGTGGCCTGTGGCTGTCCTTGCTGTTGTCCCCGCTTGCACCCCCGGTCCTGGGAACACACTCATCTGTCTGTCTAGATTTGCCTGTTCTGGACGTTCATACAAACAGGATATGTGACCTTTTGTGACCGGCTTCTTTCTACTTCGCGTCCTGTTTTCCGGAATCCTCTGTGTCTTAGCATGTATCAGCACTTCATTCCTTTTGTATTGCCAGATAGTTCGATCGGATGCATTACAGCCGTTATCCATCCATCAGCTGAGGGACCAGGGACTGTTTGCACATCTCGGCTGCTGTGAATAGTGGTTTTGTAGGGAGGGTATTGAAAGAAATAGCCACTAAAAAGAGAAGGGAAGGGAGGGTGGAAATGTTGGCAGCATGTGTGGTATGGCTAGAAATTGGGCTCAGGAGGCCTCCTTGTTCCGGAGCTGGTGTCTTCCTTCTGCGCTGCAGTTGTGCAGCTCCTTCTCAGAGTCTTCTGCTCCCCCCACCCCGCCTTCCTCTGTGGCACCCTGTTACATTCTCACGGCGTTTCTCACAAAGGTATTGCTGGGGTTTCCTGGATTTTTCTTAGACATTCTGTTGAACAAGTTCCAAGAAGACAGAAGTTGTCTGTTTTATTCACCACTTTATCCTCAGTGTCTGATACTTATCTGTTGGAGAATGACCCTTCCTGAGTCTCCCAGTCTTCTGGAACGGCAGCTAGCTAGCATCTGATGTGACTAGGTGATTGGAGTAGGAAACACCTCCACGAGGGAACGGTCCTTTCTGATGGAGTCAGGGAGGCCCTCCAGCCTCCAGTCTGCCTCTGAGGAGAGGTAAGAGAAGGCACCGGTGTCCCTTCTGAGCTTATCGGAGGAGGTTACCCATGGTCCCGCTTTCTGCCCACCTTAGTAAAAGTCTTCTTGTCAGTACAGGCTGCGTGTCACATGGTAACGAAAGGAAGAAAGAAGGTGGAATCTGTTTCTTCCTAAGCACAGACTTACGTGTTAGAACGGACTGCCATCCAGTGCTCAGTTTTGTTGGGAAAGGAAGGCAAATTGTGCCATATTTCAAGGTGGACCCGACATGGGCTCCTGAGTTCTGCTTTTTGAAGCCAGTTGCCCTGAATAGCATGAAGTAGATCACAGGAGAAGGAAGAAAGGTTAGAACTTGCCCTTGTGAACTATGTAAGGCTGCCTCTTCTAGTCCTTGACGTGTGTCATCCCACTTATCCTCCCGGGGGCTCTGGGTGGACATGTCAAGTGTGAGGCTGTCCCGAAGGATCCGGGGTTTGCCTGTTGCTGCAGCTCTGGTGACATTTGGCTGTAACTGGTTACAACCAGCTGTCCATCCCCGGCTGACTCAGGCATGGGTAGTAAGAGCCCTGAGAGAGCAGACAGCCTGATGCCTCGTTTGTTGTCCTTACCCTCCCCACCTGGCTTTGTGACAACAAATGCGCTAACTTCTCGTTCCTTTTTGTTTCAAAAAAGTGCATGAAGGTGGCAGCAGCTCAGAGTAGGGAGCAGCGAATATGGGAGCAAAGAGAAGTGCTAGAGTCACGGTACAGATGTGGCGAGTCTTGAGGGGACAGCCACACAGCTGAGGGGTCTGTCCTTTTCTCTCATGAGTCGCACCAGACCGTCACACAGGCCACAGAAGGCAGCCCTGGCTGGAGACGCTGTCTGTCCTGGAGCCACGCTCCGTGAAGGCCTTCCTGCTGCCAGGCTGCCGAGCCGGCTTCCCTCGCCAGCAGGAAAGCTGCTTTAGAGCAAAGTTAAATCTAATTTCAGACACAAATTGAAAAAGCGGGTTCATTTATTGCAGTGTTAGACTTATTAATTCCCAGAAGCCGTGAGCCTTGGTCTTTCTGTTTACAGATATAAAATGGAACTCTAAATGAGGTTTAATGGGCTTCCCAGATCATGTTCCCTAGATAGATTTTTTTTCCCTTTAACAGTAAATTTTGAAATCAAAAGGACTGAAAAGAAAGGGGAGTATTTCCTGTCATAAATAGGAATGGGTGACATTCTTCAAAGCGTTTTATAGCTTCCAACTGTGCCTTATAATTTCCAAGTAGCTGGAAAGCATTCGGAGTCTTTAAAAGGGCTACATTCGTTCAGAAACATTTATCAAACGTTTGTCAAGCCAGGCATCGACACGGGGCCTGGAGATGACCTGAAGGTGCCCGGCCCCTCTGCTCTCCCCAAGCTTGTGTTTCAGGGTACATGGGCGGACAAGGGAACACGGTCTGTCCATGAGCACTGGGGGCGGAGCAGATCTCAGACACAAGCTGAAGAGAGTGGCCGGTGGGCGTGGAGTGCTGCTGGGCTCGGCCAAAGGGGCGAGGGCAAGGATGTGCGCGGAGAAGATCCTGGGCCCAGTGCCGGTGTTGCTGGGTGAGGCAGGGCTGTGGCAGTGCCATCTCGTGTCACAGCCTCCTTGTTAAAAAGCCAAAGGCAATTAACACACTTTGGGACTTTTTGGACCACACAGACTTTAATGGAGCTGTGGTATGTTAACAGAAGGGCATCCCCATCACTGTTTTTGAGCAAAGATTTGCGGGCTACGCTACACTAGTAAGCCCGGCAGCGGCAGGCAGAGAAAAGGAAAAACGCAAAATAATATATCCATTTTGAATGCTGCTGTGAAGATCGTCAACATCTGAAGATAAAGCAAGGGAAGCAGTTCCCTCCAGGAGCCACAGGTGCTTTTTCAGGCTTGGACACTGATGTGCACCAAACCAAACCCTAGCTCCAGAATGAGTGACAGAAGCGGCATGGCTGATTTCCTCTCTGACCTGCACTCGTGTGTGTGGTGGGGGTGGCTCGTGGCGAGGAGAACCAAGCCTGGGGGCATTAGCTGAGTTACCAGAACTAATTTTTTTTTTTTTAAGATTTTATTGATTTATTTGACAGACACAGTGAGAGAGGGAACACAAGGGGAGTGGGAGAGAGAGAAGCAGGCTCTCCGCTGAGCAGGGAGTGTTACGTGTTAGAACGGACTGCCATCCAGTGCTCAGTTTTGTTGGGAAAGGAAGGCAAATTGTGCCATATTTCAAGGCGGACCAACATGGGTTCCTGAGTTCTGCTTTTTGAAGCCAAACCTGAGCCAAAGGCAGATGCTTAATGACTGAGCCACCCAAGGGCCCCCAGAACTGAACTCTCGTTTTTGTGTCTGCAGCAGCGTCTGCTCAGGCTTTGTGCATCCATTCATTTATTCTTCAGGCACAACAATTCTGAGTCACTGGTTTTCAAACTCCAGCTCTGAGGAACCCAGGGCCCCACAAGTTTACAGTTTATTTCAGAGGTGTTTCCTCCCTGACGTGGAGGTTTTTAAACTGCTTGAAGAACCACTAACATTATTTTCTCTAATTTGTCTTTAGAAGGTTTCAGAGTTCACTTTTACTTAAAAGTTAGAAGAATTATGTTCAAGAAAAGTTTGAAAACCACTTTGGAAAACTAGTCTGTTAGTTAACAAGCAGACTTATGGGGAGCATTTCCATAAAGAATGTTTTATTTCTTTGAAATAGCTTCATGGAAAACATAGAGGGAACAAAAAAAAACTTGAGGTAAAAGCTATAAAACAGCCTTAAGAATTGTGAGGTGTTACTAAGCATGGGATCTGGGGTGTGTGGTGATTCAGAGGGAAGCTCCAACAATGTGGGGAGACTAGGAGTTAGCTGGTGTAGGGGGTCACTCTTCCCAAAGAATGTGTTTCCTTGATGGCAGGTCACCTGCCCATGCATGATACCTTATATCTGCATTTGTGCTGGGCCCACTGGCTCGAGAGTCACTCTGTTTCTGAAGGAATTTAACCCACAGTGAGAAAAGGACTCAGAGGCCCCACATTCAGGAATGTGCTAGATTTCCCGGCAGGACCAGGCTGAAGGAGGCCTGAGTCAGCTCACGAGGACCTCCCAGCTCTGTGTTCTGTGACCTCATGCAGGTAGCTTTGGGGCTTGAATGTTTACCAACACCCCTTCGCCTCGCCTCACTCGGGGACCTGGGGTGTGGACTTCCACCCTACTAAGCAGGGATCAGCAAAGTATAGCCAGGCCAGCCCCGCCTACCCAGATAAATAAACTTTTATCTGAAGATAGCTGTGCTCCCCTACTTAGACAGCTAGGCTGCTTTGGCAGTGCAGTGGCAGATGGGCAGCAAAAAGCCAGAAACACTCACTGTCTGGCCCCTGACAGAGAAAATGTCCCAACTCTTGTTCCAGAGTTTGGTGGGAAACTGGTTCTGGATACGTGAAAATTCTCAGGTTGAAAAGACATTGGGGTGGGGAGTGGACTTATTCTTCAGCAGTCTCTCTCCTGTTTCCAGGAGAGAACAACTAAATAAGGGGGAGCCCCAGCACGTCCTGATGAAGCTTAGGGTCGTATCACACAGAGGCCCCGTTGGGTCATGGGACTTGTCCTCTTGAGTCTGAGACATGGATTGGGAATACAAATGACCCCTACGAGGCAGGTCCCATTTTTTGAGCACCACTGGAAGTGAGGGGAGTGGGCCCGAAGTAGTTCAGCTCAGCTGAGCCTATGGGTAGTAAGGACTTCCTTGAAGTGGCAGAAATGCCATGGGGCTGAGGCTGAGGCATGGCTGAGCCGAGTGCTCTGTCTGCACAGGTGGTTTAGGAAATTCCCAGGTGCCTGGCCCCTGGCCCCCAGGCCTCTCCGCCCCTCTCTGGTGGCACCCTTGCTGCTTCTCCCACACGGAATCTCAGACTCCTGAAACCAGTCGCTGGGCAGGCAGAGCAGGGGCCCAGAGGCCTGGGGACCTCGTGCCCCTCATCCCCTCCCCACCCGAGAGCCCAGCCCTGTCTGCACCTTCCCTTGCAGGCTGCTCTGCCTCACATAGCTTCCAGGCCACCCTCTGGACCAGCAACAATCTGACAGGCACCTTGCTCTGTCATTTCAGCAGTTAACAGTACTTCCTTGAGATGATATTCCAAAGGTTTTATAAGCTCAATAAATAACAGAACTTCTGAAGTGAAAAAGTCAGAAATACGCCACTTCTGCTAAGATGACAAGCACTCACTATATGGGACTCGTAGCTGCGCTCGCCATGGGCAACCTCAGTCCGTCTCCACAGCAGCCCACAGGAGCCACACTCTTCTTACCCACCTTGGGGAGCAGGGCCGTGCTGCTGGGGCTGAGTGGCAAACCTCCGGCCTGGGGCCTCAGGCCCTGTGGCTCAAGGCATGGTGGGTCACGAAATCAATTGAGTAGATCATTAACCAGCATAAAGAAAAGGACAGAAAATACCAGAGTGAGGGACAGCATTCTGCGTGCGTGTGCATGTGTATCCACAGGTATACGTGTCGGATGCAGGATGCCTTTTGGATACCCAGGCCCACACGTCTGCCAGGCCTCCCAGGGCTCAGGCCTGTTGCTTCCCACACAGCCCATCTTCCTGGGGGAGTTCGTGCTGTGGGTCGGGGAGCCACCAGCCCGGAGCAGTTATGTGGATTACTGGAGGGTTTTCATTCTCTGTCACCAGCAGTTGGTTCCACATGAATCCACTTCTGCACACCTACCCACCTCAATTCCAAGACCTGCCCATCTGCACCCAGCCCCCAAGAACAAGTCAGTGTTGTTGGGCACCCCAGGGAGAACATTAATGTCTGTGTACTTAACACCCTTTGTTCATGGAGGCTTTGGAAACCTGGAAGCTTCTGGAATGCATTTCCAGCGGTGCATATTTCCAGCATAGAGGGCAGCACCCACATCGTTTTTCTGTTGTGCATATCCCTTGAGCAGAACTCTGAAAAGCAGATTCTCAAACTAGCTTTTGCTGGACTGAGGATTTATGGGCGCACACCTGTATATGCATGTCTGTATGTCAGCTGGTGGGACCTAATGACCCCTAAATTCTCTTTATCGTTCTTCCTCAGTCGTGTGCCACACGCTGTGCCAAATGGTTTCTGCGAGGAGCCCCTCAAGTGGCCATGGCAGGGGGCGCATGCTTGTCCCTTGTACAGCACCGGTAGGGGAGGCGGGGCTGGGACCCACACCAAAGGCGCAGCAGGGAGAGGCCTCCAGCGCCCTGCCATGTGCACACTGGCAGAGCAGCAGGTTGGAGGAGGGTGTGGACCTGGGACTATGTATGCTCTCTGTCACCTGAGGCAGCTCTGCCTCCCTTCACTTCTGAAATATGCCCCTTTTCTCATCCTCTTTGGGTTCTGGTTCTTCTGCTCCCCTCCCTTCCTCCCTCCCCAGTGCTGCCTCACCCCTTCTCTGCCAGCTGACCACACTGATGGGCTAGGCTTTTGGCTGCCTGGGTGCTTCTAGATGATTCCCAGCTCGAAGTTGGAGGTGAATTTGAGTCATAGTTCAGAAGGCCATTAAATGTTTTCAACTCTTGACATAACCGAACTACAATCAAATGTGGATCTTTAAAGTATGATTTGAGCCATGTGGGCCTGTGTGAGTGCCTGCAACACTGCAACTCAGGGAGTGGGACCCAGGAGCCAGAGAGGCTGTGGAGGCATGCGAGGCGCAGGCGCTGTCCAGTGCGTGCACCGTGCTCGGTGAGCTCACTGAGGAAGTTACCCGGCAACCACTACCCCATTATTTAATTAATTAAATAGAAAATGAGGAAGAGCGGACATACAGGATGAACCACTTTCTCCTCAGAGGCCTGCTCCAAATTCTCTGGCCCTGGCCCCCCAGCACAGAGAGCCTCACTCTCTCTAGTTCCAGTGGGGGAAGGAGTGTGAGACACCTGTGTGACGGCCTCTGTCAAAGATTATTCAGGTTGTTCGGGGATGTGGAGAGGGAATATTCTGTTGACACCCACTTTGGAAATATTGCTGGGAAAAATTGAGACAAATGTCATTTTGTTGCCATGTTTTTGAGAAGACCCCCCCAACCCACCCCACAATTATGTGTGGTGACAAGTGGCCATGTGGATTGGGTCCTGGAGTTTAGGGCCTAAAAAAATGAGGGTTTTCTTTGTGAAAAAAGTAGGAAGTGGGGTAAAAGGCCTGTGTGTGAGCAAGAAATATCTGTCAGTCCCTCAGCCTCACACAGCATCTCTGTGATGTTTTTCAAACATCTGTCACTGAAATATTGAAATGCACTGAGCTCTTTAAGAAAAGACTCATTGTTTTTTTTGCTCTTCTAGGGGAGGGGATGCCAGACTGTGCTTCCTGGATGCTATGTTGGCTTTCAGGGATCAGAAGACTAGATCTCTTATTAATTATGACAGTAAACTATTTTTAACAGTAAGAAAAGTAAGAGAAGTGGAAGTGCTGGCTTCATGTTGGTGTCAAAGAGCCTTTCGCTTGGGCCTCCTGGGCCTTCGCCCACTTGTGGTGGGACCACCCTGCCTCCTGCCTGCCTGGAGGCCTTATTCTGCCATGAAATAGGCCCCATTTAGGTTGTTATTCCTGTCCATGTGCATCAGGGAGAGGCAAGCACCCGTGTGCAAGGGTAGAAAGGGATGCTCTTTCCCAAGGGCTCTGGGTGGGGCACAGAGCGGCAGTCTGTCCTGCAGGGTGGTTCTTGCCGGGGCCCTTCTCCTGGCCTTGCCGAGCTGGCCCCCATCTTCTGCAAGCTCACAGGGTGCTGCAGTGAGAGGACTGTGACTGGGAGAAAACTGCGAAAGGGTGTCCAGTGGGACTTGGGTGCTTCCCGGGGCTCGTGAGTGTGGGGGTCTGTGGTTCTGATTGGTGTAGTGTGACGAGTTGGCTTCTCAGAGCTCTGTTCACTTGTCTTTTCTGTGAGAATATTTTAGGGCTGCCCTTTCCCTTTTATGGTCTGTTCTTTTCTGTTGGCTGTGTAGGAAAGAACATCTTGTGGAAGATGGAAAGATTGCCAAGACCCATCCAGTCCAGCCTCTTCCTGTTTGTTGTGATGCTCGGAGGCTATTAGCTCATTTCCATGCGCCTCTGAAATTCCTTCGTGAATGTAAAGATCGTTGGCATTCTGGCATCCTGTCCTTGGAAGTTCAGAGGGCTTGCTGCCCACAAGCAAAGGGCAGCCCCACCAGAACCCCGGAGGAAACACCCAGTCTTGGCGTATACTGTACCCCAAGGGAAAGGGTTCTTCCCTGAAGACTTGTTTCTTCATTTCTACATGTCTGTATGTATATCTATTTATAGTAGATTAAAGGAGAGATCCGGCCAGCAGTGGGTAATGATACAATTTACAGAGGCCCAGCCAAAATGTCGAAATTGCTTACATTATCCCATTGCCACAGATGGATTATTATGCAGGGTCTCCCTCCTTCAAAGGCAGTAAAAACAAAGAGGGAAGGAAGGAAGCTTTTTTGGTGCTTGTATCACTTCCATGGAGGGCTGATGTTGAGGAATAGAAAGTGGTGGACTGTTCGCTGTGTATAATTGAGAGGACTTGGGGCAGTGGACCTGGGCCTGCAACTGGATTCTGAAAACCAAATTCGGGTAGACTTTCCACCTAAAGAATGTGCCAGAAGTGCCAGGAGATGCTGGGGCTCTGCCTCTACCAGCAGAGGCCATTAGTGCTGGGACCAGACTCCCATAATGTCTGGAGGGGGCTGGGGTTCCTGGCAAACTCATTCTGGGAAACCTTGAATCAGGTGGATCTGGACTGAACGGCCCCCACAGTCAGCTGGGCTGCTCGTGGCAGGCTGTGTAGACGTGTGGCACTCCGTGGGCATGCCTTGGGGGATACTGCTTGCAGCAGGTGCCCACCCCACGGACTGCAGGGGCGTGCTCTGCATCTCCTCAGCAATGTGGAGGACCATGGCTTCCTGCTTTTTCCTTGTGTTTATTGTCATGATCAGCAGCGTTGAGCCGAATTGGTCATCGCTGGAAATTAAGCTACCTGTGGTTTTGAAGAGAACATCTGTTGACCGCGTGTTGCAGGCAGAGCTGGGCTGGCTGGGCTGCGTGCTTCACTGCCTGGTTATATCTTGCCCGGTTATATCTTGGTGTCTTGCAAAATTGTGTTTAAAAACATCAGATCACCTAACTGAACCATGTCCCTTCTTCCCCTAAAGTTGACAGCAGGCCAGTGAGAAACATGGTTCCTTTCTTTATACATGAAATTAAACTAAAAATTTACAACAACATGTCAGCAACATTAATACAGTTGAGAGAGTAACTTTTGCTAATACAAATTCTGTCATTAAGACAGGCTGAGGAAACCCCCGGTTTGTTGCTTACTGAACTTTTTCTCCTTCCTTAAGGTTCGCCATCGATGGTGTGAACTCATTGTTAAGCACAAATACACTAAAGCCTACAAAGATGTGGAGAGGTTCCTCCAGGAGGATCAGGTAAGTTTCCTTTTTCAGCAGATGGGAATTCCTTTAATGCCGTCCCGATTGTTCGCTGCACTCACTCACACAGGGACCCAAGTTGGGAACTTTTCTTGCATAACAAATATTTAAACATTTTCCAAAGATCTTTAAGGAATAGGTAGGAGTTTCTCTAACACATTTTGGAGCTGATTTTACCCTCTCTCAGTGTCCCTTTAAAGCATGAATCACACCCTTAGAAGCCACATTGGTTTGACATGGCTGTGGGCCACTGTCCTTACCACATGACGCACATGCAGACCTCACAGCATCACAGGGTCTCGAGCCAGGCTGCGGCTTAGCTGTCTCCCTGTGTGTCTGTGTCTGCAGATGGGGCTAGTCAGGGGGAGCCCCAAACACCCAGGACAGTCTGGTGTGTGCCTGCGCCAGCCACGCCCATTTCCAGTGTCCTTCCTACGAGAACTTTCCTCACTATTTGCAGGGGAAAGTGGTCACCTTCGCGGGAGCCCGCAGGAAGCACTAAGGTGCACGAACATGTTTGGGGGTGCCTTTCTTGCCCCCTCTGCACTAGCATGGCTGTGGGTGGTGGTGTGTGTGCCACGGATTCTGTCAGCTTTTGGAAGGCAGCCTGCAGCTCGTTGCTGTTAGCGTGACCATTGTGTGGCACCGAGCGAGCTCTGCACTGGGCACTGTGGGCTGACAGAATAGAGCCATGCTTTGGTGGCGGTGGGGCAAACAAAGGGACTTTTGAGAGGGCCCGAGTATGGGGGGGGCAGCCAGCAGGGAAGGGCTCGTTCTTCCCACAAAGAAAAATACATGACTTTGTAGCAGAAGAAATGTCACATTTGCACAGTTGGAGCAGAGGTGTTTAGAAACGCAAATAGGGACAAAATATAAGAGGCAACTTAAGGTTTCTTCTGAAATTGAAAGTAACTGCTTTTTTAGAGCCAACACCTTTGCCAAATAAGGATTACCAAACTCAGCTTTTTCAGGGAAGAATTTTTGAGCCCCGGACTACCAAGTTTTCATCTTGCGATGAAAACTTCATCTTCTTTTAATTTGCTCCAGCAGAATGTAATCCATGGCATAACTGCTTGGAACAAGCAAAGAGGCAGAACCAAAGGGTTCTTGTGGTCTTCTAGGATATAAGTGGCCCTTTTCCAAACTGCAGAAGAAATGCAGGGGTAGTGTTTGCTGCCTGGGCACGGGCGGCGGAGGGGCTCGGACGGGCCGGGCTGAAGGAGCGGGCATCTTTTTCCGGGTGGCGGGACGGTTCTCCCTCCCACGGCGTGTGTTATGTGCTGGTGTTCGTTCCCCAGCTGCGGCTCAGGACGCTCTCGTGGGAGGAAGGCCTGTGACCGTGTGACAGGTGCACGGTGCCTCAGGGGCTGTTTGCAGCCGCAGGGGTTCCCGTGGCGGGCATTGTGGGGACCTACCTGCCTGTCCTCGTGTTTCTGACACAGTCATCCGTGGAGAAGTGGTTAGGTCACCAAGGTTCTGTTGATGGAACGGATAGCTAAGGATTCTGGGGGGGATCAGTGTGAACAGGAGAGAAGGGATGGAAAACTGTAGGTTGCAGAAGTACAGCTGGTCAGTGGTCTCGTCTTTCGAGGGTCTTTGTAATTTCCAGGTGGGCAAGTGTGTGCACAAGCAGCACGGACTGTGTACGTGTGGACATGTCATTTCTCTCCCTTCCTCGCTGTGCCTCTGTGCCCTGCAGGCCATGGGCGTGTACCTCTACGGGGAGCTGATGCTGGGCGAGGACGCCAGGCAGCAGCAGGTTGCCCGCCGGTGCTTTGAGCTGACCAAGGAGCAGATGGACAGATCCTCAGCCGAGGTGGTGGCCGAGATGTTACTCTGAAGAGGTGATTCTCTCCCTTCCCTTCCTCCGCTGCTCAGCTCTAACCAGAGATTCCGCGTCGGAGTCACATGAGGTGATAAGGAGACACTGAGCCATGGTCCTCTGCTCTTGCTTCGTGGCCAGGGGCCTGGGAGTGCAGGCACACCGGGTGCCTGTGGGCAACATGAGGCCTGGTCTGGCCAGAGTGGGCCTGGAAACAGAGGTTGCCACCCTCGCACAGTCCTCTACTTGGCGCTGTTTTGGCCAGTTGGGGTTTTGTTACTTTTAGGGACAGAAACACAGGAGAGCACTTGGCGTAGGTTTAGATGGTGGCCTGGGGAAGCCAGTGGAAGGACTAATCCAGTCACCCAGGTGAGGGCTCACACGGGAGCATGTTCCCCTGTTCCCCTGAACCCTCAGCTCTCTGCAGATGTCTGTGTCCGGCCCCCCATCTGCAGAACTTGAGGGGCCTCCCGCCACAGTGCACCTCCGGACAGCTCTGTGCCCAGCTCATGTCTGCCTTTGCACTGGAGTGGGAGTCCTAAATTATTTAAACTGCTTCTGATTAATAGTGCTTGGAATTGACCTTTTAGATTTACATCCTAGCAGTTCATTTTTAACTAGGTTTCTGCATTTTAAAAGTCATCCCAATGGTCTGGGAAGCTTGAGGTAGAACTGGGGGGTTGTGAGCACAATCCAATAATGGCCGCCATGGCTTCTGTTGTCTTCTCAGTTGTTCTTCAAGCTTTTATGTGATATAATAGGGCCGAATTTTACATCTTTTTTTAACTTCACCTCATATATCAAGCATTTTTGATGTTTATACAGCTTCTCTACATGTAGAATTCTTAATGGTTATTTAATATTTTATGTAGCTATTCTAAACCTGTTGTCAGACTTTTAGTGTGCTTCTGATGTTTTGCTGTTAACAAAAACCATTTCTAACATGTTTAAGTATCTTATTTGAAAGAACTCTTGGTACTAAGAAGAAAAAAAAGGGTTCTGAAGAAAAAAAGGGCTCTGAAAAGTATGATCCTGTTCTTCCAGAAGAGTCCAGGAACCGTGTTTGCCAGAAAAAGGAAATAGTTGGAGTATTTTCTACGATTGTACGTCTTGTAGTGAAACAGCTGTGTGCAGTCCTCCCACTGTCCCCGTGGTAGCAGCGCATCCTGGGCCGAGCCGGGCCAGCAGAAAATACAGCCTTTCTTGCCCCCACCCTTGTGTAGCCGCAGTATAAATCCTATTTCTCTTAGATTTTTATTTCATGGAGAGTTTGGGTTTCTTGAAGATTGTGCATACAGTGGGGTGGTTCCCCCGCCATCTCCTTGCTGCAGGTTGTGGGGAGCCATTGTGAGTTTTCAGGGTAGCCCTGGTCACGAGTCTGCTCCCTTCTGTCCCTGCCCCTTGTGGATGAATGCAGGGCCACATGCACGCCCCTTCTCAGTGACCGTGGCACCTTCCAGTGGGAGACTCCCCAGCCCCACTCGCTGAGAACCTGGGCCCCTAGGTGGAAGTGGCAAAGCCCACAGGGGCAGCTGTTGGTTGCATTTTTCATTTCATGTTCCAAAGTTGCGTGGGTGTGTGTGTGTGGTTGCTTCTGAGTCCTTTGCTGTCGGCTAAGCCTCTAGGACACCAGGTAAAACGCACAGCAAGCCCAAGTCAAGGCCACACGGTAGCTAGCGGGTGGACAGCGGCGCCCGGCATGGGCGGAAGGCGGCACGTGCAGTGTGGGCTGTGAGCAGGCACAGTGCTGCTCCGAGTGCTCTGGCTGCTTGGGTTCCTGGCATGCTGATTTGTGACTTAAGATTAAAATCACATTGCCAGGGATTACCACGCAACCATGACCTTGGCTGCTCCTCCAGAAGCCATAGTTCTCTCTCTCTGCAGTTCGGAGAACAGATGCATCTTGTAGCTCTTCTCCGGAAACAGAAGAAGCAACAGCCGTGGAAGATGCTCGGCAGCCTGTTCCTTATGCCCAGCCGACGACCTCTCTGCCGAGGTGCAGAGCTTAGCTGATTGGTGAACAGTGACTGGTTTCCGCTTTGTTCACAGTGGCTAAGTTCTGCACCTGAAGAGAAGGTGAGATGGGGACAGTTAAGTTGGAGCTGCTGGGGCAGAGGCTGCCCCTGAGTGGCCCGCTCCATGCCAGGCGCGATTCTGGAGGATGTGAGACCCGCTCGGCTCCGAGGATGCACTTTCTCCTGTCGTGAATGCACGAATGTACCAGAAGTCTGTGGAAATATAAGTCAACTAGTTAGACATCTGTCTGAAAAGTCAAATGTGTTGAAAGATGCAAAAATTCTTCTATAAAAACTAAAGCCAAATGCATCACCAAAAAGTCAAGTTAAAACTATGTCAGCAGTTGGTTGCATGCGAGTAGGTAGGGCCGGTGCTTTCCAAGGCGGCCCCTGGTTGCAGTTTCCCCGAGCACGGTAACCTCTGTTTTGTGTCCGCAGCCCCCCGCAAGACGGCGCCGCGCCCCCAGCTGGGGCACTGCTTCCCGGGCTGCCGATTGGACCCGCCCTCCGGTGCCTACTGAGCTGATATCAGTTCTCATTTTACACACTGGCTCAGTTCAGCAGGAACAGGAGTCGAGCCCTCGAGCAAAAAGCCTTCCTGTTTGTAAGTGCCCAGAGGCTCCGGAGCTGGAACCGCGCTCACACGAAGACTTCGCATCGGTGGCGGCGGCGCCCGTCTGTATGTGGCCCTGGGGTGCGGATGCTGGTGGAGTCCTAGCACTGTGTGGACTCAGGGGATGAGCTTCCACTCCTCGAGGCAGAATGCAGTTAGCGCTGCGCAGGACACGGGCCGGGCCACCTCTTTGTGGCACGGAGTTCAGGCTGTGGAAGCAGGTGGAGTGAAGGGGCCTGAGCTGTGTGGTGGAATGAAGGCTGGGGTATGGCCGCTGGCCCCACTCGTGGGGTCGTGAGGTGCAGCCGGTCGCGTCTGTCCTCCCCCAGGGTCTTCTCTGGAGCGGAGAGCAGAGGCACGCAGAGGTACAGGTTTACAAGAATTCCTTCGTTGTTACCAGGCAGTAAATTTTATTGGTGTTTCCTTTGCAGGAAAGATCACAGTGAGATTCTTTTTCATGCATCTACGCCTAGCCCTGGTAGAACCAGGATCGCATTGACTCTGGACATCAAAGAGAGGGTAATGGGGCTGCTAAAGCCATCAGCCAGCAGCATCCACGCCTTGGTGCTTCTCTTTCCGGAGGCTGCTCTCCCTGGAGCTCACGGACCACGTGGTGCCTTTGTCCCTTGCCCTGAACTTGCCACCTCAAGATACTGAATCTGCATTGGCTCTCTTCCATGAGGTGAAGGCACTTCTTTCACACAGATGCTGAAAGCTGTCTGAAATACACTAGGAAAGCTGCTGGTCATTTCGCATTGATCCCCTCAGCATATGGCTGACCTGGAGATTTCCAGAATTCTCGGAGGTCACAGTTTCTGTATCCTGGGACCAATGATGATAATTCTCTAGAACATTTCAGAAAGATTCTGCAAGATTATTTTGATCTGTTGAGATTCTTCCAAAATGTTAATACTCTTAGTGTAAAAGGGCAGGGTAAGAATCCAGGACATATTCAAAATAAAACGTAATGGATTACTCTTTTTGTATTCCTGTGTGCTTCTGAATTTAATGTTTTTTAAAATGAAAAACGGTCTCACCCAAGGGGTATTCTTTGCAAGCTGGTCTCGTCCCCCTCCGACCCACTCACCTCCTCATCACTGTCCTGGGGAGGGGGTCGCTGGCACCTTTCCCATGTGTGCCTGGAAACCAAGCTGCGGCGCCACCGTGCAGCCACTAGGCTGCGTGCTCACCACAGTCCTGAGATGGTGGCCCCAAGCCCAGCTCCCCGGCTGTGTGCGGGACCCCACTCTGCATCTGGCCTGTGGGAGGAAGCGTGGCTTTAACACATTTCTTCATCAGAAGCTCTTGGGTCTTCAGAATTCTTTAATGGTTACTGTTACTCTATAAGGTTTCCTGGGGGGATGTTCTTCGATGGCTCATGTGCTCTGCATATGAGGATATATGCTTTGTGTACCATAGTGGCACAAGAATCATTCTGATTTTTGAATTTGAATATAAGAATGCTGCTTCCTCTGCAGACTTGGAATAAATGGTCTGCGTGAGCGTGTTTGGCCCTGCCGAGTGGGGCAGGAAGGGCCCGAGGGGCACAGGCCGCACCTGCCCACGTGCACACAGCTGCTCGGTATGTCCATGTGGCTGTGAGCAACCAGTCGGCCCAGTGGTTAGGTGAAGCTTGTTCTTCTAGAAGCCACTGAGGCAGGGCTGAGCCACCCACCCCATGCATGGGATTTTACCCAGAGACCACTAATTCCCTTGCTCCCGTGATCCCAAGTCAAGGAGTTACCGCCAGTAGGTGGTGGCCCGTCCCGGGGTGGGGGGTGTCACCTGAACCAATGCCCCTGTCACTACCTTGGCTGAGTCCTAGGCGGTGTCTGTCTTCTTGGCCTGTGGGCGCCAGGGTCCTTGCCTGTGCTTGGGGTTTCCCCCACAGGAACGGGGTTGGGGTGAGCGGATGCTCCGAGTTTCCTCAGAATCCTGAGCGGGTTTTCCTAGCTCAGCCCTCAGCGGCTCCTCCAAGGGCTGTACCTGAGCCTGGCCCACACGGCGGGATCCCTGGTGTCTGCCCAGCGGCGAGCGGACAGACAGCTTGGACTAGCGTGCTGTTTTCTCCATGTGCCATCTGACTGCAGAAGAGCAGCTGTACGCTGGTAGCCGTGGCGGACCACCCGGGCTGTGTAAGAGGATTGGCGTTAGAAAGCCCACTGCCCTCCTGGGTTGCTTTTCTCCACAGGAGCATGGAGCAGCTTCCACGAGTGGCCTTGAAGCGGGCGGGAGAATATGCAGGGGGCCCAGGAGCCCTGGGGACAGAAGATGGGCTATTGTGGAGACCAGGGTCGGGGTGTGCCAGCGAAGGAGGGAGGCTGCATGGCCCAGGTTCCCATGGCAGGACTCCCCTCTCCCCCAAGAGCCCCCAGACAGGTTTAGCTAGACAGATCCCCAAGGTCCCCTATTAAGTGACAGGATGTGAATGTGGGTCCACATGGCTCTGGATGTCCCTCCCTGTGACAGCTCCTCATGGCCTGGACGGTTCACTCTTACGCTCCCCAGGGACAGCTTACCTGTCATCCTGCGGGCTGAGGTTAGGCCTGCACTCCTAATCCGATTTACTGTAAGGATGGGCCTGGGTGAGGCCAGGGTCAGGTGACACCTGCTTTGGGAAAGAGGCCTCTGGAGTAGGGCACAGTTGCATCGCCATTGAGACAGCACAAAGATCTGTCTGCCTGGCAGTCTTGTATCTTTCTGGGTGGCAAAGGTCCTGATCTCCGCTCCCCCAGAATGCCTTTCTGGCCTTAGCAGTTTCCCCAATCCCTGCTGTAGTCCTTACATTAAGCAGAAATGGAGGGCTGAGTTGCCCCCCAGAAGCAGTGTGAGAAATCGAGAATAAGCCTGCTTCCCAAAAAGACGGTGTGCCCCTACCCACCCCCCCCCGCTCAGAGGGCCCAGGACAGGAGGGGCCGCTGGTCACCATAGGTCCCTTGGCTCAGTGAGAGCACCCCCTTTGGTGGTGCGTCAGTTTGACCCTGAACCACACTCAGCCTTTCCTGGCTGTCCGCAACCGGGCATTTCACAGGGGTGGTTTGGGGGCCCTCCGCTAGCACTAATCCATTAGCAGGCTCGTTCCTTGTAAGGTACCCCTGGGTCGCTGAGACCTTTCTGGGACATGGGGGCCACTGAGCAAGCCCACTCCCCCCTCCCCCCGCCAGCCAGGCCACCTAGCACAGAATTGGTGGGGTGTTAACAGGTTTATATTAAAAAAACCAAGCAGCAGCAGCCTTGTCCTTTGAGGGAGTTCATAGCTTACCTGCCAGTCAGCTGTCCCCAGAGCCAAGGACTCCAGAAATGGAAGCTCTCCTCCACCCCTTAGGAAGCAGACCCTGTGTCTCTGAAGAGCAAGTCGCGCTGGGGACAGGAGTACAACTGCTGGGTCAGTCCATGGTTGGAGCGAGAGGCCAGGCCTCTGATGTCGCCAGGGTGCTCCCCATTGTGCTGCCTGGTTGGGCTGAGGGGCTGAGCTTCAGAAGGGGGCTGGTGAAGGGACATCCCCAGGATCCCTTGCTGCCCGTCCGGCTCCCACCACCGGCCTCTGGGCTTTGGGCAGTGGGCCAGGGAAGAAGCAGTGCCAGGTGCCCAGGCCGAGGGGAGAGAAATACAAGGGAAGAGGTTTCAGTTCTCCCTCTTGGCCTCTATTTTAGGAGGACAGGGTTTCAAAGCACTTATTTTTACTAGAATTTCAAATCAAAACATAGAAATAATAGTCTCCAACCTAAATGAGGTACAGATATGGCACGGTAGCAGGCAGAGCCCAGTGCCCCAAGTATAGGAACCAGAAATAGTAAACTGTGTCCCTAATCTTCAACCATCTTTTTAAAATGAAGAATAGAGCTCCAAAAGAAAGGCCTCAGACAGATGTTTCCAGAGCATGCTGTCTTCCTCCCCTGACCTGCCTGGTTCAGCGTGGACACTTGGTAAAGCCCGAACACAGGGCGTGCCAACATGATCAGAGCTGTGTTCTGGGCCAACACTTCCTAGTTCTGTAACTGAGTGGCTGCGTGGGAGAATGAGGGGCATAAAAGGGGCTCTGCCCACCCCTTCAGCAGGGCCAACCCACACTGGGGAGGGAGCAGCCCGTCCCCACAGGGCACCATGCCCGCTGCCTCTGCTGGTGGCCTGGAGAAGCAGGGTCCATCCCACCGCATTCCTGAGAAGTCAGGGAGGGGCTGCTGCAGGTGCCACGGGCAGGTGACAGCCTGCAGCTGCTTTGGGGTTGGATGGTCCCTTGGAGTGTTCTCTCCCCACGGCACCTGGGGCTGAATATCCTCTGACTGCAGAGAGTGGGGCGGGGACCCTCTGTGTAGGACCCAGCTGTGGCAAAGACTCCATACCGACCAGAGCCTCGACTTCCTGGAGTCTCTTCAGCTGGAAGTCAGGGCTGGGTGGGTAGAGACGGCCTGTGCGGCTGAAGCTTCAGGGAGGTGGAGGCTTAAAGGGTGGTCTGGACCTCCCAGGGCAGTACTGGGGGCGGGGCTGGGGGATGCGGGGAGAGCTCAGTGGGGAGGGCATGAACTCTTAGCCCCCCAGGCCATGGTCCTGAGGACAATGACCTCGGCCTTCCCATCTGGGCCCTGGGGGTTTACAAGGTGGAAGGGAGGAGAGACGGATTGGGGCTATTCACAGGCGGGGTTTTATAGATCTTTTCCCACCCTTTGGTGCTGTCTGCGAGATTGATCGGCCAAATAAGGCATTTCTGTTCCAGTCCAGAGGGTGTGAAAAGAGGGAGGAGGCCATCGGCCCAGCCTGGGGGGCAGAAGGAAACTGGGAGTTCCCAGGACTAGCACCCGCCAAGGTCGGAGCAGGGCACAGAGGCAAACAAGGCCTCAGGAAAAGACAAGCCGGAGCAGCCCACTCTCGGGACCCAGGCCGGAAAGGGTTGGTAATAGCACCAAAAACGTGTGTGTTGTGTGTGTGTGTGCATGTGTGTGTGAGAAATGCAAAGCAAAATGCAGAAATGCAGATAAAGTCCTCTCTGATCACATATTTCCATCTACTCCAGACAGTGCCCAGACAACTGACCTGGTTCCTGAAGCATGTTGGAGAGAACACGAGTTCATGAAGGCCTCTGGCTTCTCAGCCCCGAGGACTGGGATGGGACAGGCTGAACTGCCAGGGATCTCCCCAGCCTCTTCTGGCTGCTCTGCCACTTCTGCTGTCACAGCCGAGGGGGTGTGGGTGCAGGACTCCCTGCCCTGGCGGCTCCTCTGGGCTTGGTCTGGAAGCAGAAATGCAGGGTGCACGCCATGCTGTTTAAGTCTTCTTGGCGCTCCTTCTGCCAGCCTTTGGCGATGGGTCCACCACTGTGAGGCCCAGCCCCAGTGGCATGGGTGGTGTCGAACTGCCCAGAGTCCCATGTTCCAGAAAGTTCTTTCCGGCTCTAAGAGTCTTCCCTTGTTGCACTAGGCCTGGCAGGACAGGCCATGGAGGCAGGAGTGAGTGTCCTGGCTGCTCCTCAGTGTTTATTTTTCCATATAAATTTTGGAATCAGATTATCTAGTTTTCTTATTAGGATCCTCTTGAGCGTAATTTATATCTCTGTAACCGTGTTTCTATAAGGACATCTTTCCAGAAATAATGAACCACCAGCTAGAGCAATGGTTCTCAATTGGAGAGTGGGCGGGGAGGTTCCCTGAGACGCTTTGGAGAAAGTCTGGTCTCTTCTGGCTGGTAGGTAGTGGGGAGAGGCCAGGGATGCTGCTCCCGCCCCCACAGCGTACATGACACCCGCCACAGGCTTACCTGCTCTACACTGTTCTAGCGCCGCACAGAGAAACAGCCTCACATGCCCACACGCTTTCTGCCAAGGGCTCTCCTCTTCCTTTCCCTGCTGAGAGGTTGGACTGTTTCACCCACCCACTCAACCATCTCTACTGCTCTAGAATGGCTCTGAAAACCTCTATCAGGTTCATCTCAGACCCAAGCTTGAGGTCTTGGAAGGACTCCACACTCCCCTCGGGGCTGCCCCCCAGGGGCGCAGGCCACACTGCTTGCTGGGCCACGGCCCCCGGGGGGTGCTGTCTTTGGAAGCTTTCCCTGCACAGTGACTTCACTAGACACTGAAGTGATGCTGAGCCAACTCCGAGTCCCCTGGGCTGCGTTCCAGTGCACAAGGCCACCCTCACACTGCAATGGAGAGGGGGGCAGCAGGAGTGCACAGAGACACCATTGCCAGTGGCAGTTAAATTCTCTCTACAAATTTTGTAAAAACAGATGATCATGGGAGCACGGTGCTGGGGCCTCTCCCAGGGCCTGTGAAGGGCCAGGGAGTGGAAGGCCCTGAAGCTCATGGTTCATCATTGTCCTGATAAATCTTCCCGTGGTCTTAGCAGCCCCATTCTGCTGTGGCCGGGTCTGCCAATGACCCAAGAGCAGGTCTGGTGCAGGCTGGTGGGAGAGACAGGAGAACCTGATGTCCTTTTCCCTCTTGGAGGCTCATCAGGCAAGTCTCCACTCAGCAGCTTTCTTGAACTTGCAGAGAAGAGCCCGAACTCCACTGGAGCCAACCCCATTGTTGAGCGGCTGAACTAGCCACCTCTCCGGGTTTTCTGTGTCTGAGACCGTTGGATGTCTTCCTTATGAAGCCACTCGTCATTGGCTATTCTGCTGGTGGGAGCTGGAGGCATGTGCCTGGCACAGACAGCCTCTGGGTCTCAGTCTCACTGCTGCATGTTGCCCCAGGCCTCCGTGCTCTGAGCTCTCCAACAGTGGCACAAGGCTCAGCTGCCCGCAGGGCCTTCCCCTGCATTCTCACCAAATCCTGTTTGTAGCTCAAACCCTACTTCTTTGAACTTCAAAAAACTGAAAGAACCCACATGTCCAGACTTTCCCCCAGTCCAAGGCAACTGGATGAGGAGGTGGCATTTACTAACTCCTTCTCAGCCTGCTCCCGAGTTTCTCTGCCCTGACTCCTGTGGCCGCTGGGTGCGGGCTTGCTCAGGAGTGGAGGGACCGCAAGGCTTCTGGCTTCCTGGGTTGTTGAGGGGAGAGAGGGCTTCCGACCCGTCCACTGCGCACTCCCCCTCCATCTGCACTTGGGGAGACTCCTTCCTCCTCAGCGAAGTGAATGCAACAACGCACAAGCCCTTCTGAAGAGGTCGGCTCGTGCCCCGCTGAAGACCAGGGCCTGCCAGCGAGGCTGTGCAGCTGTCCCTCTGGTCTGGGGAACAGTCCTGCTTCCCCCGTGTTTTCCCCTGTGGAGCATTTCTCCCCTTGTAAGTGACTTTATCAAGGGGGAAGGGCAAGGGGAGAAAGTAAAATCAGTAAACAAACCAGTACCTGCTGTCCCCCTGATGAAAGCCCTCACGGTCGATGGGGGCGGGGGGGGGTGTCACTCCAGACACGAGAACCACCGGGCTGCCAGGAGCTCACCAGGGTGAAGACTAAAGCCCCATCAGATCAGATAGTCTGGTAGGGCAGGCTCAAATGTCCAAGGCTTAGGAGAACTTAGAGGCTTTGTAAAGGAACTGGAGATACTAGAAACAGGCTGAGATAAGGTCAGGACAGGAAGGAACCTTCCAGAAACGCAGCTTCAACAGTCTGAGGTGGGTAAGTCTTGCTGATACTGTTTGCTGTGAAATACAGCAAGAATAAATTGCCACCACAGGAGCTGGATTCCTGACAGGCACTCACGGTAGGGATTATCCAGGCTCCCACACGACGGTCCCCTTCTTCATGCCCACAGAGGCTGCTCACATGCTTCCATGGCAAATAACACAGAATAGATGTCCTCGACTCCAAATGAAGCCTACAACTCATTTTTCAACTACTGCACATCTTGATGAAACCTTTTTATATGAAAGTAATAATGGTGGTAATTGCATCTATTTTACCAGAACACTGCTTAAATTGCAACATTTCTCAAAAGGCAGGCTCAGGTCAAAAATTCTTGAATTTTCCAGATCTTTAGGTGGATCCATATACCAAAACAGTAATGTCCTTAAAACCACAACCTCTAATCCAAAAAATGTTACTCCTACCTCAAACAGGAGCCCAGACTAAGGGTGATTCAGAGTTTACTAACACATAAATGAAGGTGGACAGAAAGTTCTGACTGACCCAACCACCAGAATGCATACAGAAAAGCACATAATCAATGCATATTAAGAATAAACCTGAAAGGGGAAACATTTTTTAATTAATGTGAAGTAATACTGGGGTTACCAATTCTTTATTAGAAATTTCTAATTCCCAGGGCACCTGGGTGGCTCAGTTGGTTAAGCATCTGATTTAGGTCATGATTGTAGGGTCCTGGGATCAGGCACCTCATCGGGCTCCCTGTTCAGCAGGGAGTCTGCTTCTCCCTCTCTCTCTCTCTGCTCCTGCCCCCCCACTCATGGTCTCTTTCTCAAATAAATAAAATCTTAAAAAAAATTTTTTTTGAATTCCCACTTTGGTTAACTAGACAACTGATACCTAATTGCTTCTAATGTTTCCAGAACATGTCCTATACTCTCCCGTCAGCCATCCTTGAAGTCATACGAGCTCCTTTGGTGGCAGCATTTAGCAAACAGAAAGCAAAGAGAGGTAGCACTGGAACTGGCTTTGCCCCGTTGGCAAGTACCGTCCTCCACAGCAGGGCTGGCTCGCGTGCCCACCAATGAGCAGTGGTCCCGTTCACTACCACTTTGCTATCAGTCTCAAGTGGACTCTGTTTCCCTTCTAAGGTCCCCGAGAGGCTCCTCGATGAAGAATTTCTCAGGGAAGCAAGACAGTGTGGCTTTATCTCAAATCCCTGCAGGAGAAAAGAAACACCAATAACAGTAACATGATTTCTGAAAAAGAGACCTGTGCAAAAGAACGAAGTTACTTTCTAAATTGATCAGTGGTTCATGCATTTCTTGGTCCAAAGACTTTGAACCAATCAAGTCACAGTTGCATATCTTGGTTTGATATGAGGGAAAACAGAAGTAAAAATCTGTTCTCCGATGCAAGCCTTTTCTTTAGTGATTCTCTGACAGCTGGGCTGAACAGGTAGGGAATGCTTGAGGCACAATCCAGTCACGAACAATAAACTGGACTGAGTCTGGGCAAAAGGGCCTGTCTTCTCACTTCATAAAATATGTACCGGCAGATCATGCCGAGCTGTCTAGGGCTCATTCCCACTACTCATTCCACGAAGAGATGGTCTCGTTACCTCACGAGGCCGCAGGGAGTCCGGTGCCTACACAGCAGTGCTGGCTGGGCGCAGCTCTTCGAGGAGCTCTCTGGCCAGCTTTCTCGGCCTTGTGGCTTCCATGTGGAGACGATCCCATCTGTACAAGGTCTGGTCAAGAAAGCCAGTCACCTCGTGGGCTAAGTCATCAGTTGGAGCCATCTGCAATGAGGACAGGGGAGAAAGAAAACTAAAACACTACCCAGGCAGATTCATCTCTTAGTCCAGTGAACCCACCATACCCATCCTTCCCTGAAAAGCAGCTGCATTCCTTTTAGCTTTCAAGGGCTCTTGTTTTGTTTGCAAGGTGATTAGGGGGCAAGTCTGTTCTCAGAGGTTGGCCATCCAGTGGGCAGTGTCATTTCCTAGTGTAGCCTCACAAGGGCTACAGAAAGGCACCGCATTTCCTGGAATGTCACCACAAGCCGCGCCCTTATCTGCCGTGGGGAGCAAAGGCAAGGGAACGTGCTGTGGCCTGATGGCCTGCACACAGCTCACACGAACACGAGAGCTGGAAACCGCTGGAAGGAAAATGCCACCTGTTTCCACACGAACAGCTTTATAAATGGCATTCTTGGGCTAGCGACCTGGGCCCACTTATTTCTTAATAGCCATCTAAGGTTCTAACACCTGATTCTCAAGGGAAGCAGGAAGTGCAGGAATTGTTAGCTCTGCTAAATATAGCCTCAAGGCATTCTTAGTTGTTGGTGCCTAAGTATTTTCCTAAGAATTTCAGCTCAGCAAAAAGGGAAGGGTGAGAATCTCACAACTGAATTGTGTGAATAATTTCCTGTGATTTTTTTTTTAGACAGAAGCACATGAAGAAGCCCTGGTTCGGGAACTGATCTATATACTCACTTGGTGTGGGACACTTTATATAGACCCCTCAAACGGCAGCCGAAGGTCAGCTTCCCACCCATGTCCACACGGGGCCCCTGAGGGGTGACTGCCTGCCCTGGGGCACTCGGACAATCCCACCACCCCGGAACCCCTTCAGCCCAGGGCCGCTGTCATGGACCAGGCGCTGAGGCAGCCACTCTGGCAGCAGAGGATGCTGGGGGCACAGCGCAACAGCATGACTCTTCAACTCCGGCTGACAGGGGCTCTGCCAGGGTGTCTGGGGCAGGCCACTGGCCAAGGGGAGCTTCACTGTGGCTCTTGGTGTCCATATTAACCACTGTGGGGGGGGGTTGTGTTTACTGTGTTATTTTAGTCACTATACATCATTAGTTCTTGACGCCGTGATCCAAGATTCATTGTTCACGCACCACACCCAGTGCTCCATGCGGTGCCTCCTTAACAGCCACCACCAGGCTCACCCCTCCCCCTCCCCCCGAAACCCTCACTTTGTTTCTCAGAGTCCACAGTCTTGCGTGGTTTCCGCTCAGAATCACAGACGCTGTGGATGACCTCTGTCAGATATAGTCTGTCTTTGCGCAGAAACTGCATGAGCCTCCCTGGAACACCTTCAAAGAGTCAATCTACTTCCTAGGTCCTAAGCGTGGGGAGAGTGCAGTGACCCCAGGGGCTCCCCTGGGCTGTTAGTACGGCAGGGGCGTAGCCATAACAGCTGACTGTGGAGGCCACCTGCCCTGACCTTGTGTCCCCAACCTTGTGTCATCTTCACGAGCCGGGCCACGGTCTCTAGTCCTGCATGCCCGCCTCCCTGCAGCCCAGGCAGGCAACCTGCACTGTGGGCTGACGCGCATCCGTCTAGAGAGTAAATTCATCTGAGTTCAACAACTATAGAACTGAACTCTCTATTTCAGATGTGAGCTAACTTTTACCTAGAACTTCTGTGGTCCAGCAACAAAGATGGCAGCAGAAGGAGAGAGAAACATGAACTCATGACAGGACAGGAGGCAGGAGAGAGTGAGTGTCAAAGGCAGGAGGAATCCCAACACCACCTGAGCTGCTTCTGCCTCATCCTAGCAAAGGGGCACAGAGGAAGTGAGGAGGGCAAGAAAGCTAGTAGCCCGAGGAGCAGAACAGCAGGTGTGAAGGGGCAGGGCTTCCGCAGAAGGAGTTCAGTGGAAATTCTCAGAAGCCCAAGGTGGGAAGAAGCTGACTACTGGGGCCTGTGCAGGAGCCCAGGGGAGCAGTCTGTAGGGAGTGTCCTACGACGGAGGCGGGGGTATGGGAGGCCACAGCCTTTAGACAGGGCTCCGACACACAGCCCCTGCTGTGTGCGGCCTAGAGTGTGCACAGCTCCCTAAAGCTGATGCGGGGATAGGAAGGGCAAGAGCAGGAGCTCAGGAGCTGTTCTGCTCAGGTCTGAGTTCACATCAAAGCTGGGCCAGGGATGGCGTCCTGGGAGCTCCTGGAAGAGAAAGGCCATTTCACCAAAGCCAACACCTCTACTATTTGCCACCACCTGCTCCCAGGCCATGCAGACCTAGACCAGGACTCCTTCCAGGACGCTTTCAGAGAGGAAGTGATGCGCTGGGGGATGAGGAGAAACCCACGAGAGACTGGCCCCGTGCAGAGGCCTCCTTCCATCTGTCCTGTCTGTAGCTGCAGCAGCCAGGATGCCTTCAACCCGCCATGAGCCACTGCAGGAAGCCTTCCAGTTAGGAAGTCTGGTATGTTACTAAAAATAGTTTCAAAATGCCCACAAGGACAGTGTCCAGGAGGGTCTCTAGATCATGATGGATGGGCTCCAAGGTGCCCAGATGGCTAGCACCTACTAAAAAGCCAACGTGTAAAGAGAACTACTGTGTTTTCCCTTCGAAGAATTTTTTTGCAGCTGAGCAGACTTATGATATTTTATGAAGATTCACTGGAGTTTTCCAACTTCACTTAGCCTCAGGTGTAGGTCAGCAGCATTAATGTATGTCTAGGACTGGACTGTTTGGTGGGAATGGGCTGCCCAGGAGAGGCAGCAAACATGAATTTGTGATAATACTCTATCGCCTTATTCACAGCATCTTCTCTATGGGGTGACTTACGGATGATCCAATCTGAATGTGGACTGTTTCCCCAGAATGGGTGGATATGTGATTGGAATAAACGGACGAGTATTCTCTGGGCCACTTTCTTCTTTTTATACCCTACGGGCAGGGTCAGGCCAGCCATCATCTCCATGGTTTGTGAAGCAGGGCAAACTCCAACATGGGCCTGCTTCTCCATTCCCAAGGTAATAGGATAGAAGCAGAACAGGAACTCCCTGGGGAGAAGGAGAGCACAGGCTCTAGGAGGAGGAGCTTGAGTCCCAGCTACCAGGCTTGAGAAAGCACCCTCAGGGCAGGAGCTCCATCCACAGGAGGGCATGGTCTGGAGGTCAGAGATCAGATCACAAAAGTACCACCAGTGTTTTCATGATTCACAAATGCCTGCTGTTGACTTATCATGTTGAGAAATAACTGCAATATCTTAATAGTTTCAGGCTTATATCATAGTGATTTGAAATTTTTATATGTTATGAAATGATCCCTGTGATGTCTAGTTATCAGATCGTCATACAAAGTTATTACAATAATACTGGCTATATTCCACATGTTATAATTATGTCCTCATGGACTTATTTTTGTTCACTTCTTTTGTTTTTTAGATTCCATATGTAAGCTAAGTCGTATGCTTGTTTTCCTCTGCATGACTTCTTTCACTTAGCATATACCCTCTTAGTCCATCCATGTTGTCTGCAAATGGCAAGATTTCATTCTTTTCTATAGCTGTGTAATATTCCATTATGTACATATACCACCCCTCCTTTATCCATTCATCTATTGATGGACACTTAGGTTTCTTCCATATCTTGGCTACTGTAAATAATGCTGCAATAAACAGGGAAGCATATATCTTTTCAAATTAGTGTTTTTGTTTTCTTTAGGTAAATACCCAGTAGTGGAATTACTGGATTGTACAGTAATTCTATTTTGAAATTTTTGAGGAAACTTCATACTATTTTCCACAGTACTTGCACCGATATACATTCCCTCCAACAGTGCACGAGAGTTCCTTTTTCCACATCCTTGCCAATACTTGTTTTTCTTGTTTTTGATTCTAGCCATTCAGACAGGTGTGAGGCAATACCTCATTGTGATATGGATTTGCATTTCCCTGATGATCAGTGATATTGAACATCTTTTCTTTGTTGGCCATCTGTATATCTTCTTTGGAAAAATGTCTATTCAGGTCTTCTACCTATTTTAAATGGATTATTTGTACTTTTGGTGTAGAATTTTGTGTGTGTGTGTGTGTGTGTGTGTGTGTTAAAAGAGATTTATTTATTTATTTGACAGAAAGAGAGACATACTGAGAGAGAGGAAACACAAGCAGGGCTACTGGGAGAGGGAGAAGCAAGCTTCCTGCTGAGCAGGGAGCCAGATGCAGGGCTCGATCCCAGGACCCTGGGATCATGACCCAAGCCAAAGGCAGACCCTTAACAACTGAGCCACCAAGGTGCCCCTTGGTGTAGAATTGTGTAAGTTCTTTTTTATTTTGGATCTTAACCTTTTATCAGATGCTATTTGCAAATATCCTCTATTCAGTAGACAGTCTTTTCATTTTGTTGATGGTTTCTTTTGCTCTGAAAGCTTTTTATTTTGGTGTGATTCCAATTGTTTATGTTTGCTTTTGTTTCCCTTGTCTGAGGAGACATATCTAGGAAAATGTTGCTAAGGTCAATGTCAAAGGGATTACTTCCTACGTTTTCTTGTAGGAGTTTTATGGTTTCAGGTCTCACATTTAGGTCTTTGATCCATTTTGAGTTTATTTTTGTGTATGGTGTGAGATAGTGGTACAGTTTCATTCTTTGGCATGTAGCTGTTCAGTTTTTCCCAGCACCATTTATTGAAGAGACTGTCTTTTCCCCATTGTAGATTCTTGCCTTCGTTGTCATAAATTAACCATATAAGCATGGGTTTATTTCTGGGCCCTCTATTCTGTTCCATTCATCTGTGTGTCTGTTTTTGTGCCAATACCATAATGTTTTCATTATTATAGCTTTGTAGTATATCTTGAAATCTGGGACTCTAATACCTCCAGCTTTATTCTTTCTTAGGATTGCTCTGGCTACTCAGGGTCTTTTGTGGTTCCATACAAACTTTCAGTTTATTTGTTGTAGTTCTATGAAAAATACTATTGGTATTTTGATAGGGATAGCATTGAATCTAGAGATTGCTTTGGATAACATGGATATTAATTCTTCCAACAAACATGGTGTATCTTTCCATTTGTGTCATATTCAATTTCTTTCATCAATGTTTTATAGTTTTCAGAGTATAGTCTGTCCCTTCCTTGGTTAGTTTATTCCTAGGTATTTGATTTTTTGGAGGTACTGTAAATGGAATTGTCTTCCTAATTTCTTTCTGCTACTTTCTTGTTAGTGTACAGAAAGCAATATTAATTTTGTATCCAGCAACTTTACTGAATTCATTTAGTCTAATAGATTTTCTGGTGCCGTCTATGGTTTTCTATGTGTAGCATCATGTCATGTGCAAATACTGAGAGTTTACTTCTTCTTACCAGTGTGGATGCCTTTTATCCTTTTTTTTCTTGTCTGATTGCTGTGGACAGGGCTTTCAGTACTATGTTGAATAAAAGTGGCAAGAGTGGATGTCCTTGTTTTGCTCCCAGTCTTAGAGGAAATCTCTCAGTTTTTCTCCACTGAGTATGATGTTAGCTGTGGGTTTGTCATATACAGTCTTTACTGAGATACTTTCCATTTAAACTTAACTCTGTTGAGAGTTTTTATCATAAAGGGGTGTTTAATTTTGTCAGATGCTTTTTCTGCAAATATTAATATGATCATGTAATTATTATCCTTTGTCAATGTGATGTGTCATAATGATTGATTTGCAAATACTGAACTATCAACCCCAGAATAAATCCCATTTGGTCATAGTGAATCATACTTTTAATGTATTGTTGAATTTAGTTTGCTAATATTTTGCTAAGGATTTTGCATCTATGTTCATTAGGAATAGTAGCCTGTTATTTTTTGTTTTGTTTTTTTGCAGTGCTTTTGGTTTTGGTATGAGGGTAATATGCTGGCATCATAGAATATATTTGGAAGTTTTCCTTCTTCTTCTATGTTTTTGAATGGTTTGAGGAGAATAGGTATTAACTTTTCTTTAAATGTTTGGAAGAATTCACCACTCAATCTGTCTGTTTGTAGACTTTTGTTTTTTGGGAGTTTCTGATAACTGATTCAATTTCACTACTAGTAATTCGTCTGTTCAGATTTTCTATTTCTTCCTGATTCATTTCAGGAAGACTGTATGTTTCTAGGAATTTATCCATTTATTCTAGGTTGTCCAATTTGATCTCATGTAATTTTTCATAATAGTCTCAAAGTCCTTTGTATTTCTGCGGTTTTGGTTGTTATTTCTCCTCTTTCATTTCTGATTTTATTTGGGTCTTCTCACTTTTTTTCTGCTTAAAGGTTTATCAATTTTGTCTAACTTTTCAAAGAACTAGCTCTTATTTTCATTGATCCTTTTGTTTTTCCTTTTCCTTTTTTTTTTTTTTTTTTTTTTTTTTTTTTTTTTTTTTTTTTTTTTTTTTTTTTTTTTTTTTTTTTTTTTTTTTTTTTTTTTTTTTTTTTTTTTTTTTTTTTTTTTTTTTTTTTTTTTTTTTTTTTTTTTTTTTTTTTTTTTTTTTTTTTTTTTTTTTTTTTTTGGTATCAGTTTCATTTATTTCTGCTCTGAACTTCAATATTTCCTTCCTTACACTAACTTTGGGCTTTGTTCATTTTCTACTTCCTTTAGGTGTAAGGTTAGATTGTTTGAAATTTTTCTTGTTTCTTATTGTAGGCCTGTATTGCTATAAATGTCCCTCTCAGAACTGCTTTCACTGCATCCCAAAGATTTTGAACCATTGTTTTCATTTTGTCTCTATGTGTCTTTCTGATAGCCTCTTTGACTTCTTCATTGACCGACTGGTTCTTTAGTACCGTGTTGTTTAGCCTCCGTGTGTTTGTTTTTTTTTTCTTTTTTTCTTGTGATTGAGTTCTAGTTTCATACCATAGTGTTTCGGAAAGATGCATGTGTGATTTCAATCTTAAATTTATTGAGATCTGTTTTATGGCCTAACATGAGGTCTATCCCGGAGAATGTTCTGTGTACACTTGAAAAGAATGTGCATTCTGGTGTTCTGGGGTATAACGTTCTGGGGCTGTTCAAAGACACTGTTTCTTTATTGATTTCCTGCCTAGATGATCTAGTCACTGCTATGGGTGGGATGTGAAAATCTCATACTGTTATTGTATTACTGGCCATTTCCCCCTTGAACATCTGTTCTTTTTGCTTTATGTATTTAAGTGCTTCAATGTTGGATGCATAGATATTTATAACTGTTATATCCTCTTGGTAGATCAATGCCTTTTCATTACATAATGCCTTGTCTTCTGTTACAGACTTTGTTTTGAAGTCTATTTTCTCTGATGTAAGTATCACTACTCTGCCTCTCTTTTTTTTCTTCTCCATTTACATGGAGTATCTTTTTCCATCCCTTCACTTTCAGTCTGTATGTCTCTTTGGGTCTGAAGCAGAGTGTCTTGTAGGCAGTACATATATATATATATAAACAGTTTACACACACACACACACGTATATATACATATATACATATGTATGTATTTATTGCCATTTTGTTCATTGTTTTCTGGTTGTTTTTGTAGTTCTTCTCTCTTTTTTCAAAGATTTATTTATTTGAGAGAGACAGAGGATGAGCAGAGAGAGGAAGAGGCAGACTCCCTACCAAGCAGGGAGCCCAGTGCAGGACTCAATCCCAGGAACCCTGAGATCATGACCTGAGCCAAAGGCAGACGCCCAACCGACTGAGCCACCCAGGTGCCTGGAGTTCTTCTCCTTTGTCTCCTGTTCTTTTTCCTTATGATTGGTGGCTTTCTTTAGTGTTATGCTTGGCTTTTTTTCTCTTTATTTTTTTGTATCTATTATAAGTTTTTGGTTAGTGACCACCATGAGGTTCATATGTAACATCCTAATTATATAGCAGTCTACATTAAGTTGATAGTCACTTAAGTTTGGAAACATTCTAAAAGAACTTCATTTTTACCTTCCCACCCAGTGTTATATTTACTACTACTTTTTGCTACTTTTGTCCCTTAACCTTCATACTAGCTTGGTAAGTGATTGTTTTACTATCTATATGTGTTTCTTTTTACTCATGAAATTTTTTCCTTTTTATAATTTTTTTACTTCCAATTATGGCCTTTTCTTTTCTTTTGCTTTTTTTTTTTTTTTAAAGATTTTATTTATTTATTTGACAGAGAGAGAGATCACAAGTAGGCAGAGAGGCAGGCAGAGAAGGGGAACCAGGCTCCCCGCCAAGCAGAGAGCCTGACGTGGGGTTCAATCCCAGGACCCTGGGATCATGACCTGAGCTGAAGGCAGAGGCTTCAACCCACTGAGCCACCCAGGTGCCCCTGGCCTTTTCTTTTCCACTAAGAGAATTCCATTTAACATTTTTTTGTAAAACTGATTTCATGAGGATGAACTCCTTTGAATTTTGTTTACCTGGAAAACTATCTTTCAATTTTGGATGATAATCTTGGCAAGAGAGTATTCTTGCTTGTATTTTTTTTTCCTGTTCATTCCTTTGGGTCCCTCATATGTTACTAATTGCTTCTCTCTTTCTGCTTTTAAAATTTTCTCTTTATCTTTAATCTCTGACATGTTACTTATTACACATCATGGTGCAGACCTCCTTAAGTTCATCTTGTTTGAAACTCTCTGTGCTTCTTGAACCTGGATGTCTCTTTCCTTCCCCAGGCTAGTGTAATTTTCAGCTATTATTTCTTCAGATAAGTTTTCCGACCCTTTCTCTTTTCTCCTCTGGGACTCCTACAATGCAAATGTTTATTCACTTAATGTTGTCCAAGATACCCCTCCCCTTAACCTCATTTTTAAAAACTCTTTACTCTGCTCAGCTTGGATGTTTTTCCATTACCCTTTCAGATCATTGATCCATTCTTCTGCATCCTCTAATCTACTGTTGATTCCCTATAGTGTATTTTTCATTTCAGTTATTGTATTCTTCAACTCTTGATTGTTCTTTTTTATATTTTCTATCTCTTTGTTAGAGTTCTCAGTAAGTTCAGCTACTCTTCATTCTGAGGAGTATTTTTATGATCATTACTTTGAACTCTTTAGCAGGTAGACTGGTTATCTCCATTTCATTTGTTTTTTTTCCCCCTGAGGTTTTGTGCTTGTTCTTCTGTTTGGAGCATATTCCTCTGTCTCTTCATTTTTCCTGACTTTCTGTGTTTGTTTCTATATATTCAGTGGTACAGTTACTTCTCCTAAACTTAAAAGAATGGTCATTTTCTGTGTAGAATGTCTGTGCCTGGTGACTTTGACTGGATGTCTGGGTCTGTGTCTGGTGTAGGCTGGGGGCTCCCAGGATGCTCTGTGCAAGTGGCCTATGATGGGACAGCAGAGGCCAAGGTGGGGATGGGCTGGGAGGGCCCAGGGTGCTCTGCACTGAGGATATCTTAGCAAGTCACGTGGAGCTGAAGTGGTGCTGGCTGGCCTGCATTTTTGTCACTTTAATGAGATGGCTGGAGCTAGAGTGAATGCTGACAAAGGCTTGGGCTAGTATAGGCTAGAGGCCCAGGCTCACTGAAGTGACAGGCTGACTGGGGCACCTGAACCCTGCTTCCATCCATGCTATCAAGGTAGGGGGGAATATAAACCATGGTGCTTGCCAAGGCCTTTGATCCAGAGGGAGTCCTCCCCTGACCAATGACTGGCAAGGTTCTAGGGATGGATCCTTTATATTTTAGTTGCTTTTTTAAATCACATTTTTCTGTTTCCCAAGGTGTCTGGGGTTGTGTGGGCTAGAGGCATGGGGCTTGCTGGCTTTAGTGCCCAGACCTGCCTCACGTCTGTGCTATGAAGGTGAAAGGAGAACATAAATCATGGTGCTCACCAGTCACTCTAACCCAGAGAATTCCAACAGCTCCTCTACTGTTTAGCAGGGCTCTAGGACTGATTCCTTTATATTTTAGTTGGCTTTTTAAACTATGGCTTTTTTTTTTTTCCTGTGCCCTAGGGCAGACAAATCTACTCATGGTTCCTCAGTACTATCCCTCTCCACTGTAGTTCCAGTGTGTGTGTGTGGGGGTGGGGACAGGGGGTTTCCCTTCGTTACCATGTCTCCATCTTTCTTGCCATTCTCTATGTGGTCTATCTTCTGTTGTGCAGAAGATGTTCAGTCAGCCCTCAGTTCTTCAGAAAGAATTGTTCCATAAATAGATATAGATTTGGTATGTCCATGGAAATAGGCGAGTTCAGCATCTTCCTAAATAGCCATCTTGAACCAGAATTCACGACTTAGTTATTTTATAACTGGAAGCTTGTTCCTCTTAATCCCCTTCACCTGTTTCACCTCCCCCATCCCCAACAACCACCACTCTGGTAACTATCAATTTGTTTACCCTATCTATGAGTCTGTTTCCATTTTATTTTGCTTTTTCATTTGTTTTTAAGTTTTAATTTTATTTTTTTAAATAGTCAAGGACATTTTAATTTTATCTATCCATCTACTTTAAGTAAGCTCTATGTGGGGCTTAAACTCATGACCCCAAGATCAACAGTTGAATGCTCTGCCAGCTGAGCCAACCAGGTGCCCCATTTTGTTTTTTAGATTCCACATATAAGTGAAATCATATGGTGTTTATATTTCTTTTCTATTTATTATTTTTAAAAAATCTTCTCTTTATTTTACTTAGCACAATACCCTCAAGGTCTACCTATGTTGTTGCAAATGGCAAGATTTCATTTTTAAAAATTTTTTTATGGCTGAGTAATATTCCATATACATGTCACATCCTTTTTATCCTTTCATGTACTAATGGACACTTATGTTGCTTCCATATCTTGGCTATTAAAAATAATGCTACATTGAACACAGGGCTGCATATTATCTTTTTGAATTGTTGTTTTCATTTTCTTCAGATAAATACCCAGAAGTAGATTTGCTGGATTATATAGTAATTGTATTTTTAACTTTTTAAGGGACTTCTGCATTGTTTTGTATAGTGGCTGTATCAATTTACATTCCTGCTGTAGTGTATAAGGTTCTCTTTTCTCCACAGTCCTGTCAACACCTTGTGTCTTTTTGATAATAGCCCATCTGAGAGGTGTGAGGTGATATCTCATTGTGGTTTTGATTTGTGGTTCCCTAATGGCTAGTGATGATGAGCATCTTTTCAAACATCTCTTGGCCATCTGTATTTCTTTGGAAAAAATGTCTAAGTCCTCTGCTCATTTTTTTTTAAAGATTTTTATTTATTTATTGACAGAGAGAGATCACAAGTAGGCAGAGAGGCAGGCAGAGAAAGAGAGGAGGAAGCAGGCTCCCTGCTGAGCAGAGAGCCCGATTCGGGGCTCGATCCCAGGACCCTGGGATCATGACCTGAGCCGAAGGCAGAGGCTTTAACCCACTGAGCCACCCAGGTGCCTGGTCTCTGCTCATTTTCTAATCAGGTTTTCCCCCTTATGTTGTGTAAGTTCTTTTTATATTTAGATATTAACCCCTGATCAGATGTATGATTTTCAAATATGTCCTCCCATTCAGTAG
This sequence comes from Mellivora capensis, assembly GCA_004024625.1. Lineage (NCBI taxonomy): Eukaryota > Metazoa > Chordata > Mammalia > Carnivora > Mustelidae > Mellivora > Mellivora capensis. The sequence goes on along the minus strand of PISX010000096.1, from coordinate 87,695 downwards.
GCTATGTTTTCATTTTGTTGATGGTTTCCCCCACTGTGCAAAAGCTTTTTAGTTTGAGGTAATCCCATTTATTTTATTTTAGCTTTTGTTGCCCTTGCCTGAGGAGACTGGTTCAAAAAAAATATTGACGTTGAAGATGAGTTTACTGCCTATGTTTTTTCTTCTAGGAGTTTTATGGTTTCAGGTCTTATATTCGAGTCTTTAATCCATTTTGAATTTACATTTATATGCGGTGTAAGATAGTGGTACAGTTTTCCCAGCACCATTCATTGTCTTTTCTCCATTGTATATTCTTGCCTCCATTCCTGTAGATTAACTAACCATATATGTATGGATTTGTTTCTGGACTCTCAATTCCATTCATCTGTATGTCTGTTTTGTGCCAATACCATATTGTCTTGATTATGATAGCTCTGTAGTATAGTTTGAAATCAGGGCACATGTCACCTCCACCTTTGTTCTTTCTCAAGACTGTTTTGGCTATTTGGGATCTTTTTTAACTACGAATATACAAACATAAAAAATTTAGGTTTCTTTGTTCTAATTCTGTGAAAGATGCCATTGGTATTTTAGTAGGGATTGCAATGAATCTGCAGACTGCTTTGGGTAATAATTTTAAGAATGTTAATTCTTCCAAACAATGACCATAGAATATCTTTCCATTTATTTGTGTCATCTTCAATTTCTTCCATCAATGTTTTATAGTTTTCAGAGTACAGGTCTTTCATCTCTTTGGTTAAATTTATTCCTACAGGGTGCCTGGGTGGCTCAGTCCATTAAGTGTCTGCTTCGGCTCAGGTCATAATCCCAGGGTTCTGGGATCAAGTTCTGCATTGGGCTCCCTGCTCAGCAGGAGTCTGCTTCCCCCTTTCCTTTACCCCTCCCCGCTGTTCATGTGCATGCTTTCTCTCTCAAATAAATAAATAAAATCTTTTTAAAAAGCAAATTTATTCTTACATATTTTATTCTTTTCAATGCAATTATAAATGGGGCTGTTTTCTAAATTTCACCTTTTGATGCTTCATGATTAGTGTATAGAAACATAACCCATTTCTGTATGGTAATTTGTATCCTCTGACTTTACTACATTCATTTATTAGTTCTAATAGTTTTTTGGTGGAGTCTTTAGGGTTTTCTAAATATAGTACCATGTCATCTGCAAATGGTGACATTTTATTTCTTCCTCACTAATATAGATACCTTTTTTTTCTCGCCTGATTGTTATGGCTAGGACCTCCAGTGATATGCTGAATAGAAGTGATGAGAGTAGTAACCTTGTCTTTTTTCCTGATCTAAGAAAAAAACCTTGCAACCTTTTTTCACCATTCAGTATAATGTTAGCTGTGGATTTGTCATATATGGCCCCTATTATGTTGAGGTACATTCCTTCTATATCCACTCTTTGAGAGTTTTTATCATAAATGGATATTAATTTTGTCAGATACTTTTTCTGCAGCTATTGAGATGATCATATGATTTTTATGCTCTGTTTTGCTGAATTTGGTTTGTGACTATTTTGTTGAGGACTTCTGCATCTATAGTCATCAGGGATTTTGGTCTGTACTTTTCTTTTTGTGTATGTGGTGTCCTTATTTGTTTTGGTGGCCTCACAAATATGTTTGAAAGCATTTCTTCCTCTTCAATTTTGGAATAATTTGAGAAGGACAGTCATTAACTCTTATTTATTTATTTGTAGAGAGTAAGTAGGGAAGGGGCAGAGGGAGAGAGAGAATATTAAGCAGGCTCCACAATAAGCATGGAGCCCAGTGCAGGGCTTGATCTCACAACCCTGACATCATGATCAAGAGCTGGTCGCTTAACCAACTCAGCCACCCAGATGCCCCATTAGTTCTTTAAATGTTTAGTAGAATTCACCTGTGAAGCTGTCTGGTCCTTGAATTTTGTCTTTTGGGAGCTTTAAAATTATTAATACAATTTCATCACTTGTAATGAGTCTACTCAGATTTTCTACTTTGTATTCAGTCTTGGATGGTTGCTTGTTTCTCAGAATTTATCCGTTTCTTCTAGGTTTTCCAATTTGTTGCTCTATAATTGTTTGTAGTAATCTCTTATGAGCCTTTGTATTTCTGTGCTGTCAACTGTAATTCCTTTCATCTCTGATTTTATTGATTTCAGCCCTCTTTTTCTTAATCAGTCTGGCTGGAGGTTTTTCAGTTTTATCTTTTTAAAGAACCATGTTTTAGTTTAATTGATCTTTTCTTGTGTGTTTGAGCGTGTGTGTGTGTGTGTGTGTGTGTGTGTGTGTGTTTGGTGCCTCTTTCATTTATTTATGCTCTGATCTTCATTAGTCCCTTACTTCTACTAACTTTAGGCTCTGTTCTTCTCTTTGCAGTTCCTTTAGATATAAAGGTAAAAGTTAGGTTGTTTATTTGGGGTTTCCTGTTTCTTGAGGTGGGCCTGTATTGCTGTGAACTTCTCTTTCAACTATTTTTGCTGTATGTGATTAATTTTGAAAAGTTGTTTCCATTTTCATTTGTCTCATGGTATTTCATTAGTTTCAGGTGACAAAAATACCAACACTTTCATGATTCAAAAGTGCCTGCGGCTGACTTTTTGAAATAACTTTCAATATTAGACCAGTTTTAGATTTATAGTTTACTGCAAAGATAATACAGAGAGATCCTGTATCTTCCACATCCAGTTTTCCCATTGTTAACATCTTAAATATTATAGTACATTTGTCACAATTAATAAACCGATATAGATATACTTTTATTAACTAAAGGCCAAACTTCATTCTGATCTCCTCAATTTTTCCCTGATGTCCCTTTTTAGTCCCAGGATCGCATCCAAGATACATTATATTTAATTTTCATGTCTCCTTATGCTCCTCTTGACTGCAACAGTTTCTCACACTTTCCTTTTTTTGATGGCCTGGACAGTTTTGAGAAGTACTGGGTAGGTATTTTATTGAATGCCCCTCAACTGGGGCTTGTCAATTACTTTCCTCAATATTAGACTGGGGCTACAGGTTTTGGGGAGGAAGACCACAGAAGTGCCATTTTCATCACATTATCCTAAAGGTACCTATAATCAAAATGACTTATCACTATTCTCGTTGACCTTGATCACTTGGCTGAGGCAGTGGCTGAAAAGCAACTATTACACTTATACCTGGCCAGAGATAAAACGTTAGCTGGTACTGAGGTCCATGGACACACAGGACATTTTTTAGCTCTCAGCTATGAAGTTCATCCACCCTAAAGAGACTTGAAATTAAGTGAGGTATGCATTGTATAAAAGTATACAATAGATTTTGTGCTGGGGTGGGTGCTGAGAAGATGGCACTTAGTATGTGTAACAGGTGAGTCCTTTTCTGCTCTTGGCAGTGCCCAGGCTCTTGAGAGGCCTTCTGTCTGAACGTGAGAGGCAGGACTGACGGGCTGGCTGCTGAGGTTCTTGGCAGTCCCACTTACCACTGGGACTCACATTCAAACAGAACCTGCCCGGGGAAGAGAGCAAGAGGGGCTCTCTGTGTGATGGGAACATTCCTTTCTTGAGTTGGTTGCTGGCTGCATAGTTATTTTTGGTTTATGAACATTAATCAAGCTATTCATGTTCTGTATGTATACTACAAGTTAATAAAAAATAGAAACAAAAGCAAATAAAAATTCTAAGAGCCAGCAAGTGGGTGCTTTTTAAACTTGCTCTTTTAACCATTTTTAAGTGGACAACTCACTAGCATGAAGTAAATTCATAATACTGTACAACCATCACTATTATCCATTTCCACCAAAACTTTGTCTTTATCCCAAACAAACTCTCCATCCCTCTCCCCTGCTTAGCTCTTGGTAACCTCTATTCTACTTTTTGTCTCTAAAAATTTGCTATTTTAGGTACCTCATATAAATCAATCATACAGTATGTAACCTTTTGTGTCTTGCTTATTTCAGCATAATGTCCTCAAGGTTCATCCATGTGGTAGCATGTATCAGAACTTCATTCATTTGTAGGGCTTAAAAATATCCCACTGTATATACAGGCCACATTTTATTCATTTATCTGCTGATTGACACTTAGGTTGTTTGCACCTTTGGCTATTGCGCATAATGCCATTATGAACAGGGGTGGCTAAGTTTCTGTTTAATTCTACAAATTCTTTTACAAAGAAATAGAATTGCCAGATCATATGGTAATTCTGGTTAATTTTTTCAGGAACCATCAAACTCTTCCACAGTAGCTGTACAATTTTAATATTCCCAACTAGAAATATGAAACTTCCAATTTCTTTTTTTTTGAGAGTTCCATTTTTTCTACATCCTCACCAACACTTGTTCTTTTCCATTTTGTTTTGTCTATAACAGCCATCCTAGTGGGTGTGCATCACTGTGGGTTTTGTGGGTTTTGATCTGCACTTCCCTAATGGCAAATAATGTTGGACATTTTTTCATGTGTTTAACGGCCATCAGTATATCTTCTTTGGAGAAAAGTCAATTTTGACCTGTTGCCCACCTTGGATTTAGATTTTTGCTATTGTTGATTTGTAAGAATTTCCAATATATTGTGGATACTAAACCCTTATCAGATATTTGATTTCCAAATGTTTTCTTCCCATTCCATGAGTTTGTCCTTTCACTATCTTACTAATATCTTTTGAAGAACAAGAGGTTTTAATTGTGATGAAGTTCAATTGACCTATTTGGTGTTGTTGCCTGTGCCTTTGGTGACATTATCCAAGAAGTCACTGCCTAATCCAATGCCATGAACGATACTCACTTTTGACTTGGACCATTCTTTATCCCTCACATCAGCTGGGTTTCAGGAAGGAATTCATTGTAAATAGCAAACATACATTTTTAAAAATTAACAAACAAAACTCTTTGGATTGCTACAGTGAACACACCTCACTGAAGACTTACTCCTTTTTATGAGGGGAATGGAGTCATGCAATGTAACTAAAAGAATAAGTACATGGGGACACATAAGACCTAGCTTTGGCTATGGGCCCTGGTAGCAAGCTGTGACCTAGAACAAGTCCCTTCTTTCTCTGAGCCTCCATTTCCTCTTCCATGTCATGAAGGTGTTGCAAGGGGGCAGACTCTGGGGTCCCAACACTCCTGCCCATCCATGTTTGGATAGCACCCTGGTACACACACTTGTCAAAGGCCAGAACCTTGGCCTCTTCCCTGGAGACAAGCCACCTCTTCCTTGGAATGTGAGTGAGACTTAGCGTGCTACAGAAGGGGAGACTTACAAGGGTGAGGACTTCCCGGGCAATCACATGGGCTCTAGGAGTCCAGAGCAGGAAGTGCAGGAGGAGGCGCCTGATGAGCTGTTGACACAAAGGTGGTCTGGGGTCTCTGTCTCGGCTCTCTGCAGCTGCTGCCTGCAGATCCTCGGCTGAGAGACTCGGATGTCTAAGCAGCTTTTTGAGGCGGACGAGCACTGCTTTTACCTCTACCTGGGAAGTATAAGGCGAGAGATTAAGGAAGAGTCAAGACATGCATGGTTCTAGGATTTATTTGGGACTTTGAAGGAGGCCCCCAGAAAGAGGAGAGGACTGGTGGCCGAGGGAAGGCAGACAGAGGCGACTCATGTCTGAGCTTACACATTGCTCCACACAAACCCAAATGGGCGTAATGGAAATTTCTTGACTTTCTTTCCTCTTGCTCACTAAGCAGGCAAGGCACCATGCCAGGAATTTTTTTTTTTTTTTAAAGAAAGGAAATGGAGAAAAATCCTCAGCAGAATGCAGTCAGATTTTTATATTGTGGGAAAAAGAACAAAAAGCTCCTTGAAGACTCGCTCACTATCACAGCCACAAATCAATTAAAGCCCCATGCAACTGGACCTCCACTGAGCCAATGTTCTGATAAGAATGAGGTTTGCCTTTTGCCTTTTGCTATCTTTGAGGGGAGGAAACACACACACACACACCCCCCACATTTGTTTTGTTTTAGACCCTAGGACAGTCTGTTCATACATGTTTAAAGCCCAAGCAGAGGTCACAAATCTGTGGAATGCACATAATAATGGTGATTGTTACAGGTCTGTGGGTTGTTTTTGCATAAAAAATTCTTATTTCATGCTAAGACTTCTGTTTGCCATAATGGTACCTCAAGTTGTGACTTGAAACAAAGAAAAAACTGAAAAGCCATAGATGCAAAATGCCACACGGCACTCATGAACAGCTACGTTCCGTCACTTTCGGAAGAATACTTGGGCCTATTCTGGAATTCCCATGACCAATTTTATGGATTTTGTGTGAGTCTTTTTTCTTTTTTTTCCCCTGGAAGTTAGGGCCTCATTCAATGAAGTCTGTCATAAACTCCAGTACACTAGGAGTGCTGTGTGAGCTATTCTGACCACAGTCCAAGACCGTGAGAAACTATACCATGGGGCTCTTCCACGGAGAATGGCAGCATTCCAGCAGGACAGGGCTACTCTCTCACCACCTGCTTCTGTCAGCTGGGCCCAGCCTGTCCTCATCTGTTGGCATCTATGGGAGCCCAAGACCCTCCTGCCATCTGAATGGTGTAAAAAATGTCAGAGCTTAGGAAGCTCTGCCTTCATATCCATTTTCTTCTTGACTGAAGAATATCTTCTTGACTTTCTACCTTTGTCCAGTACTCCCTAAAACTGGTCTTCTTCATCCCAGACCATCTTTCCCTTTAAATGCCTTCCGTGTCCATAAGCTTCTACCTGACAGGCCAAAACTTTAAACACTTTTTAATTTGTTTTTAGGTAAAAGACATAAGCTTTCTTTTCTAAGTAATACTTTTTATCCTGCATTATGAAAATTTACATATGCTCACTTTAGAATTAGAAAAAAAGTATGTAACTCCACTACTCAAATAAAAGTTCTGATCTAACTTAATCTTGACTGGTCCTGCTCCATTTTCTCCAGAGGAGATGGAGGAAACCAGGTTCACATCCTTCTCATCTTTTTCCCATGCCTTGTGAACACAGCACTATGTTTTCTTACAGTTTTCACAAAGCACTGGAAGCAATGTCATGTATCTATGGTCTTTGAGAACATGATTTTTCACGGCAGAATGCTAGTTCATGGTTAGAATATGTCACAATTTCTTTAGTCGGTTCTTTACTATTGAACGTTTAGGCCATTTGTAACATCTACAATTACAATAATGCTCATTTCTTACACGTAAATCTTTGTATGGCTCTCTAATTACTGCCCTAGGATAATTCCTAGAGATATAATGACAAAGTTAGAGAATGGCCTAATTCTTAGGGATATACAAACACAGGCATTTTTTGTTTTTATCATGATCCAATTCAAAGTCAGCAAGAGAAGATGGACACTGGCTGGCAGTGAACATGGTCTGCATAGAGCAGGACGGGTCTTTGTGAGGCAGTTGCTCTTGCTTCCTCATTACTGAACCTCAAGGATGGCCGGGGAGACAGTGCTTCTAGCCACGGTTTACTATCAGGGCTGAGCAATTAACCGATTTAATGACACATTTTGAGGAAAAGGCACAGATGTTGTCGGGCTCATTCAAATCTCCCAATAATCACACGTTCAAAGGCAGCTCACAGTTTGTCTCTCAAGTCACCCAACAGACCATCAAAGGGATTAAAGCTCGAAAAACCCAGGAGAGCAAGAGGTATGTCTTACTAGTTAAACTAGGAAAACTGGGCCCATTTGCTCCTCAGGACGTCACACACACCAGTGCCTCCAGCTGGGCACAAAGGCGGAAGAAAGAGGCTTTGGGATCACAAAATTGATTGTGGCTTCAATCACAAGATGAATACCCACCTCTGACAGGGTAGCTAAGACGGAAGCAAATATGCTGGCCCTAAACTACCCTGAGTGAACAAATTAATCAATTTTTTAAGAGATTTTATTTATTTGAGAGAAAGCAAGAGAGAGCATGATCTGTAGGGGAGGAGGCAGAGGGAGAAGCAGACTGCCTGCTGAGCAGGGACCCCAAGATCATGACCTGAGCTGAAGGCAGACGCTTAACCAACTGAACCACCCAGTTGCCCGGAGCTAATCTATTTTTATCCAGTATGCCTAAGCATCCTGGAGTAAGAACTATGCACAGGTTTTATTTAAAAAAAAAAAAAAAAAAAAAAAGGACAAAGTTAAGTATTAGAAAGACATGCCAATGCAGAACTTTCTAGAAATTACTTTTTTTGGGGGGATAATTTATTTCTCTATAGTTCAAAAGTGAACCTCTGTTAGTTTCTATGATCAATACAGAATTTAACACATAACCTTCCAACTTAGCTTATAAACAATCAAAGTATATATAACAGGGCTTTGCAAATCCTTACTGCTACATACATTTTAACTACTACTATAATTAAAAATAAGGATTTCCCTTAATTAGAATTAGGAGTTCCCTTAATTAGTTTAATTGATATTTTAAAAGGGAAATAGAAGGCTTTCTTTTTAATCATAAAGCAACCCTCAAATACATTATGTGGATTATGATAATTTCTTTAAAATCTTCTATTTTTGATCTAAAATAAATTATCGCCAAATTTCAAGTTTTCAAAATCCAAAACTCTTTCTTTCCTCTACCATGGAAACCTTTAAACAAGTAAAATATACAGACATATCTGTATTAGTCTCTGCTTTTTTCCAACAATGGAAAACATCAAGCAAATAGGAGCACTGTTCTCTATATAAAGAAACCTGCTCCCTTTAATTATTGAAATTAGCAAAAAGTGCTAGCAGTTAAAGTTTTAAAAACTGGCAAATAAATGTATGCAAGGGAGGTGCCAATGCCTTTAATCAAAGCGTGGCTTCCTGTAATCATTACACTCCACACAAAACAACAACTCTCTTTGCCACAGACAGACAGTCTAGCACTTAGTGGCTCTGTTATTTATGGAATGCCCAAGACCTTTTTCAGAAGCTAAGGAGTTAACATCAGATTACTTTAATAAGAGTTCTAAACAAAGCTGCTAATGTGAGGATCTGTTGACTGATCCAAAAAAGCAGTAAGTCAAGACAGGCCAGGCTGCTGATCAGAGAGAGGACTGTGCTCAGAAGAGCAGTCAGACTCTGCACAGCAAATGCTAGAGGACGTGGCCCCTGGGCCCGGAGCATCTGTAAACGAGGGCAGAGGTGGCAGCCGATCAAGAACAGATAAAACATGGGGGACAGAAGGGCTATGCCTCATCTACTCAATGCTTCCGAGAAAAGCAGAGTGGCAGTGTCCTGTCTCTAGCTGACTCTGTGAGGAAAGAAGACGGCTCCGACCACACACCCAGCACACACACACCTATCTGGGTGGACATCGACTTCCTGCCACAATGAACACAGTGAACACTCAGTGCTTAGGTGCCTGGGGGTTAGTAGAAGCCAAACCCACTACAGGGCCCCTTCCTACAGGATCCTTTCTGATCCCGAGACGGACCCGGAGCCCTGCACGCAGTAGGCCTTGCCACCTACCATGGTCTGTGCTCGCTGCAGACTCCCGTCACGTGGGCTGTAGCTGAATGCCAAGAGCCAGAGCAGGGCCTCAGGGGGTTCAGCTTCTGACATCACTAACTGCTCAACTGCGATATCAGCCCATCCTCCAAAGTGAATGAACAAAAACCAGCACTCAAAGGGGCCTCCGTAGGACCTGGAACAGAACCAAAACACACGGCAGCCGGCAACTTGATTTCTTTCTCTTTTTGGTTCTTAAAGCTACTGTAATGTTTGTGAATGGTCGGCTTAAATTGTTCTTATGCACTGAAGTACAACTTGCAAGGAATACAAGTTAGACTCAGAAAAGTAGCTCACAATGCCACGCTGAACTCATCACAGGGCCATCAAAGGCAGATCTTTCAAAACACCAGGTGCCCTGAGGACTTCAGACATTTAAATCTTTATATCCCAAGGACCATGAGTGAGTACAGGCCTTTGACAAAGAAAGATTCAGGACCATGACCAACAGGAATGCTACAAGATGAGAACCCGCAGGCCCCCTCTGCTTTCTAGCTGGTCTGCACAGCTGGGCTGCCATGGAAAGTGGGGCCCCCAGCCATGAGGCGGCCACCCAGGCAGCTCCAGAGCAAGAAATGAGGGGGCTCCTGTGGGTCCAGACGGAGACCAGGGACGGGACGCAGACAGAAACATGCACCATTTCCTTTCTGACAAAATACAAGGTTCTGGTCAGTATTTTGGCAATTAGGAATTCTGAATGGGCTGCATAGTGTATACTTTCCTGTCATCACATGTATGTCCGAGCTGAAAAGTTAGAAGCTTTTGTGAAGCTATCCTTTTGTCACGCTGGGAACTGAGAGGTGTACTGGTTGTTTAAAGGGTAGTCTCTGCTCAAGGAAATGACCCATTACTATGCACAGTGACAGTGTCAGCAGCTTAATATCTCCCCTGGAGAAATTGGCCTGAGATCAGGGTGGATCAGGACTTTCCTTTTGAACCCAGGAAACTCCTGGAACAGGAGAGTTTTGTGCCTCCCTTGGTTGGATCTGGGCCTGCTGTATCTGTTCGGAGAACAAGTGATTAAATGCTGTAAAATCAAGCTTGTGGAACAGTGGAAAGAAGAGAAAGGAGGGTATTAATCTTACTTGTTCCACAGGAGGGAGATGTGGTGCTCTGTGGGCCACCTCAGTGGTCGGCTGGGTTATGATGTCTCAAAAGCAAGGGACAGGCTCCACAGGGCCTCTCCCCTACAGACCTCACTGTAACGTGAGCACCAGGGCTCTCTCACGCTTCCTGCTCACAGGTGGGCATCACACCTGGGTGAGAGCTTAGAGTGCGGCTTGCACAGACGGGCCTGGTCCTTGCTGTTTTCTGCCAGTAATTGAGCATGTGAGGCAGTCCCAGTGGCCAGCTAAGAAAGAATCTAAACCTGTTCACCCACTCCTCCATGCAGGTGGAGACTGGGACCTACTTAAGGCAGATCTAGGTTAGGTAGGAGTCCCATAGGGTTTGGGGGCTAGGTCCTGCTCTGCAACAGAGACAACCTAAAAGGGTGCACATGGGGCTGGCAGGTGTTACAGGTCATTACTATGGCCAAAACTCTATCCATGCTTGGCCGCTAGTTCTTTTAGTCTCATTTATTGTTGGGGAAGGGTAAGTGAGTAACTGGCACAAAGCCTTCATCAGTGACTGTGAACAAAAGGAGGACCAACCAGACTTTGTGATGGCTCAGTGAGGAGATAACAGAGGATTTCAAGAGGGAATAGTGGAAAAAGGAACAAATAAAGACAGTTTCAGTAGGTTAGTAGAGACAACAAATAAAATATTTACAATCTACAAAAGTGTAAGTCAAGAGGAAGCAGAAGAGTATTATGTCACAAAGAACATAGTAAAGCCTAAATGTGATTGCTTTTAGGAAAATAATGTGAGAGGGTACTTAATATCATGTTAGAAATTAATTCATATTAGAATGGATTTTCTAACTTTAGACACATATTTATTAAAAAGAGGAGGAAAAGGGGGCATTTTATCCTACTGTGCAGGAGAAGAATTTCCTTCCCTTGTAAGAGGAAAGGAGAAGCCAAGGGACCCAGAGGGCACTGCCCTTCTCCTTCTGCATGGCTGGGGGTGGGGCAGCATGTAGGCACTGCCTTTCTTACAGGGTCTATTCTTATTGTTATGCTTGTATATTTCAAAATCCAATACCAGTCATTATTGAGGACAGTTTCTACACAAGGTATTTACATATGTACCTGTTGATTCTGAGCTGCTCAAAGTGATACGTGTAGCTGGCTATGTGTTTCCTCCACTTCTCAATCAGCAATGTGCTTACCTCTTTGGGGATGGTCGGTAATGGCAAGCCCTGAAAGCCCTCCATAAAGTAAAGATCAGGATCAAGAGAAAACACTACGATGCAGACCTAGGAGTCAACAGGATTTGCTTACCTGTGAGTCTGGTCTTCAACTATTTCTCTGAGCATTTCAGAAATATGTTTCAGTGGCTGGTGCCACAGTTCTTGTGGGATCTCTGTGGGCAGAGAGACACACCAGAGGGAACTGAAGAAAACTCAAACCCATTAGGACTATCTGCTGCTAAGACCAGAAGAGCTTTGGGAAAAGGCCTTATTTTTCCTGGTACATGGGACCCATACCACTGGCCTCATGCTATTCCCAGCTGATATCCATCCCTTAGGCCTGGGAAAACCCTGTGTTGCATAGAACTAAACTTCACAGGCTCTTTACTCAGGTACACGGAAAGAGACAAACCACATAAGCAGCCTGCCCTCGGACTGGAAATGTTGTAGGGCAGACAGCCCAGGTTTTTTTCTTTTCTACGCCCTACCCCATCACTGACAATTCATGATTTCAAAGTACATGGAGATGGTGATAAAAGTCAACAAGGAACTAAAGATAGGCTGCCCAACTGTTTTTCTATGACTATGATGAATTCAGAATATGATTTCAGGTTTAAATGAAACAAAAGGCCAGGAAAATAATACACGGTATCCTACAAACAAATGTCCTTTCTTGAGTTAGTTTTTCTGGTTTGACAATTATTCTAAGATTTTAGACACATCTGATGTAGTTCTAAACAACATCTAAAAAAGTTACCACTTTTCCACACGGTGACAGATTCTGTAACTAAATACATCAGAGATAATGTAAGCGACCGGGTAAGCACTGCCAACGACTCCACAAACGTCATGCATACAGGATCATACGTTATCTTTCCCTCCTCTGAATGTCCGTAACTCTTGACTGGTAGCCTCTGAAGGCATGCTTCATTTTCTTCTTTGTATTAATTATTTAGACCCTTATTTCATGTCCCCCTCTACTTGTAGCTCTTGGATAGTCAGGGCTCATAAGTGATCTTTTATGCCCCCACAGGACTTTATAGTGGGCACAAAATCAATTTCTGATGAATAGAAAATTCTACTATTAAAAAATACTTCAGGGACGCCTGGGTGGCTCAGTCAGTTAAGCATCTGCCCTCAGCTCAGGTCATGATCCCGGGGTCCTGGGACTGAGCCCTACATCATGCACGCTGCTCGATGGGGAGCCTGCTTCTCCCTCTGCCCCTCCTTGTGCTCTTTCTCTGTCTCTGATAAGTAAATAAAGTATTAAAAAAATACTTCAATTTGTGAACTTAACATTTTTCCCCCCAAAAGCAATATGCTGAAAAAAAGAATAGGAGGAACTACTGCTAAAATTCACTTACTTATTTTTGGACATAAGTCTGGGACAGTCACACAAAGGAAAAGGTAAATGGCTGACTTCATGCCCAAGGTATCACCTTAGTTGTTTGTTTATAGACTTCCCAACTTAAAAACTAACAATTCCCATATTTTCTCTGGAGCTCATTCAGCTTTTCACATAGGCTGAGCTCAGACTTCTCTAATCTGACCTAAGCTGTAAAGTGTACCCCTAGAAAGAGAAATGCTGACTTTTCTGTCTCGTTATCAAGGTTTTCCCATTGTGTTCCCACAGGATGAGTTTCACAACACTGCCGACCACAGGTCCCCTCAGCCTCATTATCACCTCTATCAACTCGCACCTGAGCGGAGAGGCTCAGATGGGTCACTCTGGGTGAGAATCTACAGCTTCTAGAAAAAGGAACAAGAACTGGATTTTGTAAAATGCTCTGAAACTTTGAATCATCTACTTTTCTTGAATAAATCCATTTACTCAAGTCTCGGGAAAAAATGCAAGCAAAACTGACATAAAAAAGGAGTATTACCAGCTCTTTCTATCTTCTTTTTCCTTCCACAGTTAAAAATGCCTTCTTCTCTGGCAGAGTCTCTGCCTTTCCCTCAGATGCCAGGGTTCCGTGGGAAGGACTTTATCCTCTATGCCTGAAATGTAGCCTAAACACAAATTCCCGTACATGCTAACAAGTCCACCCCAGTTGGGTTAAGGAAGGAATCATCACCTTCCCAACTGGATGTAGCCAATGGAAGGCTGGCAAATGAGATTAGAGAAGGCCATGATCTATACACTTAACTGAATTCTTTCAAAAGTCTTCCCTTGACTCAGGAGAAATTTCCCCTAAATTTCCTAGGCTTTGTTCATCATTTTATCTTTCCTTCTGCAACAAGCGCACAGAGTGGAAAGAATGAAATACAAATATCTTCCTCAGCCAAATCTTAGCCTGTTCCTGGCATTCAGGTGGATCTGGCTAGCACCAGTAGAGGCCTATGTTATCCGGAGCAGACTATCAAAACCTAATGAGAGGACGATTTTTTTCTTTCTTTTGGTAAGTGATGATAACTGGGAAGTCCAGAAAATTCTCATATCAAAATCCCACAGAATGTGAGACCCTGAGAGGTTGAAGGGATGTTAGAGTTGACCAAGTCCATCTCCCCTGTTTTATAGATAAGGGACTGGTAGTGAAGGGTCATGATTTGTCCATGTTCTTTCTTAGAAATTATTTTAATATGATCAGAATCAACTTTCACGTACCTTTTGGGTGTTGTAGCAGCACCATAACAAGAGATGGAGAGCCATAAGGAAGGTAGGTCTTGAATGTAAACTTCAGCTACAATAGAATAAAAAATTCAAAACCACATGAACATTTGGGTTGAAAGAGATATTAAGAAAGAACAAAATCGGGGGGCGCTTGGGTGGCTCAGTGGGTTAAATCCTCTGCCTTCGGCTCAGGCCATGATCCCAGGGTCCTGGAATCGAGCCCCGCATCGGGCTCTCTGCTCAGCGGGGAGACTGCTTCCTCCCTCTCTCTCTGCCTGCCTCTCTGCCTACTTGTGATCTCTCTCTGTCAAATAAATAAATAAAATCTTTAAAAAAAAAAAAGAACGAACAAAATCTTGCATCATCTGCCCCAAAAAGACCTACTAGTACTAACATGGTCAGAATTTTTTCTTAAACATTTATTTTTAAAAAAATGCTTCCAATAACCTTGTAAATTTGTTCCAGAAAAATGAACCTTTTTGAATGGGGCTTAAGAAAAATAATGTTCCTGGTGTCTTTATAGCAGTTCCTTACCTCACATGAACCCAATTATGCACATAAATCTCCTATTTAAGTGAGAGTTTCCAAGGCGGTTGTGAGATGCTAGGTATTCCAGCATGATTTTTTAACAACAAAAAAAGCATGAAACAACAATGGTGCTCACAATACTTTGAGGGCCAAAGTGCTATAGTTCTTTATACCCTCTGAAGGCAGAGTGGCCTTTAAGTACTTTTATAAGAAATTAAATGAAAATCTATAAAGAGTGAAGTGCTCAGGCTTTGATGAGTTTTGGTAAATCTGTAAATCTATCACCCCAGTCAAAACAGAGAACATTTCTGTCACCCCAAGAAGTTCCTTTGTGGTTCTAACCACTCCCCAGCAACCAATATTTTGATTTCCACAAGAGAGTTTAGTTTTGCTTATTCTTGAATTTCATATAAATACAAAGAGTATGCATTCTTTTGTGTCTGGTTTGGCTCAACATCTTTTTTTTTTTTTTTTTTTAGATTCATCCACGTTACTATGCTTGAGTCATTCATTCTTATATTCTTTTTTATCGCCTGAAACAATCACTGTATGAATATACTGTAATGTTTATTCATTCTCCTACTGAAGAGTATTTGGGTTGTTTCCGGTTTGGGGTTGCTATGAAAAAAGCATCAAATTAACATTCATATTTATGTCTTTTTGTAGACATGTGCTTTCATTTTTCTTGGGTAAATACCACAGGAATGGAATTACTGAGTAGATGCCTGTTTAACTTTATTAAGAAAACACCATGTAGTTTTCCAAAATGGTTGTACCATCTCACACTCCACCAGCAATTTATGAGAATCCCAGTTGTTCCACATAGCAAACATTTGATATTGTTGATCTAATTTCAGCCACTCCAATGGGTATGAAATGTCACCTCTTTATGCATTTATTATCCATCTTCTTGACAGCAAATATGTTGAGTGATTTTCATGTGTTTACTGCCAATTTATCTTTTTTGAAGCGTGTATTCATTTCTTTTGTACATTTAAAAAAAATGAGTTGTTTCTTAGGGAGTAAGAGCTTTATGTAATCTAGACACAGTCCTCTGTTAAATGTATGTATTGAAAATATTTTCTCTTGCCTGGTGACTTGCTTTTTCACTTTCTTAACGATGTGTACCAAAGAAAAGAAGATTTTCATTCTGATGAAATCTATAATTTACCTATTTTTTCTTGTATGGTTTATGCTTTTTTTTTTGCATCCCTTGTAAGAAATCTTAGATGGTTCCAATGTAAAAAAAAAAATATATATATATATATATATATATATATATATATATATATATTCTCCTATGTTTTCTTCTAGGAGCTTTATAGTTTTAGCATTTATGTTGAAGTCTATGATCCATCTCTAATTAATTCTTGTATTTTGTAAGGTAGAGGTTCTTTTTTGCCATATAGATATCCAGCTTTTTCAGCCCATCTGTTCAAAACATTCCATTCCCCCGCTGAATTGCCTTTGTGTCTCTATCAAAGACCAACTGACTATATACGCATATACACATGTATATATAAAGGATGAACTATATGGATATGTATTTCTAGACTCTTCACTCTTCAATTCTACCAATCTATCTATACTTTTGCTGATACCTCACAGTCTTGATCACTGTAGCTTAAAGTCTTGAAATCAGGTAGTATGAGTCTGCCAGGTTTTGTTTTTTGTTTTTTTAATTTTTGTTTTTTTTTTGTTTTTCAAAATTGTTCTGGATATTGTTCTGAAATTATATGGGTTCTCTCTTCAAATATTTGTTTCTTTAAGCAATGTTCTGTAGTTTCCAGTGTAGAGGTCTTATACATCTTTTATTAAATTTACTTCTAAGTATTATTTAAGATTAATTTATTTATTCTGGTAGGGGGAGGGCATGTGGACAAGGGGCGGAGGGAGAGGGAAGGCAGATTCCTCATTCAGCACAGAGCCCGATGCAGGCCCAATCTCAGGACCCCGAGATCATGACCTGAGCCGAGACCGAGAGCTGGACACCCAACTGACACCACCCCCCAGGCGCCCCTTAAGTATTTTAAGTAACTGTGCATTTGTCTTTCTCTCTTTGCTTCTGCCAATTTTTGCTTCATGTATTTTGGAACTCTGTTATTAGGCTCATACCCATCTATAATTGGTATTTCTCCTGACGACCTGACCGTGGTGTCATTATAAAATGTCCCTCTTTATCCCTGGTCATACCTTGTCTTGAAGTCTATGTCATCTGCGGCTTGTAGTGCCATACCAGCTTTCTGTGCTTATTATCTGTATGACCTTTCTTTTCTTTTACTTTAATCTATCTGTGTCTTTATAGTTAGAATGGGTCTCTTGAAAACAACATATAGTTGGATCTTGGTTTTTTAGCCAATCTGACATTTGTGCCTTTTTACTAGCATATTTAGCTAATCATTATTTAATTTTTGTAATTAATATACTTGTTAGTATGTTTGGGTTTAAGTCTACCTTTTGATGTTTTCTTTTGTCCCATTTATTTATTTTTTGTTCCTCTGGCAGCTAATAGTCCCATCTCGATGATGTCTCAAGTCCATCAGTTGGTGCCTTCATTTCTGGGCATCCGTGACCCTATAAAACCCTCTTCCACTTCTCATATAAGAGATCAGGAGACAGTTAGCAGAGACCCCAATGTAGTTTCCTTTTTTCAAGGCTTAAATCTCCTCCAATTTCTATGTACTTTTCTGGTTGCTCTCTAGTACCTTCAAATTGTTTTTAAACATATTTTGCTCAGAGTTTATAATTTTTATGGGAAATTTAGTCTAATACATTACTGGACTCTGCCACAGCTGGAACCAGAAACTGAACTGATATGCAAGTTTAGAAAAAGTGGCTTGTTGTGGCAACACTAATCCAGCTGGGCACGTTGATGGAGCTGCACTGTACTTGCCAAATACAACACGGGTGAGAGGAAAGGATAAAAAGAGAAGGCGAAGCACTGAAGACAAACATTTCTGACAATGGGAAAGAATGTGGATGAATGGGATTTCTCATAAACTGTTGGGGGGAGTATAAATTGGCCCATCCACATAAGAGAACAATTTGGCAGTATCTACAGAAGCTAAATCTTTGCATACCTAATAACCGGCACTTCCACTCCTAAATATATATCCCAGAATGTTCAGAGAAACCTTATTTCTAAAAGAAAACAAAACCTGGAAACAACCCAGAGGCCTACCACCACTTTCCCAACAATGTACTATACGGCAACACCCCACCACGGCTACACACAACATAGGGCAATCTTGGTAAATGGAAAAAGCAAGGCTCAAAAGACTGCATATAATATGCTACTCTTGTCTGTTGTTTGTTTTATGAAGTGCCAAAAAGTATAGAAAACATGGTTTAGGAAATCTCATATATGTGATCACACTATTTTCAGAAAAAGCAAAGGAACGATAAACATAAATTCAAAACAATGGCTATGTGGGGGAGAAAGGCCAGGCTATGTGGATACAGATAAATTATTGTTACCGGTCCAGGTCTAGTTTGGATATCAGATTCACAGATACTCATTTTATTAAGAATAAATGCATTCATGAATGAATAAAACATAGAAAGGAAAGAGAGTTATTCATAGATCACACAGGACACTGGGTGTTATGCATTAAGGATTATGATTAATCTAAAAATGAGCACTCAAGAAGGCAGGAGATCAATGATGAGAAATGTTGTCAATTAAAAAGGAAGGCAATCAGGAACAGCCCTACAAAGGGAAATGACATAATACATTATATGAAGGCCTGTACAAAGATAAGAGGTTACAGCTCTCTTATTCTGAGCCCAAAGTCAGGGCAATGAATTCTTCTTTCTTTTTTGGATCCCTGCCCTGCTTTCCACTGGGACTCAGTGTGTACCCCTTCATACCACCAGAGCCATGTAGCCTGAGCAGGGTAATATTCTAAATGAAAAGCAACAGAAATAAAAAAAGAAAAGAAAAGCAACAGAAATAGAACAAACAATCCTAAAATTTGTGTGGAACCACAAAAAACCCTGAACAGGCAAAGTGATCTTGAGAAAGAACAAAGCTAGAGTCAGCATACCCTCTGATTTCAAACCTTATTACAAATATATAGTAATCAAAGCAGTACAGTACTGGCATAAAAACAGACCTACAGATCAACAAAACAGAACAGAGGGCCCAGAAATAAACCCACACATACATGGTCACCGAACCAAGAATATGCAAAGGGGAAAGGACAGTCTCTTCAATTAATGGTGTTGGGAAAACTGGACAACCACATGTAAAAGAGAAACTGGACCCCTATCTTAACAACATATACAAAAAATAAACTCAAAATAGATTAGAGACTGGAACATTAGGACCTGAAACTATAAAACTCCTAGAAGAAAACACAGATGGGAAAATCCTCAATGATGGTCTTGGTGATGATTTTTATATCTGACTCCAAAGGCAAAGAGAACCAAAGTGAAACTAAGTAAGTGAACCACATCAAACTAAAAAGCTTCTGTACAGCAAAAGATACCATCAGCAGAATGAAAAGGCAACTTACAGAATAGGAGAAAATATTTGCAAATCATATATCTGAAAAGGGGTTAATATCCAAAATGTATAAAGAATTCATACAATGCAATACAAAAAAAAATCTGATAAAAAATATGAACAGACATTTTTCTGGAGAAGAAGACTGGGTCTCTCCTAGCTAGGCAAGGGAACTCTAGTAATTAAGAATGTTGAGTACTGCTTTATAATACGTGGCATTTCCTTCTTAGCACATGCCATATCGACTCCGGAATGCCTGGGCGGGGCAGAGGCCCGCTTGGCAGACAGCAGGCAACCCAGGGCCCAGAAAATGCCTCCTCCAGGTGGCACGTACTAGCATGACAGTTCTCTGACACTACAGTAGGTACATGCTTCTGGGTACCAGGCACAGGGCAGACAGGAACTATCCTGATTTATCTTCAATTAAAATGGTTTTACCTTTGCTGGGACATTCATTTGGAAGCGTTCTTCATAAGCAAAACAGTCCATCAACATTACTAAAAATAAAGTGCTCCTTCCTGGTGATTAGCTAGATTCTCTTAACAAGCCTTTTCTGTCCTTGGGGGAATGAATAATATATGCAATATAACAAACCTGCTTGTTTTTTTTTTCCAGAGCTTCCACAAAGCACCCTGTAAACACTTGAATAGCGGCTATTACTTCTGGGGCTCCGTTGGTTTCCAGGAGTGCATACCTGAGCAATGCAAAGACAGATGACAACAAATTTAATGATTAATCTGGCAAACACGTGAGGCTGAATTGTAAAAGGGAGAGTGGAAACACTTTTGTGCCATAAGCTTCAGCAGTATCTTAGCTCATCAGATTTCAGTCCTTGTGTGAAAGGAGAAATTTGTCATTCTTTTTCTAAGTTCTTTCCTTAAAATAGCAATCTGTGGAGCTTCCTTTCTTGGTTTTTAAATTATTAAGCACTGAATATCCCTTCCATACAGGCCTCAGTGCTCTTTAAAATACTCACACGCTGTATGCCCAGGCATGCAAAATCAACAGACCTTTTGCTTTTTCAAGTGGAGAAAGAGCTGCCCAAGGGGTAAAATGCCTTGGTCAAATCCACCCAGCAAAGCGGTGGAAGAATCTGTGGGAGAATCTGCATCGTACCTGGATTGGTTTCTGTGCATTTTCTTACAACTAACTTTATGCTGAAACAAAAGATATAACCTCAAACTTTGCTCGCTTTAAGCTAAAAAGATCATTCTGACTTACTCTCGTGCTCACTTGTTTAGCCTGAAGTTGGTATGCTTCAGCACCAAGTCAAGGGCTGGATTATTTGCTGTTGTAAAAATTCCTCTCCCCAGTGTTGCTCTCTCCCCGGGAGGCTCTGCTACTGAGGGGAGGGGGACGGCTGGGGGAGGGTAAGCCCAGGGCTGAAGGAAACCCTCCCTGGGTAACAAGCTCCCACTAACTGCCAACCATAACCCTACCTGCTATCCAGTGGTCTCCCATCTCTCATCATCTGGAAATCCAATGAGCTTCCTAAGAAGTACTCATATTTGCAAAATTAATGTGTTGCAGGATAACATGCATAACTGATTTTGCCTTTCAGCTCTCTTAAGAATGGCATTATTTATTTATTTTTCTCGGTTTCTCCTTAGCGTTAAAATCCTTTAAAAAGATTGGTCAGCCCTCATGTGGTGAAGGAAGTACACTGCTATGCTTTATTTTGAGCTGAGAAAAATCCAACATG
This sequence comes from Mellivora capensis, assembly GCA_004024625.1. Classification (NCBI taxonomy): domain Eukaryota; kingdom Metazoa; phylum Chordata; class Mammalia; order Carnivora; family Mustelidae; genus Mellivora; species Mellivora capensis. Next base: position 66,630 of record PISX010000096.1, on the reverse strand, counting down.
AACATTCAATGATTTAATACCTAATTCAATTTTGCCTTTTTATTATTATTATTAAAATTTTAAATGGCTTTTAAAAAGTTATTTTAATTCTTAGGAATTGGCTTTTAAATATACACTGACATTTTGGTTTTACCAAATAGCTCAGAGTGGTGAGACAGAATCAGAAACTAACTTCTCCATGGTAGAGCCAGAGACTATCACAAAAATTTTTACTCATATTTGGAAACTGAGTTTTTCTGGATCAGTTAGTAGTAAAAACAGCACACCATTTACCTGAACGTTTCATCGACAACTCTGAATATGGCAGGGTGGCAGGCTGCTTCAGGCTGTAAAGGAAGAGACCAAAAGAAAGTAAAATATCAGAAGCATTTCACTGATAACATGACTGGTAATTATCAGAGATATGAGTTGTCCAGAACTGCTGGTGTCTGAAATGGGCATATCCCTTCGGGTTAGATAAAACAAAAACAAAAACAAAAACAAACAACCCTGAGTACATGGAAAAAGGTTTGCATTACAAACACAAACTGGTTCTCTAGGAGCAAAGAGATTATGGGCAAGCTTTATTTCCTCTTTATACTCCTGTATGTTCCACATTTTCTCCAATGGGCCAATATGATCCAGAGAAAGAATCAATAAGTATCATGGGAAATTTAAAAATACCCTTTAGCAGCATGCTGTAGTAAAGGCAGAGCCTGCCTGTGTAGCTAGTTTACACCTGCTCATGTGTCTGGCTACCCCGCCATGGCCCAGAAGTGTCCCAAGGTCAGGTCTGGGTCTGCTATCTTTTCGTTCCTCCTTATTAGGCAATGAGTACATAGTAATTTAGAAATATTATTAAGGATAACAGTGACTACTACCATCCTGGACTAAATAATATCACATCTCAGTACACTATGAATTTTGCAGCTTAAATTATTTAGGATGAAAAAAGGGCCCATGAAAATAAAATATAGATACCATCACCTTGAACAAGAAAAGTAATTTATTCTGTGAAGATTTTTGTGATGATTTTGATGATTTCAATATGTAGAAGTTGACCTACTGTGGCCTGAGTGGGCTTTAGTGGGCCTGACTCAGATTCTCTATCTTTTCAGCTAGAACTCAAAGCATAAAATTAAGCCAGATGAAAATGCCATTTGGGGTGGGGGGCGGCGCCTGGGTGGCTCAGTTGGTTAAATGTCTGCCTTTGACTCAGGTCATGATCCCAGGATCCTGGGACTGAGTTCAGCATCAGGCTCCCTGCTCAGCGGGGAACCTGCTTCTCCCTCTGACTGCAGCTTCCCTTGATTGTACTCTCTCTCTGATAAATAAATAAACAAAACCTTAAAAAAAAGAAAGAATATGCCATTTGTGTTCTGATATAAAGATTTTAGAGTAGCATCCAAATATGAGTAGACTAAGCTCTACAAGGGACATTTCTTTGAGTCCTCCAGCTTCACAGCACCCTCAACAAAAAAGAAGAAAAGATATGCTTTGCCTCCTAAGTTTTCTGGGTCATGCTGAAGAAAGAATGGAACCTATCTCCATTGATTTTCTTTTCCACTCTCCAGGATGCACTTTTGAATTGTAACATTGAACGTATGCCATCTAGTGTTCACATCCTGCCACTACAGGCTGTCGCAGGGGGCTCCCGGCAAGAACACTGCCACTTGTTCAAAGGATGGGAAGATTTCCTTTTAATTACTAGAAGAGAGAGATTTGTTCTTTACAAGTTACAAATTACTACTCTTTAAGCAGAGTAACCCATATTCCTTAATCCTTCACTGATGTGCATTTTTAACTAAAAGAAGCCAACTAAAAATTTTCATAGGTAAATTCATTATGTACTCAAGAAATAATTTGGCAGGACCATGGTTCAACAGAAGGGAGGCAAATTATTTCTTGGCTTTGATCTCAGGCAAGTCAGTTAATCTCCTTGTGTCTCGGACCTACTGTAAATAACAGTTATTAAGAGGTCACTGGATAAATGCCCAGAAAATATTGTAAATGTTTCTACATATTCATAATGGAAAAATCAAACAGGAAGGGAAAAGCAAACTATATGTCTTACAGCGATTCATCAGATTTTCCAAAAATTTTTCAAACGTTCATAGATGGACAATATGCCTGAAAAAGTGTTTAAGACCAAACAACACTGTCACGTGCCCACAAGCAGACAGACATACGGAGCCTGAAAATGTACTGATAGAAAACCAAAATTGGAAATGGTAAAATAGTACCATTCTTTTCGATCCAAATGGTCTAACTAATCCAGAGCCACTAGGTAAATTTGATGCTAGGAGAAAATCATTCAGTATTAATTACAGGGGGGGTGCCTGGTTGGCTCCAGTCAGTTAAGCATCTGCCTTCAACTCAGGTTATGATCCCGGAGTCGTGGAGTCCTGGGATCAAGCCCTGCATCAGGCTCCCTGCTCAGCGGGGTGTCTGCTTCTCCCTCTGCCCTTCGCCCCACTTGTGCTCTCTCTCTCTCAAATAAAGAAATAAAATCTTAAAAAAAAAAAACCACGAATTACAGGGATTTCTAAATGGCAAATGAAAAGATAACCCAATGGGTAGAATAGGGGGAGAAGCAAGAATGTTCTAACTCAGTTTGTTAAAAGAGGACTAGAGTTTGGACATACTTTTTTTTTTTTTTTTTAAGATTTTATGTATTTATTTGACAGAAATCACAAGCAGGCAGAGAAGCAGGCAGAGAGAGAGGGGTAGGCAGGCACCCTGCGAGCAGAGAGCCCGATGCGGGGCTAGATCCCAGGACTCTGGGATCATGACCTGAGCCAAAGGCAGAAGCTTTAACCCACTGAGCCACCCAGGCGCCCCATGGACATACTTTTATGCAGTGTTTTCTATCAAAACCGCTCAATCCAATGTTTTAAATGTCTCCAGAATGTGTGGGACCGCCTGCTCTCTCCATGCCAATGGACTCTCTGCTTAGATTTCCTTCTGTCTAAATATTTCAGACTTTTGTTTGCTCTCAGCCTGCTTCTACAACTCATTTTAGCTTTTACAACAGATAAAATGCCAGGAGGCAGGAGAACCTTGCTGAAACAGCAGTGGTGGGGATTCTGATTTAAAAACCAGTCTTCCTTGTTGCCCCAGAGCTGTGAACAGCTCTTTCTCATCCTCAGCCTTTACTGACGGTTTTTAAAGTGAGACTCTTTACGCTTCCCGAGCACATAAATTCAGGGTCAGTGAATCCTCTCATGAGGCTGGAGTGCTCACAGGCCAGGCATGTGTCCCAGTGACATCAAATCACAAAAGCAAACTTAAGCTGCTTTTCTTATCAAGAGAATCCTCCAAATAGAATTAAAGTCTTAATTTATGCTTCTTTGGAAGCCATAAATTCTATCCCCCAATCTTTACAGCATCCTTGTGAGGGAGGGGCCAAACATTTAACCCCTCTGTGCCCTGTCATATTTGTAGAATGGGACCCTACAGTAACCTACCACAGACCACTCTGCAACCCAGAGCTGTGAACCCTAGCTCTAAAGCCCTACAATCTGGGTGATTATCTTTCTTGTAAAAATGAGGGAAAGAAAAACTTTCTTGGGTTCCATCTGTTTGTCTGTTTTTCTCCATCCTACCAAAATCTGTTCCTTCTCAATCTCTGCTCTTCTCCATCTGGCCTAATGATTTCCATGTACAGATTATTTCAAGTCTAGGGAAACTATGTCACCAAGAGGCATCAATAACACACGTTTTGCCCCACTCCCCTCCCCTCACACCACCTCCAATCCTTTCACTGAATGTCGGAGGGTGAATAGAAGATGATGATGGAGAGCTCTGGACTCTGGCTTCCTTTTCTTATGGACCAGATTGTTCTGTTGGGTGTGCATCTCCTTCCCATCTCCCACAGCTACCCAGAAATGCACCGTTTATCTCCTCTCTACCTAGGACAGCCCATTCCCAGCCCTCAACAAAACAAGGGAAGACAAAGTCAACACAGAAAAATGCGCTGTGGCCATGTGCTGTGCTCTCGGCCTGTGTTGTGGGGGAAAGGTGAGAGAGAGGCCAACTGTACAAATAACATCCATGCATATGCTCTGCCCTTGATGCCTAATCTGTTATTTTCATCCCAATTCATCAAGGATTATTACAAGCCACTTGTCACTTGAAAGAGGCCTGAGAACATGGAAGAACAGAATTCTCATGGAAGAAATCTTACCTCTTTCCTATGATTTTCTGATTCCTTGTGTGTGCTCGATAGAGCATGGGGAGGAGGAAAGAAGAGAGAGAATACAAACCAGAAAGGGAAATTGTACTATGATTCAAGGTAATTCATAGACAAAAGTGAATGCCTCACAGAAGAAAGGGCAGTGAGGAAACAGAAAAGTTCTCAAGCCTTTTCCATTTATCATCCTTCATATCATCCTTAGATATTTTTATCTAAAAAATAAAGAGGGAAATTGGAGGTAAGAGATAAGGTGAAATTCAGGAAGCCAGGAACAGATTTTAAGATAGTTAAATATTTTATGCAGGAATGGTCATTCTCTTTAAGAAGAAATGGCTGATGAGAAGCTTGCCCTCCAGTGTACGCAGGAGCCAGCAGTCCCAGCCCACTCCTCTGAACCCCTGATGGGTGGGAGCTCCTATGGGGTGTGATTACGTGATACATGTATATAATTAAAGGGTAACTATATTTATCAGAAAATAACTTTCCTCTTTTAAAAAAGGGATACTCCAGGTGATTCATTCTAATAGTAAACTCCTTTATGGAATTCAAAAAACAATTTGGTTTTTTAAGATATCAACTTATATGAAATATTTATATCTATTGTGTAAGGTAAAGCATCTTTATTAGTATGTATGTTTTATTATATCATTTTTTTCTTTTCTGCTTCCAGAATGCTAAACATAAGACTGTAAACATCCCTTTTACATTTCAGGACTTATTTTGTTTCAAAACACTCAAGTTTCTTTCAACAAATTTGAGCTTGGAAAAATTATTCTTTCTTTTTAATCTTTACCAGATGTTGTTTACACTACAAGCAATTTTTTTCAGTACTCCATAATGCAGTTATTGTTTAATTAGTGATAAATGGATCATTTCTGGGCTTAACAGAAAAAAACAACTTAAGCACCAAATATACTTCTTTTAAATTTACCCGTGCTCTCCAATGTTCAGCTCTGGATCCCGAACTAAGATCCTCCAAACCTAAAGTTCCTTCTACCCTTGCCCAGTGGCTTCTATCCAGTGAGCCTGTGCAGTATGAGCAGGAAGATAGCCCGTTAGCTTCCTGCTGCTTCTCGGCTCAGTCACTAAGTGGCACTGAAACCCCGAACACTGCACTGTCTTTGTTTTTTGTTGTTGTTGTGTTTGTTTGTTTGTTTTTTCCTCTCCCTTCATTTGTCTGGTCAGTTGCAAAGTCCTGCATCCCCAACAGTAAGAATCCTCAGCACTTGCAATCTGGGCCTCCTTCTTTACAGAGATGAAGCTTAGAGCGGGGGAGGGGGTGTGTGTGTCTGCTGCCCCCTAGAGGTCAATGCTGGGAACTGTAGCTACTGTCTCAGATGCAGATTCTTTTTTTCCCCCCCAAAGATTTTATTTATTTATTTCACAGACAGAGATCACAAGTAGGCAGAGAGGCAGGCAGAGAGGGAGAAGCAGGCTCCCTGTCAAGCAGAGAGCCCGATGCGGGACTCGATCCCAGGACCCTGAGATCATGACTTGAGCCGAAGGCAGAGGCTTTAACCCACTGAGCCACCCAGGAGCCCCTCAGATGTAGATTCTTTACTTTTTTGCTACAAGCATAAGGCACCACCACACTTTTCTATCTGACCACTGCTAAATTACACGCACCACATTAAAGAGCTAGAAAGAAAGAAAGAAAGAAGTGCTTAAAAGACTGCTAATGAAAAAGCAGGAAAAGAAAACCCTAGACCATTAGTAAGAAGTTATTCAAGCACAGAAAACTGACATCATCTGGGATGTGGAGTTAATTCTTCAGTATAATCTTTTATTAAAGGAGAACTGTGCTGGGAATGTTGTGCAAAGGAAGTTTTCTTTTTGAAGTGGCTACAATTGCTCTTTGGAGAATGAAGACAAAAACACATCCCATCTCACATCAGAGGTATCACACTGAGGTATCTGCATGTTTTTTACTCTTCAGCTCTTACTAGATTAAGAACCAATCCCCCCCCCCCCCAAGCTTTACTGAGGTGTACTTGACAAGATAAAGGAATTATTTTAATTGAGCTACAAAGACTTTCAGGTAGGACGGAATATGAGGAGTATTTTCCGATTCAAAATCTGAATAAACAAAACAAAATGAACCCCGTCGCCCTTTCCCCTCTCCTCCCTGCTCTTTCCTGGGCAAATCTTTCTGTGAAGGCGAGGGAGCAGCTTCTCTGGATCCAGCTGGAGGGGCAGGGGGCGTGCAGGGTCAGCCAACGAATGAGTGAATGAAAGGGCATGGGAACCGGGGTACATCCCGGCCCTGGCATGCAGTAGGGCAGCCAAGCACAGCGCCACCGTGCCACCCAGCCAGGGCTTCTCATTCAAATGTGGAATAGAAACAATAGCTTTCTGGGCTCCACAGACAGAATTGTAAATGGAAAACATACCATTCTTCTGATTCTGCTCAGTCTTGGGAAACCAAACAGTGTCGAAAAAACCTGCATAATTAGCAAGCGGCTTTCACTGCTTTGGTGACATCAGTTTTTAAGGTAGGTCTGAAGCTATGGATTACAGTCTTACAGTGTGTTACACTGTTTGTATTACAGGAAAATACAAAACTATCTGCTTTGAAAAGTTTCGGTCTGCAGAGTAAATGACAAACTGAGGCTAATACTGCAATTTATTTAGAAGCCACCAGATGTGGCAGGTAGCCATGAACTTGAGGGCAGTTCAGCCCATGGAACCCAATGGGTAAGTCTCAAAAATAAGCAGGTTTTGAAAACTTGTTTTTATTTTATTTTTTAAAGATTTTATTTATTTGTCAGAGAGAGAGAGAGAAGGAAAGAACACGTGCATACAAGCAGGGGGAACAGCAGGCAGAGAGAGGAAGCAGGCTCTCCACTGAGCAAGGAACATGATGTGGGACTCAATCCCAGGACCCTGGGATCATGACCTGAGCCGAAGGCAGACACTTAACTGACTGAGCCACCCAGGTGTCCCTTGTTTTTATTTTAGAAGCCAAAAAGATATATATGCATTTAGAATTAAGGTAATATTAGATGGGTGCCTTATTACTTAGTCTTCAGGCCTTACAATCTACACATTTAAGCAATCTGTATCAAAATTCCACCAGCAATTTTCACAGAGCTAGAACAAACAATTCTGAAATTTGTATGGAAGAAGACCCCAAATAGCCAAAGCAGTCTTGAAAAAGCAAAGCAAAGCCGGAGGCATCACAATTCTACACTTCAAGTTATATTACAAGCCGTATTAACCAAAACAGTGTGGTACTGGCACAAAAGGAGATACGAAGATCAATGGAACAGAATTGAAAATCCAGAAATAACCCCACAATTATATGGTCAATTGATCTTCAACAAGGCAGGAAAGAATATCCAATGGGAAAAAGACAGTTTCTTCAACAAACAGTGTTGGGAAAACAGGACAGCAAGATGCAAAAGAATGAAACTGGACCACTTTCCTACACTGTATAAAAAAATAATTTCAAAAAGGATTAAAGATCTAAATATGAGACCTGAAACCATAAAGATTCTAGAAGAGAACACAGGCAGTAACTTTTTGGACATCAGCTGTAGCAACTTCTTTCTAGATATGAAACTTCTTTCTAGCTATGTCTCCCGAGACAAGGAAAATAAAAGCAAAAATAAACTATTGGGACTCCATCAAAATAGAAAGCTTCCATACAGCAAAGGAAACAGTGAATAAAACGAAAAGGCAACCTATAGAATGGAAGAGGATATTTGCCAATGCCATGCCCAATAAAGGGTTGGTATCCAAAATAAATAAAGAACTTATAAAATTCAATACCCCCCAAAAAGAAACAACAAATGAGCAAAGGGAAAAAGACAAACCAAGAAACAGATTCTTAACAATAGAGAACTGATGGTTACCAGAGGGGAGGTGGGTGTGGAAAGGGGTGAAACAGGTGATGGGGATTAAGACTAGACTTATCATGATGTGCACCAGCTGACGTATGGACGTGTCGTATCACTACAGTATACATCTGAAACTAATATAATACTGTATGTCAACTACCGGGAATTAAAATAAAAAGTTAAAATAAAAAAAAAGAAGAAGAAGAAAAGAAAATACCAGGCTTCCAAGTCCCTGAGAGGCCAAAGCACATTTGGGGAGATCATTTCCCTTTGTACAACCTGTACCACACTTTTATCTTTTGTTTTTGCAACATCTTGTAACTGTAGAATTTCCAGGGCTATTTCTGGATAGTCCCAAGAGATGGAAACATAATTAACAGTGCTCCATATAAAATACGAGTTACGTAGACCATCACACTTTAATTACTCTCAGAATCCAACTCTAATGTAATAGGTATCAAGTTTCTTCTGGAGGAAAGCACAGCAGGCCCCTGCTATCTGAGTCTTTCAGATCTGATACTTCTGCACGGCCTTGTCGCTGCACCAAGAGACTGTACTGCGATAAATGAATCAGATGATGCAATTAGGAAGCAGGTTCTTCAGGTTACCCGTGTAATCACTCAGTCATGTCACAGGCATATTCCAGCCTGCCTGGTTTTCTGGCACTGTAGACCCAGGATGCCTGAGGAGAGCAGCCCACGCCAATCAGGGGCTTGCAGCTCTGTACTGTAATTACCTCCTTGAACCACAAGGCATACAGAGGTCACATCCTGCCAATGCCACAATGAATTAAACCAAATAACACCCTCCGGAATCCTCCTTTAACCATAATGGAAGCTCTGAATCCCGACACACATGAGCCTGATAAATACTTCTGTAGATCAACGGACTTCGAAGCTGTCTGCCTGGGGGACATTAAACTATGAAAGCGGGAGACTAAAGGCTATGCAGTGCAGTGTTCAGTGCGGGGGCCTGCCTGCTGGCTCTCATATGCCGGGTGATCCTGTGCTTTCTGAAGCGCTTTCAAGCTGGAGGGCCACAGGTTTAAAAAGGACATGGGGGAGGATCAGAGAAGAACACAGGAGCAAAGAAAGCCTGCAGAATCAAACTGACTCAGAAAAGCCGAAGGAAGTGGAATTTCTCCATAGGGACAAGACCTAAAGAATTAAGGACCCTGAAAGCAAGGAAATAACTCAGTTACTGCATTTTGTCCCTGAAAAAGGACTAGGGAAAATTAAATTATACCAAGTACATTTATGTTAGAATTACAGATTTACCTGATAATAAAGGTGATGTTTGGAATGGGCTGCCAGGGACTTCTAAAAAGCCTTTGTTCATTCTGAATTTTACTCAACTATTTTTATGTTAGGTGCATTCTTATTTCTCAACCTTACTATGCAACTCTTTTGAATGGTGAGGTCAAGCAGTAATTTTCCCCAAAACAAAAAAAAAACTTCTCGTGCTCTCTCAGTCTTTTATATCTATCTTCTTTTCGTCCTTCTTTTCCTGTCAAACACTGTAAATGTCCACATCAGCTGGGCTCAGTTTGTGCCACTCAGCTTGCAGCCATTTGGCTATGGGCGATGAGAGCGCCATCCACAGCTGCCTGGGAGGCCCCAGAACATGAAGGAGCCTGCGGAGTAAGAGAGAAGGCCTGGCAGTCGCACAGGAGAGCCGGTGGGGACCTAAAGGAACAATGGGATGGAGGAAGAAGGCAACTGATTCAACTAAGATTCCCTAACACAGCCTCCAATTCGAAAGAGGAAACAAAACAGGAAGTTCCAACTAAATTAAAAAAAAACAGAAGGTGTCTGGGAGGTGGGTGTTGTGTGAACTCAGCCAACCTCAGAGCTCCCCCCTTTTCAAGTCTCAGCTCAAGTGGGGAGGTAAACACTTTCTCTTGCCCAGTTTTCCTAGCCCCCAACTGAAGATCTGACCGTTCACCATCTCTGAACTAATTTTCTCCACCTGTACAATAGGAAGAAAATCTCTGCACCCTATGTTCCCAGGATACAAAAGCTAATGAGAAAACATGTTAGAAACCACTGAGGTCCTCGTAAAACAGATGCCCAGGGAGCGCGGCACCTCCTGTAGTTTTTGACTTGTTTTTTCAGGGTGCATTGGTCTTTATTCCTGCTCTTACAAAAATGCACATAAATTCCAGAGTTGCCTCACACGAAGGGAAAACACCCCCACGGTGAGATTCCGAGGACTGCCTGTGAGTCCTGCCATCTGACCCTGGTTTAGGAAATGAAGCCAGTCCATTTGGCCCACTGAGCCCCCAAATTCCCAGGCCTGAGAAGTCCCAAGTGCAAGGGAGGGCAGGTGAGCCACCACATGGAGGGAGGGTTCAAGGCTAGAAGGCTTATAGCAAAAGAAAACTTACAGAATTCTTAGTTGTTTTAACCTTTCTTCCAGGATTTTGTTTTATTCCTCCTCTCATTTGTAAGGTCTTCATTTTTTAAAACTTACTTTTCATGTGGAAATAAGAAATACTGTTTTAAAACAGTGTGCCTTAATATCAATTCTTGTGCATATGCACTATACACTGTGGTGCGCTGATCCAGTAAATCTCACACCTCTCCCCATTTTCAAGACATGATCCAACTATGCAGAAAAGCCCCCTGTGCTGGGTATTTCTATAACAAAAGACAGTTTAAAAGGTGCTAACTACTCTCTTGTTTACATTTCCCTATGCTTTGACAAAAAGAGATGATACCCAGGGTCCTCTTTAAGGATTTTTCTCCTCCTCAAAGCCCAGCACGTACCAGTAATGAATCTTTCAAAAAGCATTCGATCCTTCTCAGGAAATTTCTCGCACTGGAGATTAGCTTTTCAAAAAGATGCAGTGTTGCTTTTTCAAGGCTGGGAAGGTGCCGAAGCCAGAGGCAGACTACAGCTGACTCGGGGAGAGAGATCTTCTTCCTTTTAGAAAGAATAAACAAATTTTAAACAGAAATGGGTTAGGGTTATCGGGGAGAGAGATCTTCTTCCTTTTTGAAAGAATAAACAAATTTTAAACAGAAATGGGTTCCTAAGAAAATAAGATTGAGAGAGATCAAAATGCAGTAACGAGTCCAATCTGTGAATCTTCTTTTCATCATGGCCGTACAGCAGTTAACATTTACAGTAATCAATGAATATTTACCAAGTGTCTGTTTGCAAAATAATGTGAATCTGCTTCCAATTCAAGAAATTAGAGAAATGCCCAAAGAAAGAAATGCTTTCCAAAAGGAAAAACAAGCAGTAGTGATGGAACAAGTGTTAGTGAGGGAAGATTAGTGATAAAGAATAAGACAGGAAAAGGCCTTTAAGTATACAGTCCCAAATTTAAGAAATAGTTGTGTTTGAGTGTACATTGTAAGGATTTCAAGTATGTAATCAGACCTGGGTTTGAGCCCCCAGAGCCACCACCCACTAACTCGGTGGCCTTGGGAAAGTTATTTAGCCTCTAAACCTCAGTGCACTCACGTGTCAAGTGGGCCTACCTCCCTGTGTTCTCAGAAGGATTGAATGCAATAATACATACATGTTCAGAGATTAGGACAACGCTTGACATCTAGTAAATATTCAGTGACTGTATTTGTGAATCTGTTGCTTGAAAGTTAAAAAAATATTTTCCTTTAGTAATAATTTCAAAAATGGCAGTTGTGGCCTGGTAGAGCCACAGCTCATCCCCAGCATGATACTCTATGGGCCCCCAGTATTTTGTGTAGCTATGTTTCCACAGGAGAATGTTATTTGGAGGCAGGTCAGTGAATTGGGGGTTCTACCCCCTCTCCTGGGAGGTACCATGAGGGCACACCTAATTCTGATCCACTGGCGGCTCTGGGATAGCAGTAGGGCTATCGCCCCAGGGCACTCCCTGTGAACACTGAGCCTCTTTCCACCTAGGGAGACTTCTCTTTGTTCTTTCAGCCCAGCTTTCCAAGGCCTCCCTCCCTCTTCACCTGTGGCACCACAGACAGAGTGCTTTCCAGGTTCTGCCCAAGATGTTTACTGGCTTTACTAAGAAAAATAAAAGCTCAGGGCACAAAGGCTCCCTATTACCCCAACCCCTTCAGGCTTTCCCTTCACCATTGCTTCTGGGCCATTTCTCTGCAGGAGCTGGCACGAAGCCCAGAGCATGGGTGCAGGGGCAGGAAATGAATAGGCGAGTCACAGTGCAATTTCTTGTGATTTCTCGTTCCTTCTCCCTCAGTGTAACTCCTGTAGACCTTTGTCTTGGATTAACTCGGGCAAGGCCAGACAAAGCTGAAGAGTCGGAAGGACTCTCGCAAAGCAGGCAGAGTACAGAGCAAAGGGCAGGAGCGAGGCCCTTCTGACCCTCTTTCTCAACTCACATTCTCACCCTGAGCTTCAGCTCTTCTGGGAAGTCTTGCAGAGCCCCTTCCCCTCACCTCCCCACACCTGGCCAGGGGGGCTCCTCTCCTGTATCACCTGGCACATCGGAGGGCCATGCTACGGATGTCCTCTCTTATGCCACTGGGGCTTTGGGCTGCAATTCCCGTGCCACCTCCCCTCTCATCCTGGATGACAAGGAGCTGGTGGGCGGCCATGCCCACACTTTCTGTGTGGCACTCAAAGTGCCAGGCGCAGGCCAAGCAACTGGGAACAAACAGACCTAGTCTGTACCCCTAGCACTTGGGGGCCCAGTGGGAGGTACATGTACACATACCAAATTGAGGAAAAGGCAATGAAGAGAGTAACAGAAGGGGCCTGACTTGGATTGGGTGGTCAGGATGGCTTCTCCAGCTGAGTTGAGATTAGCTTGGTGAAGAGTAGGGCATTCCAGCAGAAGGGAATGGCAGCCTTGATGGTCCTGAGCCAGGGAAGAGCAAGGTCAGAGGAGAGAGAAACCCCAGACAGCGAAGGTGAGGCGGTTGTAAGGCTTTGGGATTAGAAATTTTGGGAAATTAGAAATTTGGGAATAGAAATTCAGTGATTATTCTGGTCCAAAGGACTTTACAGAGAGGAGTGCCAGGATGTTTACAGTCAAAGATCAGTACGGCTGCAGCAAAGAGAACTGAGTGCGGCCTAGAATGGGTATGGGGAGCCCGGGAGCCCAGGGAAGCCGGCGCTGGCGTGACCTGGGCAGCAGTGGGGGAGTGAAGGGTACTGGCATGAACCTCAGCAGTCACATCAAAAGGAACTGGCAATGAATGTGATGAGGGGTGGTGAAGGTGAGGTAGGATTCGAGGCTTCCCAGCTTTCTTGAGCAACTGAGCTGGATGGAAAGAAGGAAAGATAAGATCTGTGAAGGATTTACTAAGAGCTCAGTTTGGGTAGAGTAATTTAGAATATCTGAGGTACACTCAAAGAATAGCGACTAAATAGGTCCTTGAATATCTAAGTTGGAAGTTGTGGGGAGAGGCCTTGGCTGAAGATCTACATTAAGGAACCATCAGCCAGCATGGAGTGGCATGGAAGTGGAGAACTCCAAGAGAGGTCTGTGTGGGGAAAGAAGAGGGCCCAGGTCTGTGCCCTGAGCAGTCCCAACAGGCCGATAAAGATGAGGTGTTGCAGGTAGAGGAGGCAGGAGGCACACCAGCAGGGAACAATGTCACCAAAAAAGATAAGGCCTGGCTCTGACCAGCACTGCTGAGACTGGGGACATGGGGAGGGAACCACATGCATGATAGTGGGCAGGCCCTTTGAGACCTCCCCAAGGACATGGTTTTCATAGCATGACAGAAGCCAAGGGCAGTCAATAAGGAGAGAAAGTGGAAGTGCAGCCATTATTGAAGAAAGGTCTTCAGAGGGACAGCTATGATGGGAATGACAGCAGGAGGCTGCACAGGGGTGGCCTGTGTGCGGGGCAGTATGGCCGACTGGTGAGCCAGGGGGAGAAGATCGAGAGAAGCTGAGGCCTGGTAGCTGCCATTTATTTTATTCTTTTTTAAAGATTTTATTTATTTATTTGACAGAGAGAGATCACAGTAGACAGAGAGGCAGGCAGAGAGAGAGAGGGAAGCAGGCTCCCTGCTGAGCAGAGAACCCGATGCGGCACTCGATCCCAGGACCCTGAGATCATGACCCGAGCCGAAGGCAGTGGCTTAACCCACTGAGCCACCCAGGCGCCCTGGTAGCTGCCATTTATTAATCACTTACCTGAAACCATGCTAAGCATTTTACTTGTATTTTAATCCTGCAAAACAGGTACCTTAATTATTCTTATTTTATAGACAAGGCATCTGAAGTCAGAGAGGGACCAAGGACTCACAGCTACGATCTGAACCCAGGAGGTCTGATCCCGGAGCTGGCTGTTTCTCTACTCTGTGGACTGGAAAGTGGAGGGTGCTGCTCAGAAGAAGGGCCCTGGCCCAAGGGAGTGAGCAGACGGCCTCCCGGGGTAAGCAAGATGCCTGGCCCTATGTTCATTTCCCCTCAGTGTTTGGGAAAGTCTTTTCAAAGTCTAGGCTGTCAGCCAGTTTTAGTCACATTAATAGACCCCTGGGAGAGGTTTCCATCCAGCTTTCTACAGGAGAACATCCCTGGAGAGGGACAAGGGTTATCTGTGGCCTCTGTCATGAACCACAAAGCCCACAAGAGGCTGGGATGCTCTGAGTGGCAGAGGAAACTTGGCTGCTCAGTGGCTCCTTCCTTCCCAAACAGCAGGGATGTCTTTTGACCTGCATTCACCACATGTTATTTTATTTTTTTCAGGATGCATATGAAGTAACTATGTACAGCATTAGAGAAGTTTCTCACTTCAGTGAGAGGTTTTTTTTTGTTTTTTTTTTTGTTTTTTTTTTTAAGATTTTACTTATTTGACAGAGATCACAAGTAGGCAGAGAGGCAGGCAGAGAGAGAGGGGAGAAGCAGGCTCCCTGCTGAGCAGAGAGTCTCATGGGGGGCTTGATCCCAGGACTCTGGGATTATGACCTGAGCCGAAGGCAGAGGCTTTAACCCACTAAGCCACCCAGGCGCCCCTTTAGTGAGAGCTCTTCATGCAGCACCATTCCCAGGACCTCTGAGCAGCCATGTGCATCAAGTGTGACTTTTACCTAATGGTCACAGTGGCCAAGTGATGCCTGGCAGCACAAAAGTATGAGCTGTTGAGAATGAACAGTAGATGAACATGAGCAAATATAAAAAGGAAGCTAGTGTAAAATGGTAGTTCCATCAAATATCTGAAATAGAAGATACTGCTTATTTAAAAATTTACATAAGATCTGCAAAATTATATACTCAAGTCAGTAAGTATATAATATTTGTGTTCTATTCTCAAGACACAGTTCTATTCTCTGTATTGTATGTTGGGCTCTGGGAAGCTTAATTGGTTAGTGGCTGCCTTCAGCTCAGGTCATGATCCTAGGGTCCTGGGATCCAGCCCCGAATCTGGCTCCTTGCTCAGCAGGGAGCCTGCTTCTTCCTCTGCCTGCTGGTCCCCCTGCTTGTGCTTGCTCTCTTCACCCCCATCCCGTGTCAAATAAATAAATATTTTTTAAAACACAAAACATAAAAAATAAAAAATGTGTATGTTAACAATTATCTTATTACCTTTTATTCAGAGTATACTCTATTATTTGCTGTGATTAAATTTCTGAAACCACATTTAGTATTTGAACAAAACTATTTTGCTCTAAAACATCAAAAATTTAACTCTTTATAATCAATACTGGTGAGGAAGAAATCATCAAAACAGTATGATCTTAATATACTTGCATAACAGAATTCGGACCAAAACATTCATATCATGCAAAATGTTCTAGAAATGTACCAGGTTGGTTTTGAAATAAAAAAGGCAAATTACATTATATGTCCATTATATCTCAATAAAACCAGTGGCTGGGGAGAGGCAAATTATGAAAGAAGAACGCAAATGGCCAATAAAAGTATGTAGATGTTCAACCTTATTAAGAGTAAAGGAAGGTAAATAATACAGCTATCATTTTCCTCCTCACACATCAGCAAATATTTAGGACAACATTCAGTGCTAAAGTAGGTACAGGGGACATGTATT
This sequence comes from Mellivora capensis, assembly GCA_004024625.1. Classification (NCBI taxonomy): domain Eukaryota; kingdom Metazoa; phylum Chordata; class Mammalia; order Carnivora; family Mustelidae; genus Mellivora; species Mellivora capensis. Next base: position 50,651 of record PISX010000096.1, on the reverse strand, counting down.
CTCAGAGGTGAGATGGAATGGCTCTGCTCCCTTGGTTATGCATACCACCTAACGAATTGTAAAGCAGACATCATCCTGGCCTTCATTACCATACTCTTGTGAATCTGCCTGGCAGAAATACAAGCATCAGTTGGAGGATAGTCCCTGTAGCAATATTATAAAAAAAAAAAAATTTAAAAACAACTTGAATGCACGTATTGGAAGTACCTGAATAAATTAATGTCCATACATATCAGGGAATATGGTCCTATTTTATAAAAATGAGCCGGATTTATATCCCTTGAGGGCTAGTCAAGATGTGTTGGTTAAAAAACAGGTATAATAATGTTTCTGGTTTTTGTTTCTAAAACTACTTAAAAACTACTTAAAAAACTATTTTAAAAAAGAGAAAAATTGTTTTGTATAGATTCCTATGTTTATAAGAATATAAGGTATGGTTATCAGAAGTACTAGAGAGTGATAATGAGGATAATTGACATTTTCTGTATATACTTCTGTATTGTATAGTTTGACCTGATAAAGTGAATATATATTTCTGTGGAAATTTAAAGAACCAATAAAGTCACAGAAGATAAAAATGTTTTAAGGGACACTGAAAAATTTCATTCTACTGAACATGTGTTAGTCATAGAAACACTAAGGCTGTCGTCCTTCTTCTACTCTAACTATACCTACTCCATCTATCTAGCCTACACAGTGATCTAAAGTTGGTTCTCCCAAATTCCTAGCTAATAATCATGGGGTGTTTTCTGCATTATAGCTATGTTTTAGGAAAAAGAGATTGGGTGTTTGGGACTTATGTGTAATACATTAAAAGTTTCTCATTTAAGGGGCGCCTGAGCAGCTCAGTCATTAAGTGTCTGCCTTCGGCTCAGGTCATGATCCAGGGTTCTGGGATCAAGCCTGAATTGAGAGCTCCCTGCTCAGCAGGAAGCCTGCTTCCCTCTCTCCCACCTCCCCTGCTTGTGTTCTCTCTCACTGTGTTTTCCTCTGTCAAATAAATAAATAAAATCTTTAAAAAAAGAGTTTCTCATTTAAAATAGGAGAAACAGGCTACGGTCAGTGCTTTTCTATAGAACATCTGAGTCTTATTACCTTTTAAAAAAAAAGATTTATTTATTTATTTGAGAGAGAGAGAGAGAACATGTGTGTGAAGTGGGGGGAGGGAGGAACAGAGGGAGAGAATCTTCAAGCCGACTCATGGCCGAGTGGAGAGCCTGACATGCGGCTCCATCCCATGACTCATGAGATCATGACCTGAGCTGAAACTAAGAGCTGGACACCCAACCCACTGAGCCACCCAGGAGCCCCAAACATCTGAATCCTAGTAACAATTTCTGACACAAAGCAGGAGAAGCCTGACAGGATACTACGTGTCCAACATCTCCTGCTATTAAAGTCTACTTGATAAATTCCTCCTTGGCATTTAGAAAACTGTACTTTGTTTTTCCAAAATACTGAAGCTATTGTTTGTCCATCTTTTCCAAAAAGAGACAGTATATAAAGAAACTGGTTCAGGTGCCTAATAATTTTGGCTCCAATTTTTTTGTCTAGCTACAATAAAAACAGAATGTGGAATTCAATTCTTTGCAAGAACAGTTCCTAATGAGGGCAGTGCCTGTTGGTAAGGAATGTCAGAGAGGCAAAGGGAAGGAAGAGGCCTCCTCACTCAAGACAAACACAGGCAGTATTCCACCTTTCCAAACCAGAAAGGGATCAGGGCTGTTTGGGTTGCCAGAGAAGCCCTCAAAAACTGGGATCAGCTTTTCTGGAGAAGTACTTAATTCCAAGGAATTGGAAAGAATACTCTCTATTATATCCCAAAGGATATAATATGTATTTCCATGTATTCCATAATACGCACTTCATGTATTTCCATGAAAAGTTGATTTAAGAAGTATAACGAATTTGAGGACTGTGCCATCATTGCCACTTACATGTTCAAAGAAATCACTTTTCAAAACAAAGAGCAGAAACACCAAGCAAAGGAAATGTCCAAACCCAAACATACTGGAATATCTACTACAAATCAGAATCAGCAGGTTTTTATTTGAAAAGTAAACTTTTTCAATGACTAATTTTGTGACCATATCTTATAAAAGTTTTTTTAAAAAGAGGATCTCAGGAAGTCTAAATAAATGGATAAAGTTATTACTACTCTTCTTTGCTACCTTTCTGTCCTTGGTATTACCCTAGTCTTTCTTCATTTATAGACATTTGCCTTTATCATTTGACACTTGAACCCTGGTTTTTCTTTTCTTTTTTTTTTTTTTTTTAATTTATTTGTCAGAGAGAGAGGGAGCACAGGCAGATAGAATGGCAGGCAGAGGCAGAGGGAGAAGCAGGCTCCCTGCCGAGCAAGGAGCCCGATGTGGGACTCAATCCCAGGACGCTGGGATCATGACCTGGGCCGAAGGCAGCCGCTTAACCAACTGAGCCACCCAGGCGTCCCATACCCTGATTTTTCTTATCTGAGCTGAAAAAGCAAAGAACCAGAAGCTTGGCAAAAGGTCAGGCTTTTCTTGCAATATATTTTCTTTTACTCCAAAGGTAAGCACCTTTGGAGGCTGTATTAGTTCTTTCACCAACAGGAGTTTTTAAAAAAATTTTAATAGGGAATAAAATATATATATGTGTATGTGTGTGTATATATGTATATAGGTATATATGTATATACATACACACATACATATGTATGTATGTATATATAATTCAGCAAAAGGAATTTAGCTTACATTTGGTCTTGGCTCAGTAATATTTTCATTAGAAGGAAAAGATGTAAGCTTGAGAAAACTTAATAAAACACTATATAAAATGATATAATTACTAAAGTCAACAGTAAAAGCAACATGTGAACAGTTACGAACATTTACTCTGGGTGCGAGGCACCACGCTAAACATATTACAGACATGAGACCCGTTCAAATACATTTCAGCGTGCCTTACGTTATAATGCCCCGTCACAGTTATAATAGGCAGCGCCCTTTGAGCTCTCCAAAGTGTTTTGGTGAAGATTATGAACTGTACGGTCGCACCGTGAGGCCAGTTGGTTGGTCAGTCCTGCATCCATTCTTCCTTTTATCTGTTCAACTGACTTACTCATTCTAGTATGTAGAAAAAACTCTCTACCCGGTCATGAAACTCCTCAATATTTCTGAAGCAATGGAGTTAGATTTACCTTAGAGGCCATGTCACATTGAATCACTTATACTCCACAGACCTCTGGAAGGATTTCAGCAGCCCTCCCAGAAAGGTTGTATGCAGCCAGCAGCCTGCATACAGGCTGTGAGGGCAACTCCAGGAACAGACCTGAGAAGTTAGTTTGACATTTAGGCCAATAAATTAAATATTTCCTCTAGGTTATCTAAACTGCAGAGGGGGCAAGAATCTGCTGTTTAAAAGAAGACAGGCAGCCCTTTTCTGAAAATACAAGACTGTATCTGGAAGCCAAGGCCACAGACTCCCGGCCAATAGTAAAACAGATGAAATTCCACTAGTGTATTGTGGTAGGCAAACAGCTGGAAGTCTAAACACAGGGCAGGGCGCATTGGTCAAGAAAAGTATGTGGTTTCTAAATGACCACAGAGCACATGTGGGGAACTGCTCAAGGGGCTGGAGGGAGAACAGTGCTGGGTGTGGGGTGGTAACTTGCACTGACAGACTGAATCAGCCTCCCCATGTCAACATGTGGCTGGGATGCTCCGTCCATGGGAAAGTGTCCATGGAAAAGTGCCAGCCCTTACGCCACTACTTGGGGAACTTGCTGAGCTGAAGCCATAGGAATTGGACAAGTTGAAGGCCACCCAGCATTTCTGGACTGTCTGTCCCCCATGGATTAGCAGATATAATTTTCCAAACCAAATAAATTTTATTAGTTGCTGAGGGAGAACATGCTATCAGAAGTAAAATAAACAGCAAAGGAGTTCAGGCCTACCCATGAAGCCACTGCACTCAGCATTCTGCCTGAGCACTGCGTGTGGAGCAAAAGTAGCCATTTTCTGAGCATGTCTCTTCCTCACCAGTAATTTCTGAAACAGTTTTGAGAGGTTTCACAGGGGATGCCAAGGGGCGTTCTCCTCCCATTTCCCTTTAATTCAAGTCTTGCTGAAAAATCCTGGAAGCACAGGTTACGAAGACCTTATAATTTGATAAAATGTCTTACTAAATAAATCAGAAATAGAGCTGCAATGGTGAAAGGCAAAGAGCATTTTACTTAAAAGTAAGTACTTTGAAAAACTGCTTTGGAGTATGAAAAATGAAAGTTGGTAGGGTAAGCCACCAGAAACTGAAGTATGTACTCAGGTAAATGATGTGAAGCACATTTATTACATTGTACAAACTTTTAAATTGATTATTACTTAGTATCTTACATAAATAACAAATATAATTGATCAGGGTGGCTGATCGCCTGGGTGGCTCAGTGGGTTAAGCCACCGCCTTCGACTCAGGTCACGATCTCAGGGTCCTGGGATTGAGCCCTACGTCAGGCTCTCTGCTCAGCAGGGAGCCTGAGTCCCCCTCTCTCTCTGCCTGCCTCTCTGCCTACTTGTGATCTCTCTGTCAAATAAATAAATAAAACCTTTAAAAGATATATATATTTGATCAGACTCCTCAGGAAATTCAGACTTATTGGGTAAACTGTGACAGGTTTACAGTAGGTAGAAAAAGACTTTTTTTAAACATGAGAATTCGGTTTTGACTTTTTTCAACATCAAATAATTTAACCTATTTTTTCCTAAATCTTACTTTAACAAATTCCTGCATTATAACATTCCATGTAAAATGAAATTAAAATTTACGTTTTTACATTAATTTTTAAGAGTTATATATGAAAAATAGCAAATACCCTAACAGTAATTACTTCCTCTGAGCTAACTGAAAGAATAATAGTGATTTTGAGATGTTCATTTTCCAAATGCAATGATATAATAAAAATCAGTTTAAAGATGGGGAGAAGATATACTTACCACAGATAAAAAAAATTCAAAGAAAAAAAAACCCAAAATACAATAAAAACCTTTGAAGTAAAAAAATGTCTAAAACCTGTATGTGTGGAAAACATGTAAAACACTCTTTTAAGACCAAAAAGTAAACCTGAACAAATGGAAAGACATAAATGTTCTTGGACAGGTGGGCACAAAGCCTTCATGTCAGAAAGAGCCAGTTCTCTCTCAGTTAACCTATCTATTTCCCAAGAGCCTCCCCCAGACAACATTAGCTATCTTTCCTGAAGCTAGACACAATGGTTTCAAAGTTTACTTAAAAGATAAAGCAAGTAGGGGCACCTGGGTGGCTCAGTGGACTAAAGCCTCTGCCTTCGGCTTGGGTCATGATCCCAGAGTCCTGGGATGGAGCCCCACATTGCTCTCTGCTCAGCAGGGAGCCTGCTTCCTCCTCTCTCCTCTGCCTGCCTCTCTGCCTACTTGTGATCTCTCTCTCTGTCAAGTAAATAAATAAAATCTTTAAAAAAAAAAAAAAGATAAAGCAAGCAAGAATTGCCAGAAAAACCCTAAAAAGCTAGAGAAATGAGGGAGAACTAGCTTTATTTTTATATAAGGTGTATTTGAAAGGTACCATCATTAAAACAAAGTAGTACTGGTATGTGAATATACAACAGGCCAAAAAAAAAAACAAAAACAAAAAAACCCCCAACCAAAAACCAAAAACCAAAAAACCAACCCATAGAACAGAAAAAAACAAAAGGGCCCAAATGCATACAGAAGTTGGAAGTGTGATTAAGAGGGCAAGGAGTTTGCACACTTTATCATACTTGAAATGGCAGAATACTCTGTAATCTGAGAGTGGGTAAAGCAACCATATTACTTCAATAAATACTTTGCAAAACCAAAACAAAGAGAAATTGGGAACCTAGAGATTGAAAGAGACTTTTGAACCTATCAGCAATGTGTGAACTTTGGACTCTGATTCCAAAAGAACCAAATGTAAAAAAAATATTTCTGAGACAATCAAGAGAATTTACTGACTAAATATGTGATGGTGCTAAAGAATCAGTATCAATTTTTATTTATTTATTTATTTAAAGATTTTATTTATTTATTTGGCAGAGAGAGATCACAAGTAGGCAGAGAGGCAGGCAGAGAGAGAGAGAGAGAGAGAGGGAAGCAGGGCTCGATCCCAGGACCCTGAGATCATGACCTGAGCCAAAGGCAGAGGCTTTAACCCACTGAGCCACCCAGGCGCCCCTCAACTTTTAAATATAATAATGCTATTGTAGTTAGTTATACAATATATATACATATTTTCAAATACACTCTATGGAGACTTCCAGTTTCTGCTGCACATGAAAGGAGCTTGGAAGTCACCACTCTATCTTGACAACAAGTACAAAGCAGAACACACTGAAAAATCAACAACTCTTCTTGTATCCTTAAAAGAGGGTAGGACATAGGACAAATCTTGGCCCCCAAGACTGAAAAGACAAATTAGCAAATATAAGAAATCGTGACTTACTCAAGTAGAGATCTGTAAGTAGAATCTACCCTAGGAACCAGTGCCAGGTAGGAAAACCTGAACTAGAATTAGTGAGTGGCTCGAGGTTCAGTGTGGACAACTCTGAGAGTTAAAAACTTCTGTGGGGGCGCCTGGGTGGCTCAGTGGGTTAAGCCTCTGCCTTCGGCTCAGGTCATGATCTCAGGATCCTGGGATCGAGTCCCGCATCGGGCTCCCTGCTCGGCAGGGAGCCTGCTTCCTTCTCTCTCTCTCTCTGCCTGCCTCTCTGCCTACTTGTGATCTGTCTGTCAAATAAATAAATAAAAATCTTAAAAAAAAAAACAAAAAAACTTCTGTGGGATCCAGTCATAGAGGGTCCCCATAATTTTATGAAATTTGCCTCCAGGAGGTTAACCAGGTTCTCACAGTAAATGTTGGGAGTAAATCTACTTCTGCTTTAGGTTTTGAATATGAGAGAGCACTCCATTCTTAACAAGGTCTGCCCTCAAGGAAAACTAGTTTACCAGAGCCTAACCTCATGTCATATGCTCAGAGCCTAACAGACCTGTGGGAAGGCAAATAACCAATTCCAGCCAGCTCTGGGCATCTGTCCTAAGTAAGGGGAAGGAAAAAAAAAAAAACCCGAGAAACCTGTGTGAGGTTCACAGTCAGAGGCATAAGCTCACTAAAGGACTGAGACCTAATTTTAAGACCATAGAACACTTTCCCCCCTCTCATATCTCACCACCAAACTACAAAAGCCTATTTACAGCAGTCTTGTTACATAGTACCTAATCTCTAGCTATCAAGAAAAGAGTGACAAAGCATATCAAAAGGAGACAAACCCCCACAATTTTAAGAGACAGAGCAATAACCAGAACCAGGCATACAGAGATGTTAGAATTATCAGACTTGGATTTAAACACAACTATGATTAATATGCTAAGAGCACTAATAGACAGCATGCCAGAACAGATGGGCAATGTAAGCAGAGATGGGAATCTTAAAAAGACAAAGAGAAATACTAGAGATCAAAACCACTGTAACAGAAATGAAGAATACCTTTGGTGGGCTAAACCACAGACTGGCTGAGGAAAGAATGTACGAGCTAGAGGATATATCCACGGGAACCCTGAAACCAAAAAGAGAAAAAAAAAGATGGATAAAACAGAAGAGAATATCTAACAAATGTGGGACAACTATAAAATATGTAACATATGTGTAGTGGGTGTACTAGAAAAAGAGGGAGAGAGAAAAAAAAATTTTTTTGAAAGCAGTAACTAGGAATTTTCCCAAATTAATGTCAAATCATTATCAAATCACAATCCTAGGAAGTCCAGCGAACACCAAGTGGGATAAATGACAAAAGACTACACCTAAGCATATCATTCTGGAACTACAAAAATATCAAAGATAAGGAAAATATCTTGAAAGAAGCCAGAGAGAAAATACAACACTTAAAAAATATATTTATTTATTTATTTACTTATAGAGAAAGAGGGAGAGTGTGAGTGGGGGGAGGGGCAGGGGGAGAGAGTCTTCAAGCAGACTCCCCCTGAGTGTGGAATCCCATGCAGGGCTTGATCTCACAACCCTGAAATCATGACCTGAGCCAAAACCAAGAGTAAGACGCTTAACCAACGGAGCCACCCAAGTGCCCCTACATCTTAATTATAGAGAAAAGAGATAGGATTATATCCAACTTCCCAGAAACCATGCAAGCAGGAAAAGAGTGGAGTGAAATATTTAAAGCATTGAGAGAAAATAAATATATATATATATATATATATATATATATATATATATATACCATCTGAAATTCTGTCAAATTATTCTTCCAAAGTGAAGGAGAAACAAAGGCTTTTCCAGAAAAAACAAAAATTGAGGAGTTTTGTTGCCAGTAGACCTACCCTGTAAAGAAATTAAAGGAAGTTCTTTAGAGAGAAGAAAAGTAACATAGGTCAGATACTCAGATCTCCATAAAGAACATTAAAAAAAAGGCAAAATAAAAACTTTCATTTATCTTATTCTTAACTGATGTAACAGAAAATAGACTGTTCAAATAATAAATAGGAACAATGTACTTGATTATGTATGTTTATGTGTGTATATATGCTTAGGGTGCTTACATATAAGTGAAATGAATGATACAAGAGACAGAAAGGAGGAATTAGGATTATTTTGTTATTTAAAGGTACTTATTGCAGCGCCTGGGTGGCTCGGGAAGTTGAGTGTCGGTCCGTCCAATTCTTGGTTTCAGCTGGGGTTGTGATCTCAGGATCATGGGATACAGCCCCGAGCTGGACTCCGTGCTCAGCAGAGCGTCTGCGTGTCCCTCTCCCTTCCCCCACTTGGACTCTCTCTCTCTCAAATGAATAAATAAAATCTTTAAAAAAATAAGGTACTCACTATCTGTGAAGAGGTATAATATTATGTGAAAGTGGATTTGGATTAGCTATAAATGTTTATTGTAAACTCTAGGGTAATTACTAAAAAAGGTAAAAAAAGAAAGTGTAATGAATATGCTAAGAAAGAAGGTAAGAATGGTATCATGTTAAATCTTCAATTAAAATCACAAAAGGCAGAGAAAGAGTGGAAGACAAAAAGGAACAAATAACAAGGGTAACAAATATAAAACAGTAAGGAATATAATAGATACTAATACAACTATGTTAATAATCACTTCATTCACAATCAATCATCTAAATGCACCAATTAAAAGAGCAGGTCAAAAACCAAGATCCAACTATATGTTGTCTACAAGAAACCAACCTTAAGTATAAAGAAACACACAGATCAAAACTAATGGATGGAGAAAAATATACCATGCTAACACTAATCAAAAGAAAGCAGGAGTAGCTGTATTAATTTCAGACACAGTAGGCTTCAGATCTAGCAAAGTTATCAGGAATAAAGAAATTCATTACATATTGATAAAGGCGTAAATTCTCCAAGAAGATATAATAATCTTTACCTTGTATGTGCCTAACCATGAAGTGTAAAATTTTATGAGGAAAAGTAACAGCATTGCAAAGCAGATGAATCCACTATCATAGCTGAAGACTTCAACATCCCTCTATCAGAAACAGAGTGATCCAGCAGGCAGAAAATCTGCAAGGATTTTCTTGTTTATTATTTTATTGTTATACAACAACTAACAAATTAGTTGCTAAACTAACAACATCATCAATCAACTGTATATATTGCCACTTTTGTATACTTCATCCAAACACAGCAGAATATGCATTCTTCTTAAGTTCACATAGAATATTCACCAAGATAGACCATATTCTGGGCTACAGAACATACCTTCATAAGGTGCCTGGGTGGCTCAGTCATGTAAGCATCCAATTCTTGATTTCAGCTCAGGGCATGATCTCAGCGTTGTGAGATCAATCCCCACAGCTCTGCACTCAACGTGGAGCCTGCTTGGAATTCTCTCTCTCCGTTTCCCTATGTCCTTTCCCTCCCTGCTCATGCTCTCTCTCTAAAAAACAAGCAACCCCCCCAAACCTAAATAAATAAAATACATCCTCACAAATTTAAATGAATAGAAATCATACAATGTCTGCTCTTAAGATCACAATTCAATTATAAACTAGAAACAGAAAGATAACTCGAAAATCCCAAATTACGTAAAGATGCAACAACACACTTCTAAGTAACAAATGGATCAAGTAAGAAACCTCAAGAGAAACTGAAAATTATTTTGAACTAATGAAAACAAAATTTATCAAAATTTGTGGGATTCAACAAAAACAGTGTTTAGAGGAAAATTTATAGCACTAAATACATACTCAGAAAATCAGCAATATCTAAGATCAATAACCTATGTTTCCACCTCAGGGAAGTATTTAGAAAAAGAAAAGCAAATTAAATCCAAAGTATACAGAAGAAAAGAAAAAGTAATAATTAAAACAGAAATCAGTGAAACAGAAAACAAAAAATCAACAGAGAAAAATCAGTGAAACCAGAAGGTGGTTCTTGGAATTGATCCAATAAAATCAATTAAGTCTCTATTCAGGCTAACATGAGAGAGAGAGAGAGAGAGAGAGAAATGACTAATGTCAGAAATAAAAGCGGAGACATCATTATAGAGCTTATGGACATTAAAAGAATAATAAAGGAACTGTATGAACAACTCTACGCCAATGCATTTGATAACCTAAATGAAATGGACTACTTCCTTGAAAGATAACATTCTAACAGAACTCACATAAGAAGAAATAGGCTGAGCAGGCCTATACCTATTAAAGAAATTAAATGAACATTTAATAACCTTTCAAAAAAGAAAGCACCAAGTCCTGCTGAATTCTACTAAACATTCAGGGAAGAAATTATACCAATTTTATACAACCTCTTTCAGAGGAGAACAGCAGAGGAAATACTTCTTAATTCATTTTCTGAGGCCAGAAATACATTAATACCAAAAGCAGGCAATGACATTATAAGAAAACATAGAGATCAAAAAACAAAACAAAACAAACCTTAGAGACCAGTATCTCTGATTAATATAGAAGTAAAAATCCTCAACGAAATATTAGCAAATTGAATCCAACAATGTATAAAAAGAATTATACATCATGACCAAGTGGAATTTGTCATAGGTATGCATGGCTGGTCTAACTTTTAAAAACAAGTTAATGTAATCAGTCACATTAAACAAGCTAAAAAAGAGTTGTGATTGTATCTATAGATACAGAAAAAGTATTTGATAAAATCCAAACCAATTCAATACAAAAACTCAGGAAACTAGAATGGAGGACAACTTTCTCAAATTGATAAAGAATATCTTCAAAAATCTACAAGAATATTGTTTTTTTAAAAAATATTTTTATTTATTTATTTATTTATCTGAGAGAGAGAGAGAAAGAGACAGCGAGAGAAGAAACACAAGCAGGGGGAGTATGGGAGGGAGCAACCTGATGGACCCCCGGGACTATGACCTGAGCCTGAGCAGAAGGCAGACGCTCAAGATTAAGCCACCCAGGCACCCCAAATTAATATTGTTAAAATGTCCATATACCTAAAGCAATCTATAAATTCAGTACAATTGCTATCAAAATTTCAATGGCAGTTTTCACAGAAATAGAACAATCCTAAAATTTTTCTGCAACCACAAAAGTCCCCAAAAAGCCAAGGTAATCTTGAGAGAGAACAAAGCTGGAGTCATCATGCTCCCGGATTTCAAACTATTTTACAAAGCTACAGTAATTAAAACAGTATGGTATTAGCATGAAAACAGGCATACAGAAGAATGTAATAGAACAGAGAGCCCCAAAATAAAGCTATGCATATATGGTTATTCTATGACAAAGGAGCCAAAAATACACAATGGGGAGAGGACAGTCTCTTCAATAACTGAACTTGGGAAAGAACTAGAAAAATAATACTAAAAGTTATATGGAACCACAAAAGACCCTGAATAGCCAAAGCAATCATGAGAAAGAAGAACAAAGTTAGAGATATCACAATCCCAAATTTCAAGATCTACTACAAAGTTACGGTAATCTGCTATGGTTCTGGCAGAAAAACAGACACATAGATCAGTGGAACAGAATAGAGAGCCCAGAAATAAACCCATGCTTATATGGTCAATTAATCTGACAAAGGAGACAAGAATGTACAATAAGTAAAAGTCTCTTCGACAAACAGTGCCGAGAAAACGGGACAGCTATATGCAGGAGAATGAAACTGGACAACTTTCTTACACCATGCATAAAAATAAACTCAAATGGATTAAAGACCTGTGAGACCTAAAACCACAAAACTCCTAAAAGAAAGCATAGGCAGGGGACGCCTGTGTGGCTCAGTCAGTTAAGCTGCCTGCGGCTCAGGTCATGATCCCAGGGTTCTGGGATCAAGCCCTGCATTGAGCCCCACACCAGGCTCCCTGCTCAGCGGGGAGCCTGCTTCTCCCTCTCCCTCTGCCTGCTGCTCCCCCTACTTGTGAGCATACTCTCTTTGTCAAAAAAAAAAAAAAAAAAAAAAAAAAAAAAAAAAAAAAAAAAAAAAGGGCAAAAAAAAGGCACAGGAAGTCATCTCTTGGACATCAGGCTCAGCCACATTTTTATGGATATGTCTCCTTGGGCAAGGGAAACAAAAGCAAAAGTAAACTATCAGTACTATACAAAAATAAAAACTTTTGCATAAACAATGAATTGTGGAACACTGAAAAAATTACATTAAATTAAAAAAAAAAGCTTTAGCACAGCAAAATGAAAACAACCTGCTGAATGGGAGAAGATATTTGCAAATGATATATCTGATAAGGGGTTAATATCCAAAATATATAAAGAACTTCTACAACTCAACACACACACACACACCACACATCTCACAAAAAGTCCAATTAAAAAATGGGCAGAGAACCTGAATGGACATTTTCCAAAAAAGACAGATGGCCAACAAATAAGTGAAAAGATGCTCAACATCAGTGATTATCAAGGAAATGCAAATCAAAACCACAATGAGGTATCACCTTACACCTGTCCAAATGGCTAGAATCAGAAGGACAACAAATAACAAGTGTTGGTGAGGATGTGGAGAAAAGGGAACCTTTGTGCACCGTTGGTGGGAATGCATATTTGTGCAGCCATCGTGGAAATAAAAATATTCTATAATCCAGCAATCCCATTTTTGGGTATACATCCAAAGGAAATGAAAACAGGATGTCAAAAAGATACCTGTACTACCATGTGCACTGCAGCATTCACAACAGTCAAGATACGGAAACAACCTAAGCATTTGTAAGCAGATGAATGCATAAAGAAGATGTGATATATTTATACAGTGGAATATTCAGCCTTGGGAAAGAATGAAATCCTGCAGTATGTGACATGGATGGACCTAAGGGCATTATGTTAACTGAAATAAGTCACATAGAAAAACACAAATACTGTATGATATCACTTTATGTGATATCACATAAAGTGATATCATACAGTATTTGTAGAATCTAAAAGAGCTGAACTCATGAAACAGAGACTAGAAAGATGGTTACCAGGAACTAGTGTGTGGTGAAATGGGGAGATGTTGGTCAAAGAGTACAAATTTCCAGTTGTAAGATGAATAAATCCTGGGGATCTAATGAACAGCATGGTGTGATTATAGTTGATACAGTATTATATATTTGAAAGATGTTAAGAGTAAATCTTAAAATGTTCTCACCACAAAAAAGAAATGGTGATTGTGTGACATGATGAAGGTGTTAGCTAAGCTATGGTGGTAATCATTTTGCAATATAAAAAGTGTATCAAATTAACTTGTACATCTTAAACTTATACAATGTTATATGTCAATTATATTTCAATAAAGCAGGTGGGGGGAATGTAAGTAAGTAAATAAGTAAACTAATATTTCCTTTTGTGCCTCCACGGAAACATAACAAGAAGTGCACTTTGTTGTCTAATTTTGCAATAATATTTAAAAATTTTTTGGAAAGGGGCACCTGGATGGTTTTCAGTCAGTTAAGCCTCTCCTTCGGCTCAGGTCATGATCTCAGGGTCCTGGGATCGAGCCCCACAGTGGGCTCTATGCTCAGTGGGAAACCTGCTTCTCCCTCTCCCTGCTTCTGTACCCTCTCTCACTGTCTCTCTCTCTGTCAAATAAGTAAATAAATAAAAATCTTGAAAAGTCTAAATTTTATCATCTAAATTACTGTAGATCTTAAGTATATTTATATATACTTCACAAATGCATAACATTTTAATTTTCTTGTAATTTGCTATTTCACTCAAAAATAAAATTCATTTATAATATATTTTCTTACATTTAAGAATAGATCATTGACTTTACAAAGGAGAAATAGGATTTGCTTTCTCAATCATACCTGTTTCACTGGGAAAAGATGAAACTAATATACCAGAGATTTCCCTGACTCGTGACCACGAGACAAATACTCCAAAGGAATTGGACTAACCTCTAAGTGAAAGCAAATATGAAGAAAGCTATTTTTCCCTTGGTTTCATAGATGTTACTCATTTACCTTATTATGCCTTATTCTACAGAATGTTTTCAAATACTCTTATAGTGCTAGTTAACTGTGGCATCAATTTGATATCAATCATTCAGAGTCGAAACAAAAAGGAATTAAATAATTCAAATACAGATGTAATAAGTAAATACTTCATTGAGAGAATTATACTTCTGCCTTAAAATGGAACCTCTAGATATGGCTGAGCTTAGCTGTGTTGCTTGTACTCATCTTGTATCAACACTAACTGAGAACAGGGGTTCTGTTAAATGAGCTGGGCAGTGCACACTTATGTTGGAGAAATACTTGAAAGTGTTGAGTAACTCTTTTGAATCTCATGGTTTTTCCTGGAACAGCCATGTTGACATGTGCACTCATAGTATAATAGCATTAGCAAGTAAAACTACTATGCCCCATAGGAGCCAAGTAGAGGAACTAGTCACTGTATTCTTCACCACTGCCTACAGTAATAACACTGCCAGTCTTGCACAAAAATGTGTTTGAGGAAGCAGCATAAAATATTGATTTTACTAAATTTTACACTTGAAAATACTTTTTATAAAAAACGTTCTGTGTGGTGAAAAGGAAAGCATGCATACTGCACTTCTGCTGCGAAACAAATCAGGATAGTTGTCAGAAGGAAAAGCACTTGCAACTGTAGGAGCAGCAAGATCAACTAGCTGCCTTTTGTAATGGATTTACTTAAAAGAATGGCAGACAGTGGGTACTCAGAATTGAGTATTTGGCACATACTGTCTCAAAAATTAGTGAAATGACCCTTGTACCTCAAGGAAAACAAATGACAGCATTTTGTAGCCAATGATAAATTTGAGTTTTTAAGCACAAATTTGAATCTTGGAAAATCTGTTCCTGTCAGTGTGAGCTGACAGCTTCCTAGTAACTAAAGACATTTCTGATGAGATTGCTGCTGACAAGAATGAAAGTGTTGATGCTAAAAAATAAGCATGTCAGGGCCAGAAGATCTGCATAACTTAATAAACTAGCATCTCCCAAATGAAGCATGCGTTAAAAAACCAGCCTACAAAATCCTGCTTGGGCAGAAGAGCTATCAAAAGTATACCACCAAAAACCCCCCAACCAAACAAAAATGTATCCCACAGACATTCAATGGGTTTGAATGTAACAGTATGAAAAGCTCATTGTTGTAATTTCAGATTCTGTGTAGCAACTAACCTTAAAACACTACCATTTTCAAATTTTGGTGAGGTTTATCTATCCAAGGAGAAAATCCACAATTATCTGAGATGGCTACTGCAATATTCTTGTCTTTTCCGACTATAAATCTGTGTGAGGCTGCATTTTCATCATATACTTCAACCAAAACAACACATCACACCAGACTGAACAGAAGCACATATGAGAACTGGCTGTCTTATGTCAGGTAATAAAGAGATGTGCAAAAATACAAAACAATGCCACTCCTGTTAAATAATTTTCTTCTTGGAAAAGATTTTTTCATAAAAATATGCTATTTGTGTGAAGATGTAATCAGTTATTTTTAAATGAAATAATAAATATTTTAAAAACTTGTTTTAATTTCAAACATGGTAAGAAATATTGATAAAATACAACCCACATAAAAAAAAAAAAGTTCACTGGGATCCTCAATAATCTTTAAGAGCATAGTGGTGCTGAGACCAAAAGTTTGAAAACTGCATTTCCAATATAATGAAGCATTCTAAGAAAGGGAAAAGCAAAGCTGGCTGAGAAAGTAAATGTACATCACTTACAGCAGAAAGGCCTCATTCACAGCATCGAAGAACTCAGGCCAGAGCACTTCCTGAGGTTCATGTCCATGGTAGGTGAGAAGAGCCTCCACCAGTGGTTCAATATCTGGCAGAGTTACAAGTGGTATACAAATTCGTGACAGGAGCCTTATTTTTTCAGGAACTATTCTACAGAAAAAATAAATAATTATCCAAATCTTAGAGCCACGTGTAATTAGAGACAAAATCTTCATGCTGAAGACTGATGAAAGTTACTTGCTTTGTCCCTCACATAAAGAGGGCTAACACCACTGATGAATCTCTCTCTCTCTAAGAGAAATCCTCTTGGAGAACTCTCCAAGAAGAAATCCTTCAGCTGAAATTTCCCTTTCAATGTCACTTATTGTCAGGACTTTGGCATAACTATCTACAGGCACTTCCAATTTACCACCCCTAACACAGAACTCTTGAATTCCTTCCCCAAATGTTCTTTTCCCCAGTACTGCTGATCTCATTTGCTCAGGTGAAAGCCTTTCAAGGCCATCCTTGATTCCCCCCCTTTCTCATGCCCCTTACCTAATTCAGCATTGATACTGTCAATTCATTTGCCAACTTCTCTACATTCCAACACTACCCACTAATTCATCATCACCTGTGGTCTGAGTTACTGTAGGAGCCTCTTTACTTTCTCCCCAGGTCTACCCTCATCCCTACTGTTTATCATAATAATAGTTCTCACAACCCTTTAAAAATTCAGATCACTTCACTTGTCTGCTCAAAGCCTTGCAATGGTTTCCCACCTCCAAGAAAAAGCAGTCTTATACTGGCTGCTGTGGCCTTCCATGATGGGGGTCGCTTCTGTTTGCCTGGCTTCGTTTCCTTCTACTCTTTCTCTTACTCATCATGGCTCAGCCTTATAGGACTCCCTCCTCAAACTCTCCAGATGAGGTCCTGCTTTTCATTCTGCCTGGAACCTATGGTTAGCTCCTTCATTTCATATAGGTTTCAGCTCAACTGTTGCCTTATGTTGACGGCATCCCTGACCATCCCATTTACATGCACTAGTAGCAGTGAGCCACGTGTGGCAATTTAAATTTAATTTAAATGAAATAAAATTTAAAATTCCATTTGTCTGTTGCGCCAGACACATAACAAATGCTCAACAGGTACATGAGGCTACAGTATTGGACACTGCAAATTCCCAGAACTTGTCCATAATGCAGGAAGCACCACGGGACACCAGAGCTTAACACAGAAAGTGCCCTCCCACCCCATCTATCTCTTTTACAGTTTTACTTTCCTTCAGAGTACTTTTCATTACCTGACTTAAAATGTATTTATTTATTGTTCATGGTCTGTTTCTTCCTGCTAGGATGTCAGCTTTATGAGGAAAGGTACTTTTTTCTATTTTGCTCTCTGCACCATTCCCAGCATGCAGGAAACAAGTCCTTACATATACTACATGCTCAAGAAATAGATCTTAAATGAATAAACAAACAACTAGAGATCAGTATAATGAAAATTTGAGATGTAGGCTACTAGATCTTTTTCTAGTTATATACATGTATAATCATAAATGGAGAAATTTAGTCTTGTGTTTTCTGAAACACAAATGGAACCACAATAGAAAACAAAAAGCTGTCCCCCATTTTTTTTACTTGCTGCCTATTATTAAACCAATATGTATGTTTTGTAATTTGACAATGTTTTTATTTATAGGCATTTAGGTTATTTCTAATTTCTCACCATCACAGACACCACTACAGTAGGACCCTTGCACATGCCTATCTGAGACCATGTGTGAACATTTGCATACTGAATTGCACTCCGAGAGACAACCATTTTCCTTTTCCCAAACTCCAACTCAAGTGCATAATCTTCTCACAATATATTCAAATATATCTGACATTCTAACATTTTCATCATCTTAAACAAGTTTCTCCTAGAACCCTCTGACCTGTTACAATCCAGGCAGGTCACTTTTTTATTCCCTCTGTAGAGTTATCATCTTGGGATCTCTGTCCTGGGGATTTCCTTTACTTCTCTCCTAAACCCTACTTCTTTCTCTTTCTTGGTTCATTCTTCTTAAGTGGGAAAGGTACCAAAAAAAAAAGTATTTGAGACCTTGGGAAAAGGTACAAAAAAAAAGTATTTGAGACCTTGTATGTCTCAAAATATCTTTATTTTATACTCCCACTTGGTTGATACTTTGGCTGAGTATAGAAATCTTATAACTTTCCAACAAAATTGTGAAGGTGTGGTCCTACTGTCTTCTAGCTTCTAGTGTTGTTCTGTTGTTCCTGAGTAGGTCCATGCTATTATGAATCTTTATCCATTATGTAAGTCCTGTTTTTACTCCCTTGAGGGTTTTGGAAATCCTCTTTTGAAATTTCACACTGATGAGCTGGTATAGGATTTATTTTTATTCACTGTGCTAGGCACTCAGTACAGTTTAAATCAGAAAAGTTCTCTTGATTGTTTGATAATTTTCTATCCATTCTTTTATCTCTTCTCTATGAGAACACCAATCTTTTTGAATATTGAACTTCCTGGACACTTTTCTGTACTTTCTTATCTTTCATTTCTTGGTCTTTTTACTCTAGATTTTGAAAGAACTGTTCAAATTCATCCTCCTTTTTTAAAAAAATATTTATTGAGAGAGAGAACATGAACAGGAGGAGAGGGGCACAATGAGAGGAAGAAGCAGACTCCCTGCTGAGCAGGGAGCCCAAAATGGGGCTTGATTCCAGGACCTTGAGATCATGATCTGAGCTGAAGGCCCACTGAGCCACCCAGGTGCTTCCCAATCTTATGGTTTTCATTACTACTCTCTCATGATTAATTTACAGGAACTTTTTTTTAAACAGCCTTTTTTAAAAAATAGCATTCTGTTCTTATTTAATGGATACAATATTACCTTTTATTTTTATGGAGGCACTAATATTAATTTATTTGAGATATTTTCTTTGAATAATCTTTTTTATATGTATTGCTTTCTATTTTTTCATATTATATGCTTAATATGATTTCCTTAAATATCTGGTGACCATTGCTGGTCTGCTTATATACACACATGTTTTGTTTTTTTTTTTAGCTGGGTACAGAACACTTTATTGATGATACAGCACAAGATAAATCTCCCTGAGCCTTTCCCCTTCTTCAGGAGGTCTGGGATAGAAACTGTGTAGCGATCTGGAGATTCTCAGTGTGTTAAAGTTTAAAGATTAAACTTTAAAAACTATTGAGAATACCAAAGAGCTTTTGTTTATGAGGTTGTAACTTTTAACATTTATGATGTTTGAAATTAAAGCAGATACACCTGAAAATACCAATTCACTAAAAGTAACAATGATAAACTCATTAGATGTTAACAACTAGATTTTACAAGTCAAATAGAAGAGTGGCACTCATTTAAATGTTTGTAAATCTTACTATATGGTCTGAAGGAAGACACTTGGATTCTTGTATACATTTCTGTATTCAATCTGTTGCATTATGTTTTTAACAAAGTATATGAAGAGAGCTTAGCCCCACACAGATATGTAGTTGTAAAAGGCAGGAGTATTTTAATAGCCTCTTCATATAACTACGCATATTATCACCAAGCACTGCCCACCCCCCCACTACAAGCCTGTCTATGAATGCAGGTACAGCTGCCCATCATGGGTCTAGGGTAATGGAGATGGGCAGTCTTTACCATGATAACAGCTGAAATTTAGTGTCAAAGGCATCCCCTCAAAGCTGCAAGACTTCAAGAGACTCCAAAGTTCCAAAACAGTTACATCAGGCAAAGTCTCTCAGTAAAATTTCGGTCTAGGTAAAGAGGTGGACTCCAGGCCCTTCATACTCCATTATCTTCCCTGACATCCCTCTCTGATCTCTTTTATTAAAATGGAAAAACAAGGGACACCTGGGTGGCTCAGTCGGTTAGGCATCGGGTCAGGATCCTGGGGTCCTAGGACTGAGTCCCGCCGCATCGGGCTCCCTGCTCAGTAGGAAGCTGCTTTTCCCTCTGCCTGCTCTGCCTGCTGGTCCCCTACTTGTGCGGTCTCTGACAAATAAAATATAAATATATTTTAAAGATTTTATTTGACAGAGATCACAAGTAGGCAGAGAGGCAGGCAGAGAGAGAGGAGGAAGCAGGCTCCCTGCTGAGCAGAGATCCCAATGCGGGGCTCCATCCCAGGACCCTGGGATCACGACCTGAGCCGAAGGCAGAGGCTTTAATCCACTGAGCCACCCAGGTGCCCCAAATAAATAAAATCTTAAAAATAAATAAATAAATGGGAAAAACAAAACCAAAATACTCTACCTTCTTACTTTCCACTTCTCTGTCCTTTTGCACTTTATCCCAGGAGAACTATTTGGCTCAGTCTTTGAAGTCATTATTTGCTATTCAGCTCTAGCTCCTATTCAGCCTTTTAATTCATTTTTTTCCTCTAAGTCCTTTTTGAGAAATGTAACCAATTTATTAGTATTTCAAGGATTTGGCAGTTTCTCTTATTATTCTTAGGACAATTAATTTTATCCCTTTAAGAAACAAAAACGCTTGCCCAACGTAATGCATTTAATTAGTATACTTGAATCTTCTGTTTTGTTGCATTTAGTACTTTTTTCTTCATCGTACTAGTTCTCCATGAATATCTGGTGATTTTTGTTTGTTTGCTCTTTCTAGGATTTGGGATTCGCCATTAGCCTCTCTTTTTACTAAGCCTCCTCTGGTACTTGTGGGGAAGGTCAAGATGTAGTGCTGGTTGGGATTGCCAATAAACCACATTCTGCACATCAGAGCACCCTCAGAACTGTTGGAAATTAATAGCCATTTGGTGCTTATTTCTCCAAATCTTGCTCCCTCCTTCCTGTTACAAACAGGACATTTCTGTCATCTCTTGTTTGAAGGCAGTGGATAAGGAAGAGTGTAGGGAACCAGCTTCTGTGAATTCCAAGAGTCCAACAAACTGTTTTGTTGGCTGCCACATGCCCTCCTGCTCTATGGAATCCACCCCAATGTTACTTGTACCTTTGCAGTAGTACTCTCCTGCAAGCTTTTTGGGCTGTGATGTTTCCCTTCAAAAATATACTACTATCTGCCATTTGAAGCCTTTCTTGTAATTTGCGGGTCATCAAATGCTCCCTTGTTTTACAGTATTATATACTTAATTGTCAAAATTCACCCATGATTTCTAGGAGTTGGAGTATAAAGTGAATGCTACGCCACATGTGCACCTAGTTCATCACTTGTTTTATTCTCCTGCATTACATTTTCATCTTATTCTCTCCTGATTATGAGAGCCATTATTCTTCAGAGGTCTTACATTTTATTTTTTTAAAATTTATTTATTTTTATTTTTTGGGGGGGAGAGAGAGAACACAAGTGAGAGCATGCACATGAGTGGGGAGAGGGGCAGGGAGAACTGCCAAGCAGACTCCCCATCGAGCAGAGCCCGATGATGTGGGGCTTGACACCACAACCCATGAAGATCATGAGATCATGACCTGAGCCGAAAACAAGAATCAGATGCCTAACTGACTAGGCCACCCAGGTACCCCAGGTCTTGTACTTTAATCTTCAGAATCTGGCCAAGTACTCTGCATCAGAGCTACTCCAAAAATATGATCCTCAGAATCAGCAGCCTCAGCAGCATCAGCATCCCTATGAGTGGGGCCAAGAAACCTGCTTGTTAACATCTTTCTTAAAAAATTTTATTTATTCGCCTGGGTGGCTTAGCGGGTTAAAGTCTCTGCCTTCGGCTCAGGTCATGATCCCAGGGTCCTGGGATCGAGCCCCACATCGGGCTCTCTGCTCAGCAGGGAGCCTGCTTCCTCCTCTCTCTCCCTGCCTGCCTCTCTGACTACTTGTAATCTCTATCAAATAAATAAATAAAAAATCTTTAAAAAAATTTTATTTATTGGGGCACCTGGGCAGCCTAGTCGTTAAGCGTCTTGCCTTTGGCTCAGGTCATAATCCCAGAGTCCTGGGATCGAGCCCCGTGTCAGGCTCCCTGCTCAGTGGGGAGCCTGCTTCCCTCTCTCTCTGTCAAATAAATAAATAAAATCTTTAAAAATTTTTATTTATTTTTGCGAAATAGAGTGTGTGTGTGAGAGAGAATGTGTGTGTACAAGAGAGAGCATGAGCAGAGGGATGGGGCAGAGGGAGAAGTAGCCTCCCTACTGAGCAAGGAATCCCATACAGGACTCAGTCCCAGGACCCTGGGATCATGACCTGAGCCAAAGGCAGATGGTTAACCAACTGAGCCACCCAGGTGCCCCGCTGCTTGTTAACATCTTAACATAAGATGATCCTCATGCATACTGAAGCCCGAGAAATGCTGCTCTACACTACTTCTTCAGTAGCAGTCCCTAGAATAAGATATCAATCTCTAGTAATAATCTGAATACTTTAAGGAGACATGATAAACTGTATTTAAGATTTTTTTTTTGTATTTAAGATTTTTATGTTAGTTAATTCCTATACATTTTCTGTTGAGCTGTATTATTTTCTTGGTAACCAACTGTAAAATTCTCACAGAAATAAACTTTTGTCAAACTACACAATGACTTATTCTTATGTGTGAACATTTTGTCTTTTTTCCTCAAATGATCACCTTTTCTAAAATTCACTTCTTATTCTGTTCCACTTTCCTAAATGACCCCAGTCTCTTCAACAACAGATATCTTCCACAGTGCTCTACCATCTTTCTCTAACCCACCGCCAAGGTGGATTTAGATCTAAAAATAATTAATGTTTTCAAGTTCATTATCTAAGTTTAACAAAGAGAGGGATTTAGCTTGAGTTGTAAATACCTAAAATTTTTGGAATTTATGAACTTACTGGGTAGGATAGAAGAAAGGGGAGTCGGTGTGTATGTATGGAATGTGGAATGTTTTTTGTGTGTATTTTGTACAGAATCTAGCAGAATATTTTGCATAAACTAAGGGCTCCGTGAATGTTTGAGAAATGGAAAAATAGTTTTGTGTACTCATAGTAAATCCAGAGCTCTGAAATAAAGCAGGGAGGCAGTGCTTCTATCTTCTACCCTTCAGCAATCTTCCTCTCTAAAAGACCTATAAGTGCAACTTCTCTCTCATTATCTTAAAAGTCTTACATTCTCGGGACGCCTGGGTGGCTCAGTCAGTGAAGCTGCTGCCTTCGGCTCGGGTCATGATCCCAGGGTCCTGGGATCAAGTCCCAGATTGGGCTCCTTGTCCAGCAGGGAGCTTCTCTCTCTGCCTCTGCCTGCCACTCTGCCTGCTTGTGCTCTGTCTATGACAAATAAATAAATAAAATCTTAAAAAAAAAAGTCTTACATTCTCTAGTTACCTTAAAAGAGAGGAGTCTATCACTGACTACTAGGTGTGTGGAAAAGACAATCCTGGCACCAAGGGCATTTATCAAGCACTGATGTTTACGATTGTATCTACCAATTAGGCTGAAAAGGTCCAAGAGAATTTTCCTGAAAAATTCTAAAGTCTCATATAAATTTCAGCAGCTCTTGGTTCTACCAAAATGCAGGCAAGGTCAACTGATGATCTTCTGAAGGGCTTCAAAGTGCTCACAGCCTTCACGGCTCCCTCTTTCAGTCTGAACCTTGCCAGAGCGTGGAGGTCCCACTTCGTCTATAGTTATGCAACACTTTCCAGACTGGATTACGCTAAGCATTATGTCTTGATTGATTGCCAGAGCAGCACTTCCAAATGATTTTTGCACAAAAATTCAACTGCAGAAGGCTCAACAGTAACCATATACTGCTAGAAATATCATTCCCATGTGGCTATACTGAAGCTTCCAAGCCATCTGCAGCAAACCACAGAACAAGATAAACCGATGATGCTCAGAAAACCCAGAATGTCATTCCTTCTGGATGGTTTACAGCAAAGAACAGGAGAGAATTTAAACATTCTGTCACTGAATTGTTGATTTTAGTTGGTGGCAAGTGAAATTCTATTTAAAATGCTATGACAAGACCATTTATCAGGCCTCTAAAAATAATGTAAAAGAAAACCAAACAGATTTTCCTATTTTTTCGTTCCTCTGACATTTTATGCATTGAAGTTATGAGATTAATTCTATATTTTCTACAAGACTTTTGGGTCTTTTGAAATGAACTTTGAAGATTTAAGTAGTAAGTGCCTGGGTGGCTCAGTCAGTTAAGTGTCTGCCTTTGGCTCAGGTCATAAACCCAACGGGATCAAGTCCCATATCAGGCTCCCTGTTCAGCAGGGAGTCTGTTCCTCCCTCTGCCCCAACCCCCACTCGTGCTCAGTCTCTCTCTCTCTCTCTTGCAAAAGTGAAAAATAAAATATTTAAAAAATTTTAAGTAGAAAAAAATGAAAGAAAAAAAAAGTACAGATGCCCTCTGTTAAAAACAAAGAGAAAAACAATTGCATTGCTTATATGGTGTTTAAGTTTGAGAGGCTCTTGGTGGCTTGAATATTTTAAGTCTTCCTAGGGGAAGGAAAGTAATGAGCAAATTTGTGTCTCATAAATAGGGGAATATCTACATCCAAGTATACCAGAAAATAGTGTGCCTAATATACTATATTCTTACTCAACTTTTTTGACTTTTAAATCTTAAAAATGTACAGAAAACTTCAGGTATGTATATAGTAGGAGAAATTTATATATTATGATGATGTGTATTGTAGTTATTATTATAACTTATGATAGCAACAACTATAATGGCTCCAGCATGTTTGGCAACTCTTTCAAATGTTATCATGATGCCATTCCACCACCTGATTTCATGAAATGTCTCTACTTGATACAAGAAAGTACACTTGGTTGGACTTAACAATTCACTAGAGAATTGTAGATGTGGAGTTCTGAGTCTCACATAAGCTTTAAGGGACCCAGGATCTTTTATGGATGGAGAACAGAACTTCCTGATTTGAGGTCTTAAAAGTAGGACTTTAAAAGCTCATAAAGAAACAAAAAGAATGCTGAGCATCAAATTGCTTTTTAAATTCAATCTTATAAGTATAAATTAACTTAATTCAAGAGACTGAATTTCTCTAAAAAACTCAACACATTAAAAAAAAATACCTGTAAGACATTTCTTGAATTCTAGAATTCATTCAAAAATTAAGAATCCATAGTAAAAATTATTCAAAAGAGCAAATTAGGAATGTATGAGATGTGCCAGTGTCCAGAGGACATTCTACTAATGGAAGCATCTCATACTCTTATTCATCTTATTACGTACTAATTACATCACTAACTTGCTTTGACTAAAGTTAGAGTTTTTAAACTACTCATCAAGTTAATCACTGCTGTATCCTCGCCGCTACTGCCAGTTGGAGTGCCAGTGTGGACACCCTTCAGTAAACTTTGCTCTGCACCAGGGAATGTGGGGAATATGTGCATATTGTTTTTGAAGAATACACATCCTTACTGAAGAAACAATCGTAAATTTGGGAATGAACA
Organism: Mellivora capensis; assembly: GCA_004024625.1. NCBI lineage: Eukaryota > Metazoa > Chordata > Mammalia > Carnivora > Mustelidae > Mellivora > Mellivora capensis. The sequence goes on along the minus strand of PISX010000096.1, from coordinate 25,075 downwards.
TGCCCCACAAAATGATCCAATCTGGCACAAATGGAAATTTCTCAGATGCAAAGAGAGTATTAGCTAATAGCTTCCAGCAGGCTTTCCTAATTGTGGTCAGTAGAGTTTAGATGCCTTTCTGAACTGCTACCCTCTCCTGTCTGAGGGTGAGAAAATGAAAAGCACACATTCTGAAGAAAGAATCTGAAAGACCAGTAAAATGAAATAATGGATACAGTGCAAAAAGATCTAAATAAAGGGGAAAAACTGCAGAGAAAAATACTAAGCAATCTGAGGATGATTAAAGATGATTGTTTTTTCATGAACTACACCTGCTATTTTGGAAATAAGAACCTGAGGTAGGAAATTCTTTTATTATGAATATTATCTTTTAATTTTCAGGATTTTACTAGCTAAAACTGTATTTACATTTTTTTAAGTTTAATTATAAAATTATAAGAAAAACCTAGGGAATTATTAATAACATTAACTGGGTACTCATTGCCAAGATTTTACAAAGCTAACATTTTATTGGTATTTTCAGTTGAGGTTTTAAAGAAATAAAAATGTTTCAATTACAGTTGAAATACCCTTCTCCTGTCCCATTTCCTCTTCTCCTTCCTAGGAGCTGGCAATCCCCTAACGTTGTAAGTCCTTTCTGTCTAGTTTTAACACTTTTACTTTATATGTCTGTGTTGTTTTAGGACATTATTGGTATCTTTTAGCAACTTCCTTGCAATTCTGTTCCTTGGGTCTATGTGTTTGGCTTTATATCAGTACCAAAGAGACTTAATGACTATAGCTTTGAGTTATGTTTTCAAATCCAGAAATCTGTTTTTCTTTTCAAGGTTTTTGGCTGTTTGGGGTCTTTTATATGAATTTTAGGGCCTTTTTTCCATTTCTGCAAAAGAAAAATACAATTTGGATTTTAATAGGACTACACTGTATTTATGGACTGCCTAGGGTAGTATGGACACTTAAACAATATTAAGTCTTCTAATACTTCAACACAGAATGCCTTTTCATTTGTGTCACACTTAATTTTTTTCAGCAATGTTTTACAGTTTGCAGCATATAAGTCTTTTATATCCCTGATTAAGTTTATTCCTAGATATTTTGTTCTTTTTGATACTATAATGGGCTTTCAAAAAAAAATGTCTTATTGGACTGCTGTTAGTGTATAAAAACACAACTGAGGGGCACCTGGATGGTTCAGTGGGTTGAGTCTCTGCCTTCAGCTCAGATCATGATCTTGAGGTCCTGGGATCGAGTCCCGCATCGGGCTTTCTGCTCAGCAGGGAGCCTGCTTCCCCCTCTCTCTCTGCCTGCCTCTCTGCCTACATGTGATCTCTATCAAATAAATAGATAAAATCTTTTTAAAAAACCCACACAATTGACATTTAAGTATTGATTTTGTATCCTGTAACTTTACTCAAATCATTTATTAGTTCTAACAGTTTTTTTCTGTGGAGTCTTTAGGTTTTTCTATGTATAAGATCATGTCATTTATAAACGGTAAACTGTCCCTTAAAATTCGGATGCCTTGAGGGGCGCCTGCATGGTGCAGTTCATTAAACATCCAGCTATTGGTATGGGCTCAGGTCCTGACCTCAAGGTCGTGAGATCAGGCCCCACAGGGCTCCATGCTCAGTGTGGAGTCAGCTTGGGACTCTCCTCCCTCTGTCCCTTCCATCTGCACACTCTCTCTCATTTTCCTTCTAAAAAAAAATCAATCAATCTTAAAAAAAGTTGGGGGGACATGTTTTGGTGGCTCAGTCGGTTAAGCATCTGCGTTCACCTCAGGTTATGATCCCAGGTCCTGGGATGGAGTCCCACATCAGGCTTCCTGTTCAGCGGGGTATCTGCTTCTCCCTCTCCTTCTGCCTCCGCCCACCCCGGCTCATGCTCTCTCTCTCTCTCTCAAATAAAGAAATAAAATCTTAAAAAAAAAAAATTAAAAAAAATTTTGGATGCCTTGAGGCACCTGTGTGGCTCTGTCAGTTCTAAGTATCCTCTTCTTGGTTTCTGCTCAGGTCATGATCTCAGGATGATGGGACTGAGAGTCAGGTCTACCCTCAGCTCAGAGTCTGCTGAAGACTCTCCCTCTTCCCCCACCCTCACCCTCCTCCCATGTGCACTCTCTCTCTCTAAATAAATAAATAAAATCTTTAAAAAAAAAACAACAACAAACATAAAATAAAATTTGGATGCCTTTTGTTGTCTTGCCCAATTTCTCCAGTACTTGCAGTATTCTGTTAAAAAGAAGTGGTAAGGGACGCCTGGATGGCTCAGTTGGTTAAGCAGCTGCCTTCGGCTCAGGTCATGATCCCAGCGTCTTGGGATCGAGTCCCGCATCGGGTTCCTTGCTCAGCGGGGAGCCTGCTTCTCCCTCTGCCTCTGCCTGCCACTCTGTCTGCCTGTGCTCGCTCTCTCTCTCGCTCTCTCTCTCTGATAAATAAAATCTTAAAAAAAAAAAAAAAAAAGAAGTGGTAAGAGAGGATATCCTTGCTTTGTTCCTGATTTTAGAAGGAAAAAATTTTGGTCTTTCACCATGAAGGATGATGTTAGCTGTAGGCTTCTCACACATGGTCTTTATTTTGTTGAAGCAGTTTCCTTGTATTCCTAATTTGCTGAATGTTCTTATCATGAAAGGGTGTTGAATTTTATCAAACAGTTTTTTCTGATTTAACTGAAATCATCATGATGTGGTTTTTTTCCATCATTTGGCTAACATGGTATATTACACTAATTGCTTTTTGTATCTTGAATCATTTTTGCATGCTAGGAATAAATCCCACTTGATCATGATGCACAACTTTTTAGTGTATTGCTGACTTTGGTTTGCTTGTATACTGATCAGGATTTTTACACGTCATCAATATTCATCACAAATATTGACCTATAGTTTTCTTCTACTGTCTTTATCTGCCTTTGATTTCATGGTAATGCTTGCCTCATAAAATGAGTGCTGAAATGTACCCCTCCTCTTCCATTACTTCAGAGAGTTTGAGAAGGATTGGTGTTAATGCTTTAAATATTTGGTAGAATACTCTAGCGAAATCCTCTGGTCCTGGGCTTTTCTTTGTTGGAAAATTTTTGATTAGTGATTTAGTCTCCTTCCTGTATAGATTTGTTCAGATTTTTTAAAATTTTTGATTCACTCTTAGTAGGCTGCATGTTTATAAAAAAGATAACCATCTCTTCTAGGTTATCCAATTTGTTACAATAGAATTGTTCATAGTAGTCTCATTCTTTTTTTTAATCTCTTATTTAAATTCAATTTAATTAACATATATTGTATTCTTAGTTTTAGAGGTAGAATTTAGCAATTCATCAGTTGCATACAATACTCAGTGAGCATTACCTCAAGTGCCCTCCTTAATGCCCATTATCCAATTACCCCCATTTGCCCACCTACTTCCCCTCCAGCAGCTCTCAGTGTGTTTCCTATAATTAAGTCTCTTATGATTTCCTCCCTTTGTTTTGTCTCATTTTTCCCCTTCCCCTATGTTCATCTGTTTTGTTTCTTAAATTCCACATATGAATGAAATCATATGGCATTTATGCTCCTCTGACTTATCTCGCTTAGCATAAAGTCCTCTGGTTCTATCCACATTGTTGCAAATGGCGAGCCTTTTTGATGATATTTAAAAAATATATATCTATAGATATATATCTATAGATATATTTATATATAAATTCATCTGTCAATGGACATCTGAGCTCTTTCCATAGTTTGGCTATTGTGGACATTGCTATTATAAATACTGGAGTGCATGCACCACTTCACATCATTATGTTTGTTTCCTTTGCATAAATACCAAGTAGTGCAATTGGTGGATCATAGGGTAATTCCATTTTTAACTTTTTGAGGAACTTCCATACTCTTTTCCAGAGTGGATGCACCAATTTGCATTCCCACCAAAAGCGTAAGACAGTTTCCCTTTCTCCACATCCCTGCTAACACCTGGTGTTTCCTGACTTGTTAAATTTAGCAATTCTGACTGGTATGAGGTCATTTTGGTATTGATTTGTATTTCCCTGATGTCAAGTGATGTTGAGCATTTTTTCATGTATCTGTTGGCCATTTGTATGTCTTCTGTGTAGAAATGTCTGTTCATCTCTTCTGCCCATTTCTTTCTTTTTTAAAGATTTTATTTATTTATTTGACAGAGCGAGATCACAAGGAGGCAGAGAGGCAGGCAGAGAGAGAGAGGAAGAAGCAGGCTCCCTGCCAGGCAGGACTCGATCCCAAGACCCTGAGATCAGGACCCGAGCCGAAGGCAGAAGCTCAACTCACTGAGCCACCCAGGTGCCCCTGCCCATTTCTTGACTAGATTTTTTGTTTTTTGGGGTGTTGAGTTTAATTTTTTATAGATTTGGTATACTAGCCTTTACCTGACAAGACACTGGCAAATATCTGCTCGTATTCAGTAGGTTGCCTTTTAGTTTTGTTGACTGTTTCTTCCGCTGTGCAAGAGCTTTTTTATCTTCATGAAGTCCCAATAGTTGATTTTTGCTTTTGTTTCTCTTGCTTTTGGAGGTGGTCTGGCAAGAAGCTGCTGTAACCTAGGTCAAAAATTCCTCTAGGAATTTGATGGATTCTGACCTCGCATTTAGGTCTTTCATCTATTTTGAATTTATTTTTGTGTGTGGCATAAGAAAGTGGTCTGGTTTCATGCTTCTGCATGTGGCTATCCAGTTTTTCCAACAGCATTTGTTGAAGAAACTGTCTTTTATCCATTGGATATTCTTACCTACTCTGTTGAAGATTAGTTGGCCATAGATTTGAGGATCCACTTCTGGGCTCTCTACTCTGTTTCACTGATCTATGTGTCTGTTTTTGTTCCAGTACCATACTGTTTGGATGATTACAGTTTTATAATACTGCTTCAAGCCCAGAATTGTGATGCCTCCAGTTCTGATTTTCTTTTTCAACATCACTTTGGCTATGTGAGGTCTTTTCTGCTTCCATACAAATTTTAGAATTGTTTTTTCCAGCTCTGTGAAAAATATTGATGGTATTTTGTTTGATAGGGATGCTCTGGAAGTGTAGACTGCTCTGGGTAACATAACATTTTTAAAATATTTATTCTCCTAATCCATGAGCATTTCTTTTGTGCCTTCCTCAATTTCTTTCGTAAGTGTTCTATAGTTTTCAGAGTACAGATCCTTTACATTTTTGGTCAGGTTTATTCCTAGGTATCTTATGGCTTTTGGTGGCATTATACAATGGGATAGATTCCTTGATTTCTCTTTCTTCTGCCTCATTGTTATTGTATAAAACTGCAATTGATTTCTGGGTATTGATTTTATATCTTGTGACTTTGTTGAATTCCTTTACCAGTTCTAACAATCTCTGGACTGAGTCTTTAGGGTTTTCTACATAGAATATCATGTTGTCTGTGAAGAATGAAAGTTTGATTTCTTCTTCGCCAATTTGGATACCTGTTATTTATTTTTACTGTGTGATTGCTGAGGCTAGGACTTCCAGTATTATGTCAAACAACAGTGGTGAGAGTGGACACCCTTTCTCTGACCTTAGGAGGAAAGGTCTCAGTTTTTCCTCACTGAGGATGCTATTTGCTGTGGGCTTTTCATATATGGCTTTCATAAAACTGAGATATGTTCCCCCATCCCTATACTGCAGAGTTTTTATCAAGAAAGGATGCTGTATTTTTCAAATGCTTTTTCTCCATCTATTGAAAGAATCATATAGTTCCCATTCTTTCTTTTATTAAGATGGTATATCATGTTGATTGATTTGTGAATGTTGAGCCACCCTTGCAGCCCAGGAATAAAACCCATTTGGTTGTGGTGAATAATCCTTTTAACATACTGTTGGATCACATTAGCTAGTATCTTGTTGAGAATTTCTGGATCCATGTTCTTCAGGAATATTGGTCTGTAATGCTCCTTTTGGGTGGGTTTTTTTGTTTGTTTGTTTTGTTTTTTGGTTTTGGTAATGGTGGACTCATAGAATGAGTTTGAAAGTTTTCCTTCCATTTCCTTTTTTTTGAAACAGCTTAAGAATAGGTATTAACTCTTCTTTAAATGACTGGTAGAATTCCCCTGGGATGCCATCTGATCTCTAGACTCTTGGTTTTTGGAAGATTTTTAATTAGTGATTCAACTCCTTTGCTAGTTATGGGTCTGTTCAGGTTTTCTACTTCTTCCTATTTCAGTTTTGGTAGTTTATATGTTCATATGTAAGAATGCATCCATTTCTTACAGACTGCCTAATTTGTTAATTGTTCATAATGTTCTCTTATAATTGTTTGTATTTCTTAGATGTTGGTTGTGATATCCCCTCTTTCTTTCATGATTTTATTTATTTGGGTCCTTTCCCTGTTCTTTTTGATAAGTCTGGCTAAGGGTTTATCAATCTTAACCTTTCAAGGAATCAGCTACTAGTTTCTTTGGTCTGTTCTTTTGTTTCTCTGATTTCTATATCATTGATTTCTGCTCTAATATTTATTATTTCTCTTCTCCTGCTAGATTTAGGCTTTATTTGCTGTTCTTTTTCCAGCTCCTTTAGGTATAAGGTTAGGTTGTGTTTTTGAGATTTTTCTTCTTCAGAAAGGACTGTTTGAGATAACCTTCCCTCTTAGGATCACCTTTGCTACATCCCAAAGGCTCTGAACTCTTGTTTTCATTTTCATTTGCTTCCATGTATTTTTTTAAATTCTTCTTTAATTTCTTGGTTGACCCATTAATTATCTAGTAGGATGCTCCTTAACCTGCATGTATTCGTGGTCCTTCCAAAATTTTTCTTATGATTGAGTTCAAGTTTTAAAGGACTGTCATCTGAAAATATGCATGGTATAATCTCAATCTTTTTGTACCAGTTGAGACCTGATTTGTGACCCATTATGTAATCTATTCAGGAGAATATTCCATGTGCACTCCAGAAGAATGTGTATTCTGCTGCTTTAGGATGAAATGCTCTGAATATACTGTAAAGTCCATCTGATCCAGTGTTGTCATTCAAAGCCCTTGTTTCCTTGTTGATCTGCTTACATGACCTGTCCATTGCTGTGAATAGGGTGTTAAAGTCCCCTATTGTTATTGTATTATTATCAATCAGTTTCTTTAACTTTATTAGTGACTGGTTTATTTATTTGGCTGTTCCCATTTTAGGGGCATAAATATTTATAATTATTAGCTCTCCTTGTTGGATAGATTCTTTTATTATGACATAGTGTCCTCCTTCATCTCTTATTATACTCTTTGGTTTGAAATCTAGTTTGTCTGATATGAGGATAACTACTCGGGCTTTCTTTTGATGTTGACTGGCATGATAAATTGTTCTCCAACTCCTCACTTTCCATCTAGAGGTGTCTTTAGGCCTAAAATGAGTCTCTTGTAGACAGCATATGGATGAGTCTTATTTTTTTGTTTCTGTTTTTGTTTTTTGTTTTTAATGTTTTAGGTTTTTTAAATCCAATCCAATACCCTGTATCTTTTGATTGGGGCATTTAGCCCATTTACATTCAGAGTAACTAGTAAAAGATATGAATTTAGTGCCACTGTATTACCTGTGACATTACTGTTTCTGTCTGTTGTCTCTGTTACTTTCTGGTCTTTACTACTTTTGGATTCTTCTTTCAAAGGATCCCCTTTAGTATTTCTTGCAGGGCTGGTTTAGTGTTTACAAATTCCTTTAATTTTTGTTTATCCTGGAAACTCTCTCTCTCTCCTTCTGTTCTGAATGACAGCCTTGCTGGATAAAGTATTCTTGGCTGCATATTTTTGCCATTTAGCACACTGAATATATCATACCAGTCCTTTCTGGCCTGTCAGGTCTCTGCAGACAGATCTGCTGCCAAACTTATGTGTCCACCCTTATAGGTTAAGGACATCTTGTCCAGAGCTGCTTTCAGAATTTTCTCTTTATCTTTGAAATTTGCAAGTTTCACTATTATATGTTGAGTTATTGACCGATATTTATTGATTTGGGGGGGGGGGTTCTCTCTCTGCATCCTGGACTTGAATGCCTGTTTCCTTCCCTAATCTGGGGATTCTCAGGTATACATATAGTTCTCAGCTGTAATTTGTTCAAATAACCTTTCTGCCCTTCTCTGCCTCTCTCCATCTTCTAGAACCCCTGTTATCTGGGTATTATTTGACTTTATGGAATCGCTGAGTTCTCAAAGTCTCCCTTCCTGATCCAATAGTTGTCTTTGTCTCTTCTTTTCAGCTTCCTTATTTTCCATCATTTTATCTTCTGTATTACAGACTCTGTCTTCTTCCTCATTTATCCTCACCTTTAGGGCCTCCATTTGGGACTGCATCTCAGTAATATCATTTTTAATTTCAGTCTGACTAGATTTCAGTTCCTTTATTTCTTCAGTAAGGGATTCTCTCGTGTCTTCTACGCTTTTTTCAAGCTCAGCTAGTATCTTTGTAATCACTGTTTTAAATTCTAGTTCAGACATCTTACTTATATCCATATTGATTAAATTCTTGGCAGTGAGTACTACCTCCTCTTCTTTCCTTTGGGGTAAACTTCTCTGCCTTATCATTTTGTCCAGAAAAGAACAGAACAAAGAGAGAAAAGAAAACAATAAAAACCACAGAAAAAGAACAAAGCAGAAGAAAACAAAAAATAAGAAAAAAAAATCAAATAAGAAACAAAACAATAAAACAAAAAACTAGATCCTGGGTGCATTTTGGTCTGCTTGTTAAAAGAAACTAGACCCCAAAATAGGAAATAAAGAGAAACTTATATATATATACAAAAATAAGATGCAATGAAAGGAAGCCAAAAATTATAACACACGCGCACACACACACACACACACACACCCTATATATATATTTATAAATAAAAAGTAAAAAAAAAAAAAAATTGAAAAAATAAAATAGCTAAAAAACAACAATAACAACAACAACAACAACAACAAAAAACCCCTGAAAGACTAAAGAATTAAAAAACCTATGTTTTCTCCAAGAGCTGAAGCTTTGCAGTTCTCTGTGATGAGTAAAGGGTGCAGCCAGTTGTTCCTGCTGGTCTTCTGAGGAAGGGGCCTGTTGGGCTAATTTTCAGGTGCTCTTGCCCTGGTAGAAATAGGTCTCTCTTGCCAGGGGGCCCTGCTCAGTGTAAGCAGCTCCGGATTACACAAGGTTGCACTGTTTTGCTCCCTGAGGGCCTTCATCACAGATAGGCAGAATGAATATGGCGGTGCCCAACTCTTTACCCCTGGAGCTGAAAGTTCTCAGCTTCTAGTTTTTAGGGAGCCCTCATAGAAACGTAGTCAATCACTCTTGTCTCCCTGGTTTCTGTCAGAACTCTGTGTTCACCCACCCTGTGACTGAGCATTTTTATCTCAGGCAAGCTCTGGGTTTCAAGTCTCCAAATTTTATGTACTCCTGCAGCACAGACCCATGCTGTTCCTCCTCCGGGATGGAGAAGAGTAGTCTCCCTATGCCTCAGCCCTTGCTGGGCCCTTGCCAGGGGAGTGGCTGGAGGACCCTGCAAAGGTTTGTGGTTTATGGCAACACAGAACAGAAAGCTGGCACCTAGATTCGCTGTTTTCAGCCAGCTTCCCCACTCCAATGCCTGGAAACTCTGCCGCCCTCAGGCATCCCCCTTCTTCTTCTAACACTGGGGATCCTGAGACTATGCTGTCCCACCTGGGATTCTGCGCCACTTCACTACCTGAGCACCTTTAAGCCAGGGGTCTCCCTGACTGTAGCAGACTTCGAGAAGTTCTGATTTTGTGTTCCACTGCTTATAATACTTTGCAGTGGCCTCCTTAAACTGGTTCCCTCTCCTCTACCTTATGCTCCAATATATCACCCTGGATTCAAGTCTCCACTACTTCTACCTTCCAAAAAGCAGTTGCTTTTCTATTTGCAGAATTGCAACACTTCTTTTCTCAGATGTCCAATTGATTTTGCAGGTGTTCAGAACAATTTGATAACTATCTAGCTAATTCCAATGACCAGACGAACTTAGGGTTCCCTACTCCTCTGCAATCTTAACTGCTCCTCCATAGTCTCTTATTCTTTTTATTTCTGTGCCACCAGTTGTAATGTCTTCTCTTTCATTTCTGGTATTTGTTGAGTCTTCTCACTGATTTTCTTAGTCTAGTTAAGGGTTTGTCAATTTTCTTGATCTTTTAAAAAATTCTTTTTTTCCTATTCTCTCCTTAGTTTACTTCTGTTGTAATCTTTATTATTTCATTCCTTTTGCTATCTTTGGGTTTAGTTTGTTATTTTTCTAGTTCCCTGAGGTATAAAATTACGTTGCTGATTTCAGATCTTTTTAAAAGAAGGTATTTACTACTACATACTTTCCTCTTAGTACTAGTTTTCTCTCATCCTATTCTTTTTGGTACACTGTGTTTTCATTTTCATTTGTCTCAACATATTTTCTTCTTTTGTTTTTAATGGATTTTATTTATTTGGGCACCTGGGTGGCTCAGTTGGTTGGGGACTGCCTTTGGCTCAGGTCATGAGCCCAGAGTACCAGGATCGAGTCTCACATCAGGCTCCCAGCTCCGTGGGAAGTCTGCTTCTCCCTCTGACCTTCTCCCCTCTCATGCTCTCTCTCTCTCTCTCTCTCAAATAAATAAATAATTATTTGAGAGAGAGAGACAGCAGGAGAGGGAACATAAGTAGGCGAAGTGGGAGAGGAGGAAGCAGACCTCCCACTGAGCAGGCAGCCCGATACAGGACTGGATCCCAGGACCCTGGGATCCTGGGATCCTGACCTGAGCCAAAGGCAGACATTTAACTACTATGCCACCCAGGCGGCCCTCAACATATTTTCCAATTTCCCTTGTGATTTCTTCTTTGACTCACTGGTCGTTCAAGAATGTGTTGTATAATTTACACGTATTTATGAATTTTTTAAAATTTCTAATTTCATACCTTTGTGGTTGAAAGAAACACTTGGTATAATTTCAACCTTACATTTCTTAGGACTTGTTTAGTGGCCTAACATGTGACCTATCCTGGAGAATGTTCTGCATGTGTTTGAGAAGAATGTATTTTACTGTTCTTGTATAGAGTGTTCTCTATGGATCTATATGGTTCAGTTGTTCTGTTTTTCAAATCCTGTTTCCTTATTGACCTTTGGTCTGGTTGATCTGCACATTATTGAGAGTGGGGTATTAAAATCTCCTATGATTATTGTGTTACTTTCAATTTCTCCCTTCAATCTTGTCAATGTTTGCTTCATATATTTCAATGCTATTAGGTGCAGAGACACTTATAAACTGTTCTATCTTCCTGGTGACGTGAACAGTTTACCATTATACAAGGTCTTTCTCTCATAAAAGTTTTTGATTTAGCATATTCTACAGAAGTAGAGCCATTGTTGTTCTTTTGTGGTTAAAATTTGCATTGACTATCTTCTTCCATCCTTTCCCTTTAAGCTTCTATACATCCTTACATCTAAAATGAATCTTTTGTAAGCAGCACATAGTTGGACCTTTTTTTTTAAAAAAAAAAAAATCCATTCAGCCATTCAACATCTTTTGATAGGAGAGTTTAATCCTTCCACACTTAAAGTAACTGCTGATACAGAACAACTTACTTTTGCCATTTCATTATTTTTTTACATGTCTTGTGGTTATTCAGTCCCTTTTTCCTCTCTTGCTGCCTTCCTTTGTGTTTCGTTGATTTTTTTTTTTTTTTTTTTTTTTGTAGTGATATGCTTTGCTGCCCTTCTCATTTTCCTTTGTGTAACTTCCATAGTGGTTTTTTTTTTTCTTTATCATGGAGATTACGTAAAACATCTTATGGTTACAACAATCTTTTTAAACTGATAACAACTTCAGTTATACACAAAAACCTTACTCCTTTATATCTCCTCCTCATGCTTCATGTTATTATATCTCTGTTTTGTACCCATTAACACAATTCTTAAAAAGATTTTATTTACTTATTTGAGAGAGAGCGAGAGAGAGTGCACAAGCACACCTGCAAGAGTGAGGGTGGGGGGAGGCACAAGGAGAGGGAAAAGCAGGCTCCCAGCTGAGCAGGGAGCCCCACATGGGGCTCAGCCCCAGGACCCCGGGATCATAACCTGAGCCGAAGGCAGATGCTTAACTGACTGAGCCACCCAGGTGCCCCCATTAACATAATCTCATGGTTACAGTTCTTTCTTTTGCTTTTGTCTAAATTTTACCAGATTTAAGAGTAATTTATGTATCACCATTATAGTATTACAGGATTTTGTTTATATACTTACCTTTACCAGAGACTTTTATATTTCAGTATCCTCTTGTGTTCCTGCCTAAAGTCCTTTGGTTTCAACTTGAAAAACTCCCTTTAACAATTCTTGTAAGGCTGGTCTAGTGGTGATGAACTCCCTCAGCTTTTGTTTATTTGGAAATGTCTTAATTTCCCCTTCATTTTTGAAGGATACTTTGCAGAATATAATAATCTTGGTTGGCAGGGTTGTTGTTTTTTAAAGCACTTTTGAATATGTAAATTCATTCCCTTCTGGCCTTAATGTTTCTGCTGAGTAATCCACAGATAATCTGGAGAACTTCCTTGTAGGTGTTACATTCCCTGTGTTCTTTTTTTGCTTTTTCTTGCTGTCAACATTCTCTACCTCTTAACAGTTTGATTACAACATGTCTTGCTGTAGGTCCTTTTGGATTTATTCTAGTTAGGAGTTCTTTGAGCTTCCTGAATTAGGATGTCCAGGTCCTTCCTTAGATTTGATAAGCTGTCTTTTTCTCATTTCTGTGACTCCTGCAATACATATAACTGGTGTACTTGATGGGGTGTTCCATAAACTCTAAGGCTTAATTAACTTTTCTTCATTCCTTTTTTTTTTTTTTTGATTTGATAATTTCAAGTGACATGTCTTCAAGTTAACTGCTTAACTAAGTCTACTGTTGAACCCCTCTACTAAATTTTTCAATTCAGTTATTGTGTTCTAGCTCCAGGATGTCTATTTGGTGTTTTTTTCTAATTGCTAACTCTTGATATTCTCATTTTGTTTATGCATTTTTCTGATTTCATTTAGTTATTTATATGTATTCTATTGTAGTGCATTGAGCTTCTTTAGGATGATTATTTTTAATTCTTTGACAGGTAGTTCATAGCTCTCCACTTCTTTAGGGTAGGCTTGTGTAAATTAATTTTGTTCCTTTGTTTGGGCCATGTTTTCCTGTTTCTTTGTGTGCGTTATTTTTTTGTTGCATTTTCTGCAGCCAAAGAAATAGCCACTTCTCCCTAGCTTTATGGACTTCCTTTCTACAGGAGAAGACTCTCACAATTCAACCTGGTGAGAGAATCTGGGGGTCCTTTGAATCTTTTCTGGGGATGTGTCTTCTCTGGGATTGTTTATGTAATTTCCCAGAGAGCTTGCCAGTTTTTCAGAAGTTTGCAATCTCTTCCTCCCTCTGGTGTTTGTCTTTGGTACTGCAGGTTCTCTGGTGCTACAATAAGCCGCTAGCTCTTTGGTTCTCTGCAGACTCCTGACCTCCAAAATATGCTGGTTCTGTTATTGCTTCAAGTCATGGAAGACTGAAACGAATCCCTAAAGTAGCCCCTTCAGAAGATGGAAAATTAGATAAACATCCCACTCTTTTTTCTCACCCCCTGCCCCATCTAGACATTAGCTGGGAGTTGGGTGTTTTCTCCCTGAGCCTACCTCCATCGGCAGCACTGTCAGTTTTCTGGTGCTGTAAGAAGCAGCTGAGGACTCTCTAATGTTCCTCAGTCCCCAGGCACTGAAAGTCTGCTGGCTCCCCATCAGTAGTCAGAGTCAGGCAAGTGAGATACCAGCCCCTCAGGTGACCTCCCCAAAGCAGGAACACTGAACATATCCCATTCTTTTCTTTCCCCCTCAAAGGAGAAACTGTAAGCTAGAATTTTCCTCCCAATCCCACAACACTGAGACAGTTTAGGAGAAGGGGTACTGTGGTTGATATGAAATGGCTTTCTTACCCATTTCAATATGGTTGTTTTTAACTTTGAGTTTGCCTGGGTATTATAGCATCTTAATTGGTTTCTGGAGTTCTCATAAAGGCTCTTTGGGTCATACACCATTGCTAAATCAGTGTTTTCTGTATGGAAACAAGGACTGGGGCTTCCAATCCAGGAGCATGGAACATTTTTCCATTTCTTTGTGTCTTCCTCAATTTCTTTCATGAGTACTTTATAGTTTTCTGAGTATAGATTCTTAGCCTCTTTGGTTAGGTTTATTCCTATGTATCTTATGGTTTTGGGTGCAATTGTAAATGGGATTGACTCCTTAAATTCTCTTTCTTCTGTCTTGTTGTTGGTGTAGAGAAATGCAATGATTTCTGTGCATTGGTTTTATATCCTGACACTTTACTGAATTCCTGTACAAGTTCTAGCAGTTTTGGCATGGAGTCTTTTGGGTTTTCCACATATAGTATCATATCATCTGCAAAGAGTGATTGTTTGACTTCTTTACCGATTTGGCTGCCTTTAATTTCTTTTTGTTGTCTGATTGCTGAGGCTAGGACTTCTAGTACTATGTTGAATAGCAGTGGTGATAATGGACATCCCAGCCGTGTTCCTGACCTAAAGATACAGACGTAGTGATCCAAAGGGGCATGTGCACCCTAATGTTTATAGCAGCAATGTCTACAATAGCCAAACTATGGAAAGAACCTAGATGTCCATCAACAGATGAATGGATAAAGAAGATGTGGTATATATACACAATGGAATACTATGCAGCTATCAAAAGAAATGAAATCTTGCCATTTGCAATGACGTGGATGAAACTAGAGGGTATCATGCTTAGTGAAATAAGTCAGTCGGAGAAAGACAACTATCATATGATCTCCCTGATATGAGGAAGTGGAGATGAAACATGGGGGGTTGGGGGGGAAGGAAAAGAAGAAAAGAAACAAGATGGGATTTGGAGGGAGACAAACCATAAGTGACTCTTAATCTCACAAAACAAACTAAGGGTTGCTGGGTGGAGGGGGTAGGGAGAGGGTGGTGGGGTAATGGACACTGGGGTGAGTATGTGCTATGGTTAGGGCTGTGAAGTGTGTAAACCTGGCGATTCACAGACATGTACCCCTGGGGATAAAAATACATTATATGTTTATAAAAAATAAAAAATAAAAAAATAAAAATATTTAAAAAATAAAGATTTTTAATAAATTACTAAGTTGGACAATCATTAACACTAATGATCCACTTTTAGGACACTTCTATCACTTCAAGATCTTCATTTGCAGCAAATCCCTGTTCCTACATTTAGCTCCAGGCAACAGCTAATATATTCTCTCTACAGATTTACCTATTATGGACATTATAAAAATGGAATCATATAATATATGGTCTTCTGTGACTGGCTTCTTTCACTAAGCATAATGTTTTTGAGGTTCACACACGTTGCAACATGAACCAGTAGATTGTTCCTTTCTTAGTGAGGTACAGTATTCTACGGTATGGACATAAGATATTTTGTTTATCCATTTGTGAGTTGATGGTTATTTGGGTTGCTTCCACTTTTTGTTTTTTTTTTTGTGAATAATGCTGCTACGAACATCTGTATACAAGTGTTCATGTGCTTATCAGCCATTTGTATATATATTTTTTGATGACCTTTTCCAATCTTTTGCCTATTTTTTTTAACTGGGTGGACTTAGTAACGTTACTGAGTTCTTTATACATGGGTTATTGGTCTTATTACTGAGTTCTTTATATATTCTGGGTAGGAGCCCTTTATCAGATACATAAACTGAAAATATATGCTCACAGTTTGTCTTGTCTTTTCATTTTTTAAATAGTGATAACAAATAATACTTATTTGTTTATCCATCCAGTTAAGGTGGTCCTTTGGATCATTTCTGGTTTTGAACTATGACAAAATTGAGCAACTATGAATATTTGTATAGAAATATTTATGACTACCTATGTTTTCATTTGTTGTGAGTAAATACTCAGAATGGAGTTGATGGATCATATGGTAAGTGTGTGTTTAAAACTACTACACTGTTTACCAAAGTGGTGATCCCACGTCACATTTTCACAGAGAGTAGATGAGAGATCCAGTGGTTCCATATCTTCTCCAACACATGTTGATGTAAGTGTGTTAGTCATTTGAGGGAGTGTACAGTTGGTATCATGTTTGGTTTTTTTTCCTTTTTTTAAACTGAGGTAAAACATACATAATTTTTATTTTTTTAATCATTTGTACTTGGTAACCATTTAGTAGCATTAAACGCATTCACATACTGTGTATCCATCACCACAATCTATACCCAAGGCTCTTCATTATCCCTAAGCCCTAACAAAACTATGGACCCATTAAACAATAACCCCATTTGCTCTAGCCCCTGATAAACTCTATTCTTCTATCTCTATTGAGTTTTCCTCTTCTAGGTACTTCATACAAGTAATATCCTACATTATTTGCCCTTCTGTGTCTGACTTATTTCACTAAGCTTGATGTTTTCAAGGTCCATCCATGTTCTTGCATATATAAAATTTGTATTCCTTTTTATGGCTGAAGAATATTCTATTGTATTTTGTTTATCCACTCCACGTTTTGCTAATGGGAACTTGGGAGTGTTGCCACCTTTTGGCTATTGTGAATAATGCTGCTATGTACGTTGGTGTTCAGATATCTGTTCAAATCCCTGTTTTCAATTCTTCTGAATATATACCCAGGAGCTGGGTCTTATGGTAATTCTTTGTTTAATTTTTTGAGGAACTGCCAAACTTTTCCACAGTGGCTGTACCATTTAATATTCCCACCAGCAAGACCATCCTTTCAGGAATCATTTCTATAGTTTGTTACATTCCAACCAACAATGCACAAGTTCTACTTTCTTAACTTACTTGCCAACATTTATTATTTTACATTTTGCTTGTTTTTTAAATTAGAGATCATGCTGATATATGTGATGTGGTATACCACTGTGTTTCTGATTTGCATTCCTCTAATAATTGGTGGTGTTGGACACTGTTTCATGTGCTTACTAGGCAGCTGCATATCATCTTTGGAGACATGTATAAACAACCCTTTTGGCCCATTTTTGAATTGAATATTCTGTTGTTGTTGAATTAAGGGAGTTAAATCCTTATTGGATACCTGACATCCAAATGTCTTCACTCAGTCAATGGGCTTTTCGCTTTGATAGTATAACTCATAAAAATTCATAATTTTAATGAAGTCTAATTTATCTACTTTTCCTTTGTTGCTTGTGCTTATGGTGTCATATCCAAAAAAATCACTGCCAAATCAATAACATGAAAATTTTCTCCAGTGTTTTTGCTTAAGAGTTCTATAGTTTAAAGTTCAGATGCAAAGGATCATATAGGCTGAGAGCAAAGGCCATTTCTGATAGGGCTTTAATTGACAACAGCTTTATAAAAACAAACAAAAAGCAAAAAACAAGGACAAAAGTCCCTCATCCCCAGACTCTCTTGTTAATAATTTGTTAAAAATGAAATGCTCACCAGGGCACCTGGGTGGCTCAGCTGGTTAAGTGTCTGCCTTTGGCTCAGGTCATGATCCTAGAGCCTTGGGATGGAGACCCCACATCAGGTTCCTTAAGCTCAGCGGGGCTTCTACTTTTCCCTCTGCCTCTGCCCCTCCCCCTGCTCATGCTCCCACTCTCTCAAATGAATAAATACAATCTTAGAAAAAAAAAACTGAAATGCTCACCAATGAAGACAATTTTGAATTCTCTCAGAGTGAAGAATATTTTGTAATGTGATTAATTGCCTTTTAATTTGTCTGAATCTATCTGATTTGTTTAGTCTAGATTTTGGAGTATTATGTTTCTTAAAATAAGTCATATGTCCACATCAAATATCTGTTGCCTTGTAAATACTGTTTGTGTGTGTGTATTTTTAAGAGACACACACACACACACACACACACACACTCTCTCTCTCTCTCTCTCTGAGCTGAGCCTTTCCTTTGTGAGTTCTCTACTGTATATGTAGGGTTTTTCACTCAATGGGTCACAAGAGATGCTGCATGATTTACTGCCCTATAAAAGTTGAAAGAATAGTGATTTAAAAAAGGTTTCATAAAACTCACCAATTTGTCGTGTATAAATAATCTCTCCACACAGAATGTAACTCTAACTATGAACATGCATTTCCAAAGAATTATAAAATTTTTCTCTCATAACCAGACTGATACATTTTGAAACTTGAGAAGGGGGATGTTTAGTTTAACACCTACCGCCTTTGAGTGTTAAATCCATTAAGATGATTCTCTCGGAGTTCAGACACTAATGATAAAACCATCTGTAAAACAAAATCAGTTGCAGGTTAACTCATACTGCAAAACAGGATTACATCAGTTCTATTTTTCTTGGTGTGAGTGATATTTCCGTTGAGATTCCCTCCCCTCCCCTACCCGTCCTCTCCTTGTTTTACTTTGTCAAAATGAAAAGAAAGCAGTGCCAAGTCCATTCACTAATAACTTGGATTTTATTTTTAATGTCTGTTATCCCACATTCCAATTTAAGCAAATGAACAATAGATCATTAATTTCCTAAGAAAATCAAACTTGTTAAAAATAAAACCACATTAAAATTAACTTATTTTTTCCTTCCTAATTTAGTTCTAGTTATTTTTTTTAAATGCTACTTATGTATAAAGTTTCTAAAAGACCAGAACAGTTAACAAACATTAAAAATATTATAACAGTATTTAGAAGATCATAAATTAAAATTGCTTGAATTTGGCCAAAATTCAAGGCAGAAGAAAACAAAGCTTTAATACTAAGATGTGAATACATATTACTATTTAAAACATTGTTACTTATTGAATTTTTTGCTTTAATGTAAAATTCCTATAAGGTTATCTTAAATACAAAATTTGCCCAACAGTAAAAGGGTGTGTTTATACTGGCTAAGGAAATCTCTTCTCCCAAAAATCTTTGAAAGAATAAATGAGATCTGTTAAGAGAAAAGAGGGGTTGGTTGATTTAGAATAACCTCTCCTGGTTTCCTTCATTTTTCTCATAATCTCCCGTCTCACATTTCTTCCTTACATGGCTGTATGTTCACCCAAGGTAAGAAGAGATAAACAGAGAAAAGTTAAACATCTTTCCTGGAAGAGTGAGCTATTTCTTACCTTTTTTTGCCATGGTACATTAAGCAACAAAAATTTCAATACTAATAAATTAAAAATACTCACATTTTTAAGCAAACCAGGATAGTAATCTGCAGGTGTAAATTCAAGACCTTGAGTAAAAAGACCAACTTCTTTTGTATCAAATCTGAATGCCGAAAGTATATGAGACAACAACCCCTGAAAACCATAAACAGACAAAGTTATTAAAAGTGAGTGCAAGTGCCTATTACCTATAATGCCTGCAGTCTAAGTCATCTGTAAATGCACTCATCTCTGTGAAATGGTTAATCTTAATTTGTTCAAATACCCAGTTTGCATGGATTCATGGTATAAAGAATAAGTCACCATTAAAATTATCACATTAAAAATAGGTCAATTTAAACAATTGTTAACAGTGAAGCAAGAATATATCATGAATGAACAGTGCTTTAACCATATAAAGAATGTGATCATGGGATGCCTGGGGTGGCTCAGTTGGTTAAGCGTCTGCCTTGACTCATGTCATGATACCAGGGCCCTGGGACTGAGTCCCGCATCAGGCTCCTTGCTCAGCAGGGAGTCTGCTTCTCCCTCTGCCACTTCCACAGCTTATGCTGACAGATAAATAAATAAAATATTATTAAAAATAAAGAATGTGATATTTATTGTTTTTAAACTCAGCAAAATATTTTTATCGAAGTAGCTATAATAATTTAACACATGACAATAAACAGACCACAAATTACTAGGCAAAGATGATGCAATAAATGGTGTTACACAGGAATGCTATTTGAAAAAAAAATTAGAAATGTACATTATGCTATTCATCAAAATATACTTGAATTTGATGTAAAGTTAAACATCAATATAAAGAGATCAATGTAAAAATGAAGTAATAAGAAGAAAACGTAAGTACTTTTCAGGCATCTGAATGGGGAAGAACTTTGTAAACTGAGAATCAAGAGAGCAAATCATTAGTTATTCTAAACAGAAATAAAACCTTGTGCTTTCAGAAACTAATACAAGCACAACCTAGGAAGAATATTACAAATAACAGCAGATCATAAATAATGTGCAAAATATAACACTAAGAACATAAAAACGAGTATGAACAGATAATTCGTAAAAGGAAATACAAACGCGCAAGAAACACACTGATAAATGTTCACCCTCATAAACTCAAAGGGTGAATTTAAACATCAACATACTATTTTTCACTTAATGAATTAAAGATTTTTACAGACCTAAATACCGAATGCTAATCTGGGTTCTCTGAAACAGGTACTCTGTGTGAGCTACTGAAATATAAATGGGTATCCCTACGTCCTGCTGCTCTGAACCACACTGAGGCACCCCCAGAGGGTCTGAGTGCGTGTAAGACGGCTCCCTACCCACCCCAAGCTTGGACTACCAGGGCTAGTCTGCCCAGAGGTTTATAACCTGAACAAAGGTGCCTTATAGGTTAGTAGAGGCCTGCCTTAAAGAGAGCAATTTGAAAATACATATTAAAGGTTTTTAAAAGCATTCATAACTTTTCATGTATCTGGCACATGTTTAAGGAAATAAATCCAAATACGATGATGGGGATTATATTCAGAGATGTTCACTACAATGTTATTTCTCATAGTGAAAAATGTCTAACAGCAGGAACTGATTAATTTATAAAACCCTCATACAGTGGCTCATTGTAAACCATTAAAATGTTTATAAAGATTTTATGAGAGCATTTTAAATGGTTATATTACAATGTCAAATGAAGAAAGGAAGATGCAAATATTAATACACAGCCACAATCTCATCAATATAAAAAATAATCCATATATGGAAATGAAAAATATTGGAAGAAACTATCACCAAATGTTAACAGTCTCTGAGATGGTGCTATTATGAGTATATATATTTTTTCTACTTTAATACACTTTCCAGTTTCCTATGTGTGTATGTGTAATACTATTGTAATAGAAAAAAATTACTTTTTGAAAAAGTGTTGTATTTGGAACTATTTTTCAATAGCAGCTTTACTGAGATACAATTCATATACTATAAAATTTACTCTTTTAAGTGTACAACCCCATGGTTTTTAGTATATTTACAGGGAAAGAGCCATTTTATTCTTTTTTAAGTCCTGTACTACATTTTATAAGTACACATTATGAGATAAAATAAACTATGTGCATCTAAATGTATGAGTCCACACACTAATACTTGGAGGACCACTGAATCCAGGGAAGGAGGATATTATTACCTCAGTCAAGGGTAGGCCCCACTGAACCAGGACAACAAACTTACCAGTATTGCCCAGGGTCGATGGCATCATTTCAATTTTATCATGAACTGTTTCACATACTCAAAAAGACACAAAATAGTATGACAAATTTCACCCATCATCACATTTAACGAGCATTAGAAACACCAACGAAGCCTTCTGTGCCATTTCTCCTTTTCCCCACCAGTTCTACAGCCGTCCCTCCTTCCAGGGAGAATTCTACCCTGATCTGATATGAGCCCTTTCTTATAGACCAGGTACTTTCTCCCTGTGAGCCCAGACTTGCCTCATGATCCTTAAAACAGGACTCCAGGCAACACTACTAAGTCATGCAGGTTAAAAACTGCTGTCCCTGCATGCGATCCCAGTTACTATTTCCAAACTGGAAAAACTTATAGCAAGTTAAAGTGCCTCTGATACATTACTAACTACTTAGCAAAAGATACTGATGATATTTTAAAAACCCAGCAACATCCATCACATGACTTTACAAATATAAGTCACTGAGGGGGGAGAAAAACAGATATATAGATGGTTAAGAGTAAACTTCATATAAGGTATAAAATACTTAAGAGATCAGGGCACCTGGATGGCTCATTGGTTAATGTCTGTCTTCAGCTCAGGTCATGATCCCAGGATCCTAGGATCGATGCCCACATCAAGCCCCGCATCATCCCCCTGCTTGGCGGGGAGCCTGCTTCTACCTCTGCTCTCATCTTCTGCTCTTTTATCACTTTCTCTCTCTCTCAAATTAATAAAATCTTTAAAAATAAAAAAAAATAAATAAAATACTTAAGAGGCTTTTTACCAGAGTGAAAAAGAAAAGGCTGGATGGAAGCCATTTGCATATTATTTGTCTTTTTCTCTCTTTCAGTTCAAAGCTGTCCTTTATAAATACAGAAAGCAAACAGGAACTGAGGACAGCCCAGTTGGTTTCAACCATCAAGTGCAATCTGGCTGAGAGTTAGCAGTCATGGTCAGGCTGGCAAAGCCAGGGGAGGTAAATTACAGCCAGTGTGCCATCCTTTGAGGTGCGGTGTATACAGGTGAGTTCTGCATAGCTCACCCCAGCAGGAAGCCTACATTGTGTAAGTGGAAACTTACTGATTTGTGAAGTGCCATGCAGGTGCTCCAATGAAGAAAAGGCCAGCCAGGCCTGGCCAGCATATACACATCCATGTGGAGGCACCCACACCAGACCCAACATGGGGAGGGAGGAAGCTGGGCTTGGTTTGGAAAGACGCTGGGCCAAGGACTCAGAGCTGGGGCCAGTCTGGGTTTTCTACCATGGAGGTAAGCTAGACAGAGGGATGGCAGTACCGGAAGTGCTTAACTTTCTGCCATCAGACTTTCAGCATTCTATTTAACAAACATTTAAAGCACTAAGAGCTGTTCATATGACAAATAACAACTCACAGTTTATGCTATGAATATATTATTAAATCTGGGTTAGAGATGAGGAAACTAAAACACACTTAGCTTAAATAACACGCCCAAGGCTGGTTACTTATTTTATGGCCAAACCTTGTAAGGAACTTCCCTGTAACCACTCTCCACAGGTGAATGGAATAGTTTTCTTTTTTTATTCTTTTTTTTTTTTTTTTTTTTGGTGACTTACAGTTTTCTGTTTTTTGGTTTTTTTTTTAAGATTTTATTTATTTGTCAGAGAAAGAGAGAACACAAGAAGGCAGAGTGGCAGGCAGAGGCAGAGAGAGAAGCAGGCTCCCCTCCAAGTAGGGAGCCCGATACGGGACTTGATCCCAGGACCCTGAGATCATGACCTGAGCCAAAGGCAGCCGCTTAACCAACTGAGCCACCCAGGTGTCCCTGGAATCATTTTCTAACATAACAATGTAAATGTGATTGCTGGGCTTATGACCCTTTGTGGCTCTCAATTAGTCTCCAGGTAAAGCCTAAACTTATTCCCAAAGCTAAGCGCCCCGCTAGGGCTGACTTTCCCTCACTAGCTTGTTTGGAGCCACACAGGGCTATAGGCTCTTTGGCCCCTAAGGACTTTAGGATGTTCTAGTCCCTCTGACAGTTCCTCCATGACGGTTCCTCCAGACCTGGTTAAAAGCCACTTCTTGAGGGGATTCTAACAATTAAGACAACTAAAATTTACGGAATGCTTTCCATGTGTGAAATACTGTGCTAAGTTCTCTAAGTATGGCATCTCGCCTAAAATCCCATAAATCAAGTTTTTAATAAAATTTAATTAAGCAAGTTTCAATTAAACCACCTATAAACAGGTGGCTGCTGTCATAATTCACATGATTGACCCTTAAAGAATTAAAGCACAAAATACTACAAGCTTGGTTGGTATAAAAAGTAATAGTGTGTGTACAATAGAAGGAAATTTCAAGGCTGTGACAGAGATCAGTTAAGATTGTAGATCTTAAGGAAAACCATGCCAAGGCTTTACCCTATAAATCCAGTGCCTCCCAGAAGCACTCATATCCTGGGCCTTGGACCAATGCATGGAGGCTGTTTTCCTAAAAGTGCATGAGTTACTTTGGCAGCTGAGCCAATGAAAGTTAAAAAAAAGAAAGAAAGAAAGTAGAGAGAAAAAAGAAAAGAAAAGAAAGGGAAAGTAAAGAAAAGAAGAGAAAAAAAGAAAAAACCTAGGGCATTCAGTAGATTCAGAGGGTGCAACTAGGGATTGTAAATAATTCCTGAGTAATGTTTAAAATAGCCATAAACAGTTCCCTCGATAGTATTCACAATGTTTGCATTATGTAAGCTATTAAGGTCTTTGAAAAATAAAAACAACTTAATTGGCAGACCTGTCCTGGCCTAAATTCCTAAAATGATATGGTTAGAAACTGATTTTTAAAAAATCAAATGTTATAAATATTAGTTCCCTGCCCTACCTCCTGTTTAAAAAACAAAAACAAAGAAAGAAAACCCCCAAACTATACTACTCAGTGTTGGCAAGGATGTGGTGAGAGGGGCACTTTGTCCCTGCTGGGAGCACAAATCTGTAAAGCCTTTCTGGGAAGTCACTTGATGATATATGTAGCCAAAGCATTACGGTTCATATCCTTTTACTCAGTAATTTAATTTCCAAGAATATATCTTAATGAAAGTTTTAGGTTCACAGCAGCATTACTTATAACAGTGAAAAACCAGGAGCAACCCAAGTACCCCACACAACACTGGATTGGTTGAATTCATCATAGTCTATGCAACAGTGTGAATTATGTAGAAAAAGATATTTAATCACACAGGAAAAGACTATGTTACATTAATTTAAAAAGCAAGGTGTCAAACTGTATGTTCAACATGATTTTAAGTGTGTATGGAAAAACAGTGCTGAGAAGAAATATAACAAATAGTTAATACAGATTTTTTTTTTCTAGCAGTGATTTAAAATTTCTTCTTTCAACTATCTGTATTTCTAAAGTTTCCACAATTACCAAAGGTAGTTACTTACTCTATATGGCCAAACTTATATAAGGAACCTGCCTATATCCACTCTACATGAGACAACAGGAATAGTTTTTTGTCATAACAATGCAAATCTGATTGGTTCTCAAGCATAAGACTCTTTATGGCTTACTTTTTATCACAGAAAATGTTTTGTAAAACAAAATTACATGCTTTAACTTATGTCTGTTTTTTCCCATAATTCCCTAGTAAGAATTGCTACGGAGGGCCACAAGAGTTTTATCCCTGGTAAAATAAGGTAAAATAAGCATAGGTCCTCAGAAACAGCATACTGAGGCCTGGATATGGTTACATAACTTCAGAACAGCCACCTCAAACCCTAGACTTTCAAATATCTCTTTTATTTATTTA